>NQII01004920.1:0-34482 GCA_002778355.1 Clitarchus hookeri
AAGCTTGAAATCTAAATAAATATTAAATATCTTATTATTACTTACATTTCTGTTGTGAACTTTTATATAGTAATAGAATAACTAGTATGATTTTGTCTTTAAAAAGCAACAATGGCAAACACAAAATTCTCTGTTCTTTTTAGAATAAATTTAGTTTTAAAACCAAAAAATAACTTATATTCAATTTTATTACACCTGCCTCCCAAACCAATTCTCTATTTACGAATTACGAAGTAAATGTAGATAAATGTTCGTGATACTATTAGTACACGTCTTTTCGTACCACATTCTACAGGAGTACGCCACCACTATTCAACTATTGTTTTCGCTGTTGTAAAAAGGTTAAAAAATCTTAAGCTTCTCTGATTCAAGAACATCTATTTGATGCGAAGTACAACTTCTATTGTTCTTCGAAGCTTCCAAATATCCCACGGAAGTGCTAGAAATAAAAAGAGAATACCTTTTTTTTTTTGTTAAAACGAAAACTCTTGTTCCAAAAAGAACACAAACTGATTTCTGAAAAGAGTATCGATTCTTTTACGTTCTTGACCGACACTTGTTTTTCAAGTAGTTGGCAGCACTGATGGCTTTAAGGGCACTGCCTACTGGCTGGAAGCTGCGAAATTTAAATAGGAAATCCCACGTTAAGGAAATTTCGCCTCGGTGCGTTAATTTTAAAGATGTGCGTTTCAAGTAAAATGTATTCTTCACGAATTGTTTAGGAGAAAATCCGTTCAGCGGAGATGTTTCCATAACATGTATGGCCTGTTTGCAAGGAATTTTAAAAATTTATGTTTTACCAAAAAGTACACATTGTCTATCTGTATTGCAATTTTTAATCTCGTAGGGATCTTCTCATAAAAAATTCGCGAAGAATACATTTTGTTTTAAACCAATATCTTTAAAATTATTACACTGAGGGGAAATTTCCTATTTAAATTTCGCAGCTGCCACACCCACTTATCACTGCCATGTTCAAGGCTCAGCTTCATCTATTTGGCAGAAAGTCTTCGTTTTCGTGGAATTATTTCAGTTTCAGAGCTATTTAGAAATGATTTATTATATAAAATGTACAATTTACTAGTTTTTTAATACTTTCGTATCTTATTTTTTACTGAGTGTTATTTAATGCTTGAAAAAGGCACGATCTTATTAATAAAACGTAGATATGTTCTCGACTTTTTACAACAACCATAAAACGCACAATTAAAATTACGCACAAAAATGTTAAACAACTCGTAAAATGTAAATTTTCTATAAAGGTACACTGTCATTAATTACTACGAATCCGNGGGGGGGGGGGGGAGAGCCGAGCCTTAATACCAGGTACACACTGTCACCAATTATTTTCATAATTCCTTACACAGACGTAACGTGTTACTCAATCTTTGAGGCATCAACATCACGGCAGCCATGATGATTCCATGTATACTTTGACTAATACAAACCGTCCTATTTTTCATCGCGCTTCTAATCGCTTGTGCACATTATGCTGAGAGAACTGGCATACATACAATGAAAAGAAAAGAAAAACTTAATTGTCTCTTTCGATATGATGGACAACAATCACGACTAGGGACTAAAGTACACACAATAAACTGCATAGTTTTTTTTTTCTTTTACAATATATCGCCCATTTTTAGCATTCTTTCGAAGGAAAGCTAGGTATAAGAGATTGCCTTCCGCCTGTGTGAGTTTGCAAATTTTAACAAGAAGACAAGAAGAATGTGTTAACAATTCCTTATTAATCATGTATTACTTATTGTGTAGTGAATATAGTATTTAGTTACGCCTTGTTAATAACTTTGTTTTCTTAATATTATACTTTCATCTTTTACTTTATAAATAATNATAGTTTTTTTTTTCTTTTACAATATATCGCCCATTTTTAGCATTCTTTCGAAGGAAAGCTAGGTATAAGAGATTACCTTCCGCCTGTGTGAGTTTGCAAATTTTAACAAGAAGACAAGAAGAATGTGTTAACAATTCCGTATTAATCATGTATTACTTATTGTGTAGTGACTATAGTATTTAGTTACGCCTTGTTAATAACTTTGTTTTCTTAATATTATACTTTCATCTTTTACTTTATAAATAATNTATAGTATTTAGTTACGCCTTGTTAATAACTTTGTTTTCTTAATATTATACTTTCATCTTTTACTTTATAAATAATATTTCATTCACATATAATTTCCCTTTAACACACCCGAAAACAAATTTGGCCTTGAGAATGAGATCCACCAGATAGTGCTTATCAGCACGGGCGGATGTATGTCCGCTGATAATTTAACATTGGTCTTATGGGCAACGCCTAGAGCTACGGAGCGTTGCCGCGGAGTTTGCATGGGATTTCTCCCGCGCTGTATATAAAGAACTTGTGACCCTAATTAATGCCACAACGACCTTTGGTCGAGCACGACACATCAGTCAGACAATCTCACCAATATTTGGTTTCGCTATCTGGTTTACTAACCATTTTATTAGTAATAGTATATCCCAGGTCATACATGTACATCAAGTTGTTTGAGGGTATGTTTACCATTCAGTTACGCATTCATATATATGTTCTTGATTTCTTTTTCCTTTTAATACAGTATGTTGATATTATTCCTAGTTGTTATGTTATGTATGTTGAATCTACTATATAAAATTATTAGTTTTACTAACTACTTTTATATAAGTTAATAATTCTTTTTAAACTTCAGTTTACAGTCTTCTTGCATATTTAACACACATTTCGTAATGAGGCACCGAAATTTTTCAACCTATTCATACCAAAATGGTATGCTTACAATTTTCGATAGTCTGTCACTTTATAATACAGTGAGCACCTGAAAAAAACCTATGCTTTAAATCACACATCGGGAACAACTCAACCGATTTTTGACAAATGTGGTTCGCAAGTAGTGTTTTGGTAAGCCCCCTAAACTTTTGTGATTTTCAGCAGCTCAGAGAATAATTTTCAAAACAACACTTTATAAAATTGCAGGTCAGTATGTCATTTCTTCCGAACAATAAGCTATATGTAGGGCCAATGACTTTTCGCGTAAAAATCGAAGCACACGGTAGACTTCAATACGATATACACACCTCAGTTGTTGTTATACCTCCATTGGCTGCTGGTGTCGTGTCCGTCTTTGACTAAGCTACTCAGGACTAAGTAACTCCGACACTGAACCTTCGTGATTCGTGCGCAAACGGTTAACACGGGCCAGAACATTTTTTAGCAAATCAAAGAAGCTGGACGACCCGACAGTGCTTTGGACTGTATCTTGTCTCGAAATTTTTTGTAGCTAGCAGTACGTAGGTGCGAACGAAATAAATTAATTGAATGCCTTTTTGGCATAGCCTAACATTTCGTAAAACAGCACCATTTTGAATGTAAAGTTTTTATATCATACTTTAGCAACTACTGAAACGAATCCCAATAATTATGAAATACGAATAGTACAATAACAGATAGCCGGAATCAAAGAATATGAAATCGATAAAGTACTTTTCAAAACGGTTACTTTATGTTATAAAAAATATTATTAAATAATTAAACCGAATTTGAACCTGACTTGGGATGCAGGCAGTTCTGATCGTGTGCATTAAAGACACAAATTGAGAACCTCTTCAGTTCATCGTGTTGGAAGGTACTCATGTCACATGAAAAAATTTAATATGTCTCAATAACTTCTCAACCGCGCCTCGCTTCATTGTTCATCCAAGTAGTACTACGAAAGCCACATAAAATTTTTATCGGACATTCGTCTGCTTTAAAAATTGTGTTGTTTTTTTCTCTTGTATAATTATTTCTACTTAAGCCTTCCATTCCCACATTACTTTATGGTTTCTGGTGTTGCAAATAAGACATTTTTTGATGCGTGCTGTACTCAAACTGGCTAATAACTTATTTCGTCATCATAACCAATAATCTGTATGATTTGTGTTCAGTGATCAGTGGTATGAATCAATCATAACGTAGAGTAGCAGGAATGTTTAGAAATCAGTTGCACCCAGGGAAGATCACTGGGCACTGAGTCTCGCAGTGTACAGTTCTGGTCAAATATGACTTTCCTATGCAACATATAGGCAGTTGTTTACAATGAGCATGAAAGGATCAGCCCGCTCGGTCCCGAATTCATTTACAAGCTCAAGTGTTGCAGCCAAGTAGTATCTTGTACTGCGCTGTACTACTGTCGAGCGTGACAACCAGCGAACAACGTTCTGCATGCTCGGTGTTATCAGCCTTTGCCATTCATAACCGAGAGGTGCAGAAACGTTTGCAAATCAGATCACTCACAAGGAAGACGCGCAAAGCATCGGACACTGATTCTTCGTTGTGTACAGTATCGGCAATAAGTATCCTTCGTGTGCAATATGTCCTTAAAAGTGAATACGATAACTTAACTGGTAAAATACATTTTTTTGGGTGTAATTAACTACATTATACATGCATAAAGCACATTAAGTAATAGTTTAAAACTTTCGAAATTTTGGAGGGTAGTGCCACCATGGAAAATTATTGTAATGGGTCTCAACCATTTCTCAAGAACTTGACGCATTCTGCGTCCCTATATTTCATTCGTCAGAACACACGCTCTGGCGGAGCTCGCAGCCGGACGACCGCAATAAGGATTAAGGGTTTTGTGGACGTGCCGGAAGAGGGACACCAGGAGCCTCGCAGCTGCTAAGGCACGCTACCAAAGGTTTCGGCACGTGCAACTGTTCCTGCACGTGCAGTCGACATCCGGAGACAACGGAAAGCACCAGGGCGCGGACACAGCCGCATTTTGCAGCTGCCCAATGGACACCGAGATCCCACCGCCAGCTGCGCCTGTCCCAGGCTTATACCGCAATAAACCATGAGAGCTTTTAGCGGACGTGCGTGCAGAACGGGACAATAAACTTCCAGGCCAGAACCAAGGGACGACGCCAGGCCGGCTGCGGACCACACGAGCAGCGGCCACGTGTTTTATGACCCGGAGGGACGACAAGCACCCCGGACACGTGCAGCAGAGACGGGGCAAGTTGAATATGGTGATGGACGCTACAAAACCACACGAAGGGGGGAGCAACAGGGCAGTCAGTGGAGAGACGTCGAATCAGTCAGTCGCGGATCGAGCAGTCAGTCAGTCAGCCGGAGTCAGTCGAGGATCGAGAATGCATCACGACGTCGACCTCAGTCGGAGGCCGTCAAGCGGGACGTGCGGCGGGAAGCATCCGAGAAAAGTCAGTCAGACTTCGTCAAACGCAGAGTCCTGCGTTGGACCCGGGAAGAAGGAACTTCGAAGCCAGGCGCCGAGACGCCCACCAAGTTCGAGAGCAGTTCCAAGCCGCCAGCCGAGGGAATTCAGCGCTGCAGTGTCAGATAAGTAGTTCTACACCAAGTGCGAAGAATCTTCCCCCCCCCCCCCACGACGACGCCAGTCGCGGCGTCAAACCATACGTAGCCTACATAGGAAAAGGGAGGGAGTTTGTCTCTTGAGTTCATGTACCAGTTAACCTGTTCAAGCAACAATAAAACTCGATTATGTGAACTCACACAAAGCCAGTGTAACTTATTAGTAAATTGGACCTATAGACAACAGTGTCGACGTATTCCTACGCCCTATCACTGAGGGCTAGCACCATGTGCTGGCGCCTCACGCCGCAGAGCAGAATCAATACCTACTTCCAAACTTCAGCATTTGGCAGGTATCAAACTAATCAACCGTGTGCCACAAAATATGGTAAAAAAATTCCGTTTGTTAAGTCTAAAATAATCGTGCTATTTTAGCCATTGGGTGAGTATTAAAAAATGTTACTTGCTTGTATATGTAGAGTAAATTACCCTTATCAGTTGTGTCGAAGACTTTTTGTTCATTTTGAAGAACTACACATGTTTCACCTGATATTTGTTCTGCATGTTTATAAGCCAAATTAAGATTATATATATATATATATATATTTTTTTTTTTTTTTTTTTTTTTTGTTTGTGCTATGACATTTGTAGGTTAGCAGTAATTGCGTGAACAGGCGAGTGTTGTTTTGTCACAAAATCCCGGGAGCTAAATTAAGGAATACGTTAACCCATTCGTACCCAGTGTACACATTTGTGTACATTACTTATGTGTATGTAACGATTGGTTGGTGCTGCACATTACGAAGCTCAATGACCAATGATCTTACTTGTGGGTAAATGATTCGTAAACCGTCTCACTGGTCTAGGTCATAATTGGTTCAAATCACTGTAGCGGAACATTTAGCCTACAGCTTATTAGCTGTGACAATTAAACAAGTGTTGTGTTGACTTAAGTATCGAACGCAAAATATATTTTTTTTGTTTGCAATACCTAAAACCGTGAATTAAAGTGGGTCTGAAAAGGATATGAACTAAGAGAAAAAAAAAAAAAAAAAAAAATTAACGGTGGACATTTTTGATCCATTCTAAACCATAGGATAAAATTAGTTTCATTATGTTAGTTACGCCCACAAATTCGTAAACTACGTCTCTTAGCTTTAAGTGAGGCCTTGCGCCAGACGGCGTAAAGCTCGTGTGGTGAGGAGGCATCAGATCCTGTGAAAATTCTAGCCCAACCTCCGGCGCCATTCAAGTTGTGACCACCGAGTGGTCGTTAACTAAGTGGGTCGAAGCCCACTATAATCAACCCCTTCATTTATGTCGTATAACTGCGCGACAAACGGGCAAGTTTACAGAAGTGAAACTACGTGGAGGTTCCTGTAATGCGGGCGTACGTATTCGTCGACTGGCTACCCGACGCTCTGAGGCAGGCTTCATTTATGACTGGACACTGCGTGCTGTGCGGCGATTGGCTGTGCTTCCGGCTGGCGAGTATGCTGCCAGGCGCTGATTGGCGAACGGCACTCCCATCTTAAGGCTGGCCGGTGACACCCGAGTTTGCTGCCGTTCGTGATATACGCTGTTGAGCTTGTGTATTCCGAAGTATTGTGTGCTTTAACCGAGTCCGGCTAGCTTTGGTCTGTTAACCATTCGCAGCAGCTCCGTCACGAGTCGTGCGTGAGGCGGGAGGTGGCTGATCCACTCTCTGCTCTGGGTCAGTTGTCGCCTGCCCTTGCGTCGGCGAGTACCGTTGTTACCTGCTGTAGCGCGTCAACACGCCCCTCCTCTAGGCATGGAAGATAAGTCGTCGGGTCTCCAAGGTAATAAACCTACAACTCACTGCACGTAGCCTGCGCATTTGGAGTAGCGGCCACCCTGTCTCGAGTCATGTGACAAGTTTACTATAGGCAACCTGGCACACGCCAACTTAACATTTTTAATGTGTGTTGTGCTTAAGCAGGCTGATGTCATGCGTTATTCCGTAACCCCCTTTTACGCGAATCGTCAACAGCACATGAGCCCCAAACCTACTTCAAACAAACCCCCGCAGACTTTCACATCCGCTGACAAAATGACAGTCCCACAAGGTACTGTCCCCCCCGCTCTCAAACCGCTAGTCTCCGGTGCGGAAAATGACATGATAGGCGTCGAGAGCACGGGTCCCTGGCTATTCCAGTCACGTGTAAATATTGCCTGTCGCTGTGTAGCACCAGCCGATGAACACATCAAAGCTGCTCCGTTATACAGCGGACAATGCATTATGACCCACACGTCACTAAAACTGCAAAACAAATTGTAGGTCTCTGAATTATTTATTTACTTTGATACTTATTTTCACATGTGGTGAAGTTAAGGCCTTGTCTTCCTCTTACCCAGAAAACCTTAAGAATAATTGTAAATTCAATTGTAGAAAAGATACAATTATTTTAATAAAACACCTTAAAAACATAAATTTAAAAAACATAAAAAAATTTATTTGTAAAAAATAATGTATACTAAATTATTTAAAACGTTATGCCACAAGTTAAATATTGCTTTAGTTATGTCACGAAAACACAAATTGAAACTTCTAAACAAGTTCTAAGAAAACAATATCTAAATTTGTAAGTGAAAAAAACTGCATTATAAATACAACAGGGAAGTAAATAATAAAACAAAATGAAAACATTTCACAACAGATCAGATAAGACTAATTCATGCAAAGAAAACTCTAAAATTGTTACACAAAATACAAGGGCAATAACCAATAATACTCATTACAAAAATAACATAAGAAAATTAATTATGAGTACACGCACAGTTTAAGGAGTATATTGAAACTTAAATCATCCAGTTATACATTCATACATAAACTCACACAGCTATGCAAGGGACACCAGCCACTATCAACACAATTTTTGAATTTTTCAAATGTAACTCTTTTACATCCCTCTCGTGACACTTGTTGCTTGATGGTATTTACTGCCAGATTCCAAGCACGCGATGTAGCCACCGAAATGATTTAATTTAGGTGCTGGTGTGATACATGTGTATAAGCAAAGAAAGATTTGCCGTAGAACGCGTACCACAAAGTGTTTTGTTGGTATTCGTCCTACCAACTTTTTTTTGGGGTGATCACAACATTTTTTGCAGCCACAATATTTTTTTTTTCCAGAGCGATGCTGTAACGGGAGTTCAGAAAGTGAAATCCCTCAGCTAGGTTGAAAAAAAAAAAAATACATTACTCTTTTTCCAAAAAGAAAGAAAGAAAAATGGGCTGTGCAGATGTTGGCATTTATACAATTGTAGCCATTAATGGTTTATCACAGGAAAACTCTTTGCTGGGATTTAACGTACTGTATTTATTACATGTCATACTTTCTTTCGTAATTGGCTATCATGTATGTGCGAAGCTACTATCGCATTTCATTCGGCAAATGAGGGACTCCGACACTCTACAGCAGAAAGTTTCTAACTTGTCTGCAAATAACTTAGCCGAGTCAAAAACTTGATCATACATTCACAAAAGGATGAACTAATTAGATAGAGTTTTATCGAAGATACGTTGTCTCAAAACATTTTCGCTGATTTACAATGTGTCTAATGATACAGCTTTTCGTAGTAATGCAAATCGCGATCTCGTGATTTAAGGTAAAAATAAGATGGATGCATGCATACATTTTGAATTTTCTGCAGTATGTTGCAACTTCTTCTATAGATCGTTGTAAACTCTTAAAGCAGCCAAGACATAAAAAAAAACATCGTACAAGATATTATTTTATGCGCTCAAAGAGTTTATTTTTTTAGAGGTTTCACTTTTACTTATATTAGCAACATGCTACAACCAATTTAACATGCTGTTGAAGGTGAGACGCAGACAATTTATGCGTTGCCTATAACGACTTTTATATGAATCAAATGACCCTGTCAAGCTGCTTGTAAAATTCGACTTTTTAACAACTTCCTTTATCTTTCATGACAGTGCTATTTGTTGACGTTATTGTGTTTTATTTATTTACACATGTACAATCACGCCATAGGCCAGTTAACAACAAATACGTGTTACAATGTTTAACCAAGTAACTTTACAACAAACACAATTTTGTTATCCGAACTACAAGTAGGCAAAACACGCATGATCTCTATGTTCTTAGAGTGGACTTGAGTTTGCTTTTATTTGATTTAATTTCTTGCAGAAAGTCATTCCACCGTCTCCGTGCTATGTAATTAAATAATTTTTTATAAACAACAATACAATGAACGGGTAATATTAAAAGGTTTTGTGGCGTGTGAAATGTCCGTAGTTAGATGTATGTTGCGTTAATTTATTCAGTAGATATTTTGGTTTCCTATTACCGTTTTCTAATTCAACCAAAAATGAATAAGTGAAGTGAGCGAATGAAGAGATTTGGGTGGCTCTTATAGCAGCTCTTAACTCTTGAGCGCCGATGAGGGCGATTGAGGGGAGTATGAAGCAGCGCCGGAATGAAAGAACGGGGAAACTGGAGATCCCCGAGAAAACCCACCAATCAGTGGCATCGTCCGGCACGATTCTCATATGCGAAAATCCGAGAGTAGCCCGGTTGGGGATTGAACCCGTTTCGCCTTGGTGGGAGGCGAGAAGAGTAACCGCCCAGCCACCGCGGCCCCAGCCAAAAAAATGATTCCTGAAAGCAGTTTAGGACAATTCTACTTTAAACAAAGAACCTTTGCGCCAAAAATAGGAAGATTCAATGACCTGCACATCGAAGCATGTGAACCTTGTTTACGATGCGAGCTGTGGAGCCACGCGACCACAGATTATCCGGTTTCTCCTGGCTCGACCAGCATGTGACCTCACAGCTGAAACTTAACATCTATCGAATACGAGTTGTCCGTGGGTTGTAAACCGTTCTCAGGCTTTATCTGATTTTCCTTTCTACTGCTGTGGGCATTTTTTTATAGCGAAATACTAGGTTTTCCTTACATTAATAAACTCTATAAATTCTAAGCTCTTATCTTTTAATTGTGTCTCTCTTCCAGACATAGAAGTCAATTAGTTTCTCGGGCTGAAGAAATAGATTACTCTGAAGTTTTATCACATCATTTGCGCAACAGTCAACACTTCGATGTAAAACTATTCGTATATTTTTTTCCTTCCAAAATGTAAACCAACCTGCTAGTGAAATACTTATAGCTATAAATATCTTTAGTTGAGGTTATTACCTAGTTGTCAGCGTTTCAGTTGTTCCTTACAAAACAACGTGATGTTCAGCAGAAAGTCTGCAGAGGTATCGAAAATACCCAGCATCACATACATTTTCGATGTTTAACCAAGTTTTAAATACGGTAAAGTCGGGATAGATGACGCACCTTTCTTTAATGTCAAATAAAACATTAAAGTCAAAAGAAAACTTTAATTTTTATACTATGAATTATGGCCATACATGTTAAAGATTGATTTGTTATAGTTGTTAATATTTTTTAAATAAATTTAGCATACGAAAACTATATGTTATATAATACATTACACTTGGCCATCTCCCCCACTAGGGATGTGCGTGATGCCGCAGTGTGGGTGGGAGAGATGGCTTATGGAATATTACATGGCAGTTTCGTAGCCGCTCTGTTTTTGCTGTTCTCAATTCTGCCACACACTGAACACATATTTCGATGAATTGAACATGTTTCATGCAACTACCGTAGGCAAAAAACACACTGAATCCAGTCTGCAATCGACATTGTTTTCTCATACTCTTCCAAGCATCCGACACACTCGTTTTCTTCGAAAAATTCTGATTCCCCGTTGCGTGCCGCAATAAATGTACTGTCATCCGATGATGATAACGACAAAAAAATTGTATTTATCAATTTTTGACTTTCCCTCGTGTTGATGCTCATCACAGGAAGATTTCCTTCGTTGGGGTTTAGTTTGACGAGCAGCCGTTTTCCTCTTTTTTTTCGGCGGTAAAGTCGGGTTCAGTGAGAATTGTAGCCGATTGCTTTCTCTTGGAGTGTTTTTTCCATGAACCTGTGGTGTTTCGGATATGCCTACTGGATGGAGAGCCTTGTTTGGATTTGTGTTTGTGTTTGGCCTTTTATCATTATTAGGATTTAGCACAACAGGGTACGGGCTATATGAACTTGGGCCTGTTTCATGCCTTGCTTGACTACTAGTGAAGTAGAACTAATCCCACTTTCCGAAAGAACAAAGGCATGATCTGGAATCGCTGATCCACTTAATGGGAAAATTCCAGTACCACGAAAACCAGCAATTCCATTTGCTATGGTTGCTGCATCAGACCAAACTTGACAAAGCAGTGCACCAAACTTGAGACGATTGATTTTCCTGTTCGAATTTTCCAGCATCGAATTTTGGCAAGCTTGATAAAAGTACGTTTTCAATGGCTTGAAAAAGAGCGGTCCAGTGGCTGGAGATAAAGAGTCGTACGACTTGGAAGGCACAAGAGAACAATGTCATTATTCACTGAAAATTGTAGCATCTTGAAACAGTTAATGTGTGATACATGACGGTCTAGAATTAGAAGAGTTTTCCCAGCTGGTTTACATGCCACAAAATGGTTTCCCGAACAAAACCATAAATATGTAAACTGTGACATAATGCTGATTTTTTGCTCATGGTTACAACAGAGCCAGGGAGCGTACCATGTGGGAATTCAGCTTCTATGTTCACACCATCGAAAATGCAATAAGGAGGCAAAAAACTGCCCTTCAGCATTTGTGCATGCTATGCCAGTGATAGTTTCTCCTTTCTCCCTTTGCGTAAGAACATTGACATCTTTACTACCTTTTACTGCTACTACTTTATCCGGCCGGTTACTGAGTTTCAAACCTGATTCGTCCACACCGTAGAAGTTTGCTGGTTACTCCATTAGGTTGTATTCTTGCAGCGAAGCAATTAATAAATCAAAATATTTATATGCCTCTTGCCTGTCCATTCTCTACGCTCTAGAAACAGAAATGCCTTCAGCTTTTCTGAGAGAAAAGGCAGGATTATGTTCCATGAACAATTTATATTTATCCTAACCTGCTGATTGCCTTTCTTGATTGAATTCGTGGGTTATCCCGCAATTTTTAGCGGGGCCATAAGCGAGTTTTTGCAGTGTTTTCCTGCTTGGAGCAAAGCCTGCAGCTTGTAATGTTTGGATATGGTGAACTAATTTCTCCTCAGCTTCATTCCCCAGACACGATGAGGTACCTAGNCTCCTCAGCTTCATTCCCCAGACACGATGAAGTACCTAGCTTTCGTTTCTCAAAGTTTCTTGAACGTAAGTCGCCTACGAAAAGTCTTTCGGGGATGTTAAAAATTTTTCCAGCTTCCCTAATTTTCATTTTCACTTATATTGCAGCAAACATGGCATTTATCAGATCCTCTTCTGACCATGACCATCGATTACTTTTCCGTGTTAAAACTCGTGGCATCTTCAATAANAGCTTTCGTTTCTCAAAGTTTCTTGAACGTAAGTCGCCTACGAAAAGTCTTTCGGGGATGTTAAAAATTTTTCCAGGTTCCCTAATTTTCATTTTCACTTATATTGCAGCAAACATGGCATTTATCAGATCCTCTTCTGACCATGACCATCGATTACTTTTCCGTGTTAAAACTCGTGGCATCTTCAATTAAATAAAATATAAATAATATAGTAATGTAGGTAGGGGAGACTGGGTACGGTTGTGCCAGGGTACGAAAGTGACAGTCGAAATATTAGCCATAGTATACGGATTAGCGAGTTGTGGTAACGGCGAAGGGAGGGGCTTGCATGTCTGAACCCGTGTCACAATATTGCTTCAGCCGCTTCGCGCTGCGTACGCTAGGAGAGACTCGCATTTGTTTGTGACATACAAAAGTAAGTATTTGTGTTCGATTTATTTTGATAATTGTTGTTACATATGTACAGATTGAGTATTAAGTGTTATTTATCTATATAAAATATACATTACTAAATAAAAAGCAGTAATTACTTTGTTAATAGATTATTTCATTTTGGCATGGTGTTTGTTTTTATGAAAAGAAGTGCGTTGGGTACGGTTGTGACATTTTTTGTGGGTACGGTTGTGACATAAGTAAAAGTTGTGTTTTATTGTTTTAGATGGCCAGAAAACGCTCGCGGAAGACCGAAGGGGGAGGCAAGACATTACTCAATATGAAAATGCATATATTGAAACAAAATGAGGTGTATCTCTGCGACAAGCAGCAGAAATGTTTCAAATTAATCGAATGTCCTTGTTCAAATGTTGATACAAAGATGTTTATTATTTTGTTGAATAACACATTGTCGTGTTTTTATTTCAAAGATTTTGAGGTTACGTTTATTAATGTTTTATTTTTAATCTTAAAGAGTTCTTTTAAAGCTAGTTTCTATTTAGAAATACAGGTTTATTCTATTTAGATAAGTTAAGACTGATTATAATAACTACAGATGCTAAAGTGTCTTATTAGTTGTAAGTGATTAAAATGGGTACTTTATTTGTTTAGTTGCAAAGATAATTTTTATATTTATGATGTTAATTAACATTTCTTTTATATTTTGATTATGCATAGTTATGCTAGTTTCTAGGTAAAACAAAAATGTTGAGACTCATTGTAATGTGAAGACTGGTTTTAATAATTACCTATTATGTACATAAATGCTATAGTGCCTTATTAGTTATAAGTCATTGAAGTGTTCCCAAACATACTTTTTTCTGTTCCTTTTCTTTTCAAAAGAATGTTATGTAATATTAATGCTAGAGTGTTGCAATAAAAGTGATTTCAGACCATTTCAGAGTATTATTAAACCTGTCACTTTCGACTCCAAGCACTGTCACAACGGCCCCTGGGGTGTGGTCGGTTGTGACATTTTCCCTTTTTTTTTTTAACTTGCTCCTGTGTGCAAACCATTATGTTTAGGGATAAAATTTTAATTAATTATATGTAGTGTTATGTAGAAATTATACGAAAAATCACTTTTCGTTTAGCTAACTGGTATACATACAAAACTATGGCCGATCAAATGCAAAATGGCACAACCGTACCTAGTCTCCCCTATATGCTTTATAAAGTTGAGAACATTGAAAAATTAAAATGTGGGGAGGGAAAGAAGATTTTGGATCGGAAAGAATTCAGTTGTAGACTGCATGAAGAACATACAAAACACAAAATTTACATGCAAATATATTCAACTATAATAGCTGGGCCATGCATTGACGAATTAGTAGTTGGTTAGAACTAATAGTTAAACGAACCTTTTTACTTAGGGACGTGATAGATAAAACAAATTAAAAAGCAGCAATTACACAGGACATAATATATAATATGGATAAATAAAATGATATAGCATAATACATATGAATAAGTAAACTATAGTACAATGAGAAAACTTGTCCTAATCTGGCNTCAGTTGTAGACTGCATGAAGAACATACAAAACACAAAATTTACATGCAAATATATTCAACTATAATAGCTGGGCCGTGCATTGACGAATTAGTAGTTGGTTAGAACTAATAGTTAAACGAACCTTTTTACTTAGGGACGTGATAGATAAAACAAATTAAAAAGCAGCAATTACACAGGACATAATATATAATATGGATGAATAAAATGATATAGCATAATACATATGAATAAGTAAACTATAGTACAATGAGAAAACTTGTCCTAATCTGTCACCATACATGACACAATTACCACATTTCAGACAGTTATTAACTACACCATTTCATTACCGAGTGCAATAATTAAANCACCATACATGACACAATTACCACATTTCAGACAGTTATTAACTACACCATTTCATTACCGAGTGCAATAATTAAAACATGTAAATTCTTTCATTTATTTATTGATTGATATATTGCTATTTTAATTTCAGTTTACAAAACAAATATCACTGCAAACACGTTTACTTTCCTTCCTGTACCCTTAATTAAGTCAGCTTATTACCTCACTTTTAAAATTGTGACTTCTAAACTCCCACCTCAGACACAGACACGGCAGATTCTTCCTTCCTTATAAAATCGCAATACTTACATTACTTGCATGGTTGATTGACATAGCAGTGTGTTGAAAACTTAGCTACAAAACTTCAGCATTTCTTGGAACGACCGTTCTTCGTAAACATTGAGATAATACCACGTATTTTACTTCAGCCTCGCCACAAAACTCGCCACACAACTTTCACTTACAGGACTCCCTCGTCACTCGACTGGCAGGCAGCGCGTTTCCTTGTGAACTTCAGGGTGAGTCACTTGCTGCGACATCTCCCATTTCCGCGGCAACTCACCCACCTTTACCCTATGTAATCATGGTCACGGCATTTTTATATCGTAACCTCCAGCTTTCGGGTAGGTATCATTTTCTTGGTCGATTTCTGTGCATAATTCCGTGAAGCCCCATTTTCGGGTATGGGTTTCGTAACCTCATTCACCACTACGGTGTTTTCTTTACTAACCTAAAATAAACATTTGATTTGTGAATATTGTAAACATATTCCAAATAATTTGCTTCTGTTTCGTAAGCTATGTAACGTTTTCAGCCCATGGAATTATTTTTAAAATATTTTCCGGTAACAGCGAATTGGGAAATTTTGTGTCATGGCCACTCGTCCTTGCAAGTTTCATGCGAACCTCTGAGCATCCGGCATACAGTATTTCTGTGAGATTTAATGAGTTTTATAAACTTTAGTTAATTTAATTGTAATTAATCAGTCAAACCGAAATAGAGGGGACACTTCACTTCTCATCTAAGGCATTTTATTATTTTTCTGGCAAAAATTAAATTAAAATTAAACTAAGCTTTATAATTTCTCCAGAAGACGTTCTCTTTATTAGTTCTCCCAGTATACTGGTACTGAATGAATTCTAAAAAGTTATATAGCACAACAAAATATTTATCAAGAATTCATACTAATCTGGATGTTTATTGCGAGGTTGGTAATAATTAAGACAACACAGCATAATTTACTGTAATTTACGTTATCTTTGACATGGCAATAAAGCAATGGAGACCGCACTAGTTAGCAAACCTTGGCTGTGTGTTGACAATACTGGAAGTAGTTGACGTAATGCTTGTATTCTTCCAAGACAGCTGGTGCAGTTGGGTCGACTTCATCGTCTGGTTCGGAAAACAAATATGTGTTAACCCACAGGCTACNTCCAAGACAGCTGGTGCAGTTGGGTCGACTTCATCGTCTGGTTCGGAAAACAAATATGTGTTAACCCACAGGCTACAGATGATGTAGAATTATTTTCGTATTCTGCGCATTTGTCCAACCAATACTGGCTCAAGATATGCGATCAAGAACTGTTAAAATGACGCGATCAAAGAACGGCTAAAAATACAGAAGCGAAAATATGACGTTTATGTGTAAAGGCCAGCCGCACGTGAGGATGGCCTCATTTGCAAGCAACATGACTGAACGTCATTGGTGAATTAGCGCTCGGAGACAAATTTGCCAGATGNGAGGATGGCCTCATTTGCAAGCAACATGACTGAACGTCATTGGTGAATTAGCGCTCGGAGACAAATTTGCCAGATGCTAGTTCAGCCAATAAAGACTCTTACAGCATTGAGTACTCAGTCAGTTACACAACCTGTTCTCTTGAGTCTTGCGTAGCCGATAAACATAGCCAATATATTTATATCTGATGAATCATCTAAAACTTGCATCGCAAATATTTTTTTAATGGAAGCTGCTATTGACGTGCTGGTTTCGTAGAATTGAAGTTCAGACAAGAGCTCATAATTGCAGCCCAGAGACAGATTTTAATACTAATTAGAATGGGTATATCTTGAATACAGTTATTTTTTTCAAATAGAACAATGCCTATTCACATTAAGAAAATGAAACTAGAGGAAATTAATTAGAATGTCAATGGTGTTTTTGCAGGATTCTAGCGCAAGTAGTTTACGTGCTACCGTAATATAACGATGCAGAATGCATCGTTATATTATGCAACTTACATATAGTTGAATAACGATTATTTATTAATCAGAAATATGTTGGTAATATTATTAATCTAATGATTACTATTATTCAATTTAGTTTTAAACTGAATAATCTTGTTGATGGGTCAAAAATAGAAAATAAATTAGTTATAATTTTCAGATATTTTTGAAGTCTTTATATATTTTTATATATTTTTTTTAATATTTAATATTTTAGTAAAGTAGATTTTTATAATAAATATTGAACACTTGCCTGACTCATGCTACTCCCTAATGCGATTGCAAGGGAGATAACTTGCGGATTTACAACAACAGCAGCTAGAAAATTAATTTCACCCTGNTACTCCCTAATGCGATTGCAAGGGAGATAACTTGCGGATTTACAACAACAGCAGCTAGAAAATTAATTTCACCCTGTTCTCCGATCACCTGTTTGTTTCCGTTACATTTTCGAGGTGTTACACGTCCGGTTTCCCGCAATTGGTTAAAGAGGTTCGCAAATAATTATCGAGATAGTTGAGTATCGTTCAGAATACACGTTAAGAACAAACAGCATTCTTCCTGCATTCGCCATACATCGTAAGCATTACGGCCTTTTCAGTATTAGTAAATACCATCTTCCAGCACGTCCTACGTCCAGGTAGTATTAACTATCACAAAGTACTGACAAGGAGGTCCCAATGCAGTCAATGCGAAGGAAACAGAATCTAAACACACATACGTACATCGTAGCCTAGCAACTGAGCAGTTAAATGAAGAAGACAACTGTAGGTATTTAAAACTGTCATTTTACGATAGTACGTAAACTACTTGCACTAGAATCCTGGAAAAGAAATACGTAACACCATTGGCTTTGTAATTTTCTCTAAAACTTGTTCAAGATATACACATTCTATATGTATTAAAATTTGTTCCTGGGCTGCAATTACGAGTCCATGTCTAAACTTCAATTCTGTGAAACCAGCACTTCAATAGCACGTTTCATTTAAGAAATATTTGCGGTGCAAGTTATAGGCGATTAAACATATATATATATATATATATACATATATATATACATATATATATATATATATATATATATATATATGTGTGTGTGTGNAATTAAATCTTTATAAGTGCTGAAAATTCGCACGTAGTACATCAAGGGAAAATGCTGCAGAATTTTAATTCTTTTAATTTTTTTGAACATTGAGTAATAATAATATTTAAAAAAATATTAAAAGCAAATTTTATACTAAAGGTTGTTCATGGTAAATTAAGCACTTTTGAAATCAACATTTTAATGATTACCCATTAGCAGATTCATTTTTTTTGCAGACCAATCCGAAACATTGGCTCAGAGAAAAGGAATGAAGCTTCATACATACGACCAACAATGAAAGAAACTTTTTGACGTGTGCACAGTACTTTGAAAGTTAGCAAACAGTCAAACTTTTCTGCGATAAAGCATCGTCTCTAGCTATGGTACACTGCCAGCTATGAGTTACGTACAACGTGTTCTGTAATCAAGTGTCAAGAATGCACTAGTTAAGGCTACAACCGAAATGAAGGTTCTTAACGAACATGCCGTATTTTAGTCACATAAGATGAGCGTGGCAATAATAACTTGAATTAACTAATGAACTAGGTTTACAGCCATTACAAGCGGTTGTTTTAAAATGTGTAATTATCGTTGATGAGGGTCACGCGATGATTGACGGTTGACAGAAACTTGATTGACGGTTATTTAGTAGTTTAAAAGGCGTTAACCCCATTAAAACNACGCGATGATTGACGGTTGACAGAAACTTGATTGACGGTTATTTAGTAGTTTAAAAGGCGTTAACCCCATTAAAACGTTTCGACGCCGCTCTAGTTCGGTCAGGTTGCAAATAAGGAGAAAAATACTCTCTCTTACATGCTCGACTCCCCTCTGTGTATTAAATGCTTAATATAGTTGAGTACGGGCTGCGGTGGTGTAGTGGTCAGACTACTCGCCTCCCACGAAGGCAAACTGGGTTTGAATCCAGGCGAAGTCGCCCCTGGAATTTTGCACGTGGGAATCGTGCCGGAAGATGCCACTGGTTGGCGAGTTTTCTCGGGGATCTCCAGTTTCCACCACCCTTGCATTCCGGCGCGGCTCCACGCTCACCTCACTTCACTCTCATCGGTAAGGGTAGTGAAATTTCGCGAAAATATTTCAAGGCAAGTTATATTTCTAAACACTGTAGGATCGTTTACCTATCTTGATTGGCTGAATCACGTGTTACCAAGCGAATCACGTAAGAACCTTGTCGATGTTGCTGAATTCTAAGTGGCCCTGTCAAATATGAAAACGCCTTCTCAAGCAGACAGCAATAGACAAACTGCTGTTGGGTGCTTATAGTGTTGAAGACTACCGTGTACTCATATTTTTTTTCGCGGAAATTCACTGGCTCTACTTATCGGCTTTCAAGACCTCGATGTTTATTACGAGCCGCCCAGATCTCTTCACTATAGTTGAGTAGCTTATGGCATGATCAAGCTGGAAGAATGTACCACAGAGCCAATGAATGCACTTAGACGAAATGGAGTGACTATTGCTTTGATGTGGGCACTCTCATTCGCCAATTGGCTGCCGGAGGCTCTGGGNTACTCCCTAATGCGATTGCAAGGGAGATAACTTGCGGATTTACAACAACAGCAGCTAGAAAATTAATTTCACCCTCTTCTCCGATCACCTGTTTGTTTCCGTTACATTTTCGAGGTGTTACACGTCCGGTTTCCCGCAATTGGTTAAAGAGGTTCGCAAATAATTATCGAGATAGTTGAGTATCGTTGAGAATACACGTTAAGAACGAACAGCATTCTTCCTGCATTCGCCATACATCGTAAGCATTACGGCCTTTTCAGTATTAGTAAATACCATCTTCCAGCACGTCCTACGTCCAGGTAGTATTAACTATCACAAAGTACTGACAAGGAGGTCCCAATGCAGTCAATGCGAAGGAAACAGAATCTAAACACACATACGTGCATCGTAGCCTAGCAACTGAGCAGTTAAATGAAGAAGACAACCGTAGGTATTTAAAACTGTCATTTTACGATCGTATGTAAACTACTTGCACTAGAATCCTGCAAAAAGAAATACGTAACACCATTGGCATTGTAATTTCCTCTAAAACTTGTTCAAGATATACACATTCTATATGTATTAAAATTTGTTCCTGGGCTGCAATTACGAGCCCCTGTCTAAACTTCAATTCTCTGAAACCAGCACTTCAATAGCACATTTCATTTAAGAAATACTTGCGGTGCAAGTTATAGGCGATTAAACATATATATATATATATATACATATATGTGTGCGTGTGTGTGTGTGTAGGTGTGACTTTTTCTTAATTAAATCTTTATAAGTGCCGAAAATTCGCACGTAGTACATCAAGGGAAAATGCTGCAGAATTTTAATTATTTTAATTGTTTTGAACATTGAGTAATAATAATATAATAAAAAATATTAAAAGCAAATTTTATACTAAAGGTTGTTCATGGTAAATTAAGCACTTTTGAAATCAACATTTTAATGATTAGCCGATTAATTTTTTTGCTGACCAATCCGAAACATTGGCTCAGAGAAAAGGAATGAAGCTTCATACACACGACCAACAATGAAAGAAAATTTTTTGACGCGTGCACAGTACTTTGAAAGTTAGCAAACAGTCAAAATTTTCTGCGATAAACCATCGTCTCTAGCTATAGCATACTGCCAGCTGTGAGTTACGTACAACGTGTTCTGTAATCAAGTGTCAAGAATGCACTAGCTAAGGCTACAACAGAAATGAAGGTTATTTACGAACATGCCGTATTTAGGTCACAGAAGATGAGCGTGGCAATAATACCTTGAATTAACTAATGAACTATGTTTACAGCCATCACAAGCGGTTGTTTTAAAATGTGTAATTATCGTTGATGAGGGTTACGCGATGATTGACGGTTGACAGAAACTTGATTGACGGTTATTTAGTAGTTTAAAAGGCGTTAACCCCATTAAAATGTTTCGACGCCGTTCTAGTTCGACCAGGTTGCAAATCAGGAGAAAACTACTCTCTCTTACATGTTCGACTCCCCTCTGTGTATTAAATGCTTAATATAGTTGAGTACGGACCGCGGTGGTGTAGTGGTCAGACTACTCGCCTCCCACCAAGGCAAACTGGGTTTGAATCGAGGCGGAGTCACCCCTGGATTTTTGCACGTGGGAATCGTGTCGGACGATGCCGCTGGTTGGCGAGTTTTCTCGGGGATCTCCAGTTTCCACCGCCCTTGCATTCCGGTGCGGTTCCACACTCGCCTCACTTCACTCTCATCGGTAGGGCTAGTGAAATTTCGCGAAAAGATTTCAAGACAAGTTATATTTAAAAACACTGTAGGGTCGTTTACCTATCTTGATTGACTGAATCACGTGTTAATACACGAATCACGTAAGAACCTTGTCGATGTTGGCGAATTCTAAGTGGCCCTGTCAAATATGAAAATGCCTTCTCAAGCAGACAGAAATATACAAACTGCTTCTGGGTGCTTATAGTGTTGAAGACTACCGTGTACTCATTTTTTTTTCCGCGAAAATTTACTGGCTCTACTTATCGGTTTTCAAGACCTCGATGTTTATTAAGAGCCGCCCAAATCTCTTCACTATAGTTGAGTAGCTTATGGCATGGTCAAGCTGGAAGAATGTACCACAGAGCCAATGAATACACTTAGACGAAATGGAGTGACTATTGCTTTGATGTGGGCACTCTCATTCGCCAATTGGCTGCCGGAGGCTCTGGGGACGGGTCTTGTGTCTGATTGGCCGCTGCATGCCGCGAAATGTTTCCTACTGGCTGGGCTGCCGGCTGGCGAGCAGGTTACGAGGTGCTGATTGGTGAACGGCGTTCCAGCATGTTGCTGGTCAGTGAGGCCATTTTGCTGGCGTGCACGGCTGGAGTTCGCGGAATAAGCGGCTTTTCCACCGCTGTATTTTGAAGTACTATGTGCTTGTATTGAGCTTACTTTCTTGTCAATACACGACCACCAAGGAGGATTGTGTCTTGCAGAAGTTTTCAGGACCAGGGAAAGGGAANGGAGGATTGTGTCTTGCAGAAGTTTTCAGGACCAGGGAAAGGGAACACTTCTACGGCTGATGGACGAAAACTTTCAGACACAGACGGAGATAAATTATTTAAATCACTTGAAACTTCAATTATCTCCGGTCCATTAAATTTCTCAACCTTAACAACAGGCCTTCTTTCACACTCCCAATATGGACGAGTAGCTTCAACTGTCGTTTGTTCAAAAAACAAATTTTTGTTAGTTTTAGATTTTTGATGTGTAATTGAAAAAAAAANGTAGCTTCAACTGTCGTTTGTTCAAAAAACAAATTTTTGTTAGTTTTAGATTTTTGATGTGTAATTGAAAAAAAAAACAACTATAGTACTTACAATTACACGTAAATTCTTTAAAGAATCTGGAGAGTATTGCAAATATTTGGTNAAAAAAAAACAACTATAGTACTTACAATTACACGTAAATTCTTTAAAGAATCTGGAGAGTATTGCAAATATTTGGTAAAAAATACATGAATGTATGGCTTGATTAATATTATGTTGGTGTTAATGTACAAATTTTGAAGTATGTTCAAAAACACACCCACTCCTTGTAATAAAATCTTAAATTGTGTATTTTTACTGCTATGTGGTCGTCGTATAAACACACAATGTCGCAGTAGCTGTACATCTTCCATTGTGTAATTGTACAGATACTCCAGAACGTAATGCAAGTTTACTAATACATAGTCAATGTAAAATTACACAATGGAAATGTACGACTACATTAGCATTACGTGTTTATATTTATCGGTAATTTTGCATTTTTGTGCGTAATTTGTTAAAATTAGTGCAGAATTAATGATTTTACACTAATGTTCTTAGGAATTCAAAGATAACTACAAATATTTGTTTAAAACATGCGACATAGAGGTAGGAAGTAGAACTGCGTTGAACTGAGTTCTAAACTGAAACTTAACTGCCGCTGATGGGATATGCTTGCTGTTTGCATACAACTACATATTCTATATCTTAAATCATTTCTTATCCACATTTTGGAAATATTTTTATTACTATTTAACTATTATGTTACAGAACGGAGTACAATAACGTGAAAATTGAAAAACTACACATACATAGTATGTGAATTAACATGGCGCATCTGTAAAGGAGCCGATACTGACAGCAAAATCACTTAGTAAAACAATTAAAAATGTACAGAAATTGTGTACTCACATTTACTGTGAATTTGTGATTTTACTTTTGTATAAGTGGAAAAAGACACTTAAAATGTGGTGGAAATACAATTGCTAAGTGTGTAAAAATTTAAACTTACCTGCCGTGGAGAAAAAACACAAGAATGTTATAGTTTATTTTCTTCTACGTAGCAATTGGAACTTTATATTATTCTGTGTAAAATAAGTTATATTCAATTTCCAGTTTATTTAAATAATTTTTAGGATTAATTTATTTTCATGCATAGTTAAATACATTGATATATTAGATGTAAAAATATACCGATTTCGATGGCGACTCTGCGGTTTTGTGTAAAGTTACACAACATTTTTTTACAGTGTAGGTTTCTTTCATGTAATAATTACTTCACGATTACCTATCACTGACAAACAGACNACACAACATTTTTTTACAGTGTAGGTTTCTTTCATGTAATAATTACTTCACGATTACCTATCACTGACAAACAGACAGACATGTGCCCTCTCAAAGGTGCCTAATGAAGCTATCGTATTGGTATTCGTAGCGGTATCGCACTGTACTGAAATAAAATATTTAATGGTAATTAACAGAAACTATTTGGTTGATGCTTTCCAAGACGAAATTTTGTCGCTGGTAAAAACAGATTGACAACACTTAGAATGAAAAGTACTAAAGCCATTTAGTGCTCACTATGATGTTTGTTCACAGGTTGCCGCCAAAACTTTTGTTGGCAGTAATGGCTTTCGTGTCGTCCGGAGTAAAACATTTTGCTGTGACTGCTAAACTACATCCGTTATACTCTGCNACACAACATTTTTTTACAGTGTAGGTTTCTTTCATGTAATAATTACTTCACGATTACCTATCACTGACAAACAGATAGACATGTGCCCTCTCAAAGGTGCCTAATGAAGCTATCGCATTGGTATTCGTGGCGGTATCACACTGTACTGAATTAAAATATTTGATGATAATTAACAGAAACTATTTGGTTGATGCTTTCCAAGACGAAATTTTGTTGCTGGTAAAAACAGACTGACAACACTTAGAATGAAAATTACTAAAGCCATTTAAGGCTCACTATGATGTTTGTTCATCGGTTGCCGCCAAAAATTTTGTTGGCAGCAATGGCTTTCGTGTCGTCCGGAGTAAAACATTTTCCTGCGACTGCTAAACTACATCCGTTATACTCTGCGCATGTGCTGTGGCGTACTTGAAGTGCCCACTTTCTGGTCCTGCCACGACGCCATATTTGTCCGTGTTCGTCTCCTTGTATCGGGATAAAAACGAATTCATGAAGGATATTCTTTAAACATTGGGGGTGGATTACGATATCACATACGTTACACATAAAAGATTCCGTAAGGTAAAGTTTCCTTGAGGTGAAATGTTCAGGCCTTGATTGTGTGCCACATGTCAAATTTGTGGCAAGTGTATGCTCTTAGTTAAAGCCCGCGACATCAAGGGCGGTGGTGCAGTGCGAACATCGATTCCGGGTACGGCCATTCTGATTTCCGTTTTCAATGGTTGTCCGAAAACACTCCAGGTGATCGCTGGTTACTTAAAAAAGGTATTGGTTAATCCTTTACTCGACTCCGTTGTCGACGAGATGTGAAACCATACAATATCTAATCCAAAAACATGCAAAAACAAACTTGTAAGCCCCACTAAATAGTATTGTAACATCTTTGCTGCGACTAATAAACATATTATTGCCTACTAACAAAATGAAATTTGGTGATCACAAAAGTCCTCTTGTGGTTGCCAGTAAATATCTAAATGATTTTGTGAATTCTATAATAATGGAAAAAATCTCTGGTCACCAATAAAATATGTTTGGTCACCACAAAACTAATATTTTAGTGGAGCAGAAAAAAAATTGTCTTTCGCTGAAAGGAAGTTTCATTTCACCCCATTTGTTAATGCTCAGTGGGTGTGATTGCCTACCGGATTATCATCTGGATAAGTTGCATACAGATTCCCACGCACCACTGGACTACACTGAAGTACACACTTTAAAATGGTGGCACGTTGTGGGTGATTTCTTGCCTCTGAAGTCCACCCAGTAAAATTACAGGAAGCAACCAACTTGAAAATAAGATCATATATTCTTTAAAACAATGAAAGTTTGGGATCTTTCAGGCCCCGACATTGTAAATCTGGAATCATCTGTTTTGGTGAAAATCAGTTATATGTTTCAGTAGTTACATAGGAAGACTTCAGACATACAGTCAGATTAATGCATAACCGGAGATTCCTAGATTACAATTAAAAACTTTCTAAAAATACATTCATATCTCCGGTGGTGATATTTTAACGAGTTTGAAAATTTGGTCTCTATCTTTAGAAATTTTACCAGTATTTCACTGCAGGAATCGCAGACAGGTTTGTTAAGGGAGATCACCTGAAAAAATAAAGTACCGTAATTGACTATAAAATAGATTCAACAATAACCAGAGACAGCACAATTTCACAGAAAACAGTAGAATGTTATTGCAACAAAAAAATGCTATTGAGGCGTTTCTTTAAACGTTTATGCGTTGTAACAAAGTTAATAACGTTAGCCATTTACAAAGTCTTATATTACTATACTGCAAGTATACTCTTGAAGTGTTAATGTTAATAATGCCTCTATAAGTAATTTTGCGTAACATAAAGTTGCTTTACGCTAAAAATAACAGGGATAACAAAATATTTTGTGTTACAGTGACATTAAAGAAACATCCGACCACAGCAATTTTACACTGACATGGCGTTGTAAAATGGCGGATAGTAGTGAACAGCGATAACCTCGTAAAATGAAACCACTGTATTTAAATTCTGAAGCATAGTTGAGAACTAAATGTAGCTTAGACCAGTGCTCTAGCCTAGCAAAGCAGTCTACGTGTGCCAATTGTGCATTTATTTATACACCATAAAGTATTTCCACGTAACGAAAGGGAACTGCAGTTTGTCGGTATGTTGTACTGAATACCCACAATATAAAACATAGCCAGACATGTTAAGGTAGAGCAGTTGGTAGTGCGACAAGCACTCAAGGCACTGGTTCGATTCCACCTCCCAGTCGTTATATATATTAAAAAAATTACGTTGGTAACATTTTTTGTGACAAAATAATTATACTTTATTTATTTTATACCGGAATGTTTTGTAAAGAAAAGAAAATACAAGAAAATTTTTAACACAAATGTTAACATCAATTCAACACAAAATTGGTTTCGCCGCGACATAAACACCACCTTAGTGTTGCCAGAAATTGTTACCTTAACAGCAACATTAAGTTACTGATGGTTCACAGATAACCAAAATTTTACTGTAGTAATAACCTTAATACTGTTGTCACAACATTATACTTTTTTTTTGTGTTCGCGTTTTAAACGACCTGTAGGCTAGACTCCATGGTCCTGTGTATTTCCGAGACTCAGCATTATGTTCACTGGCTGTTGCCACAGTGCGTAGCCAGTTTTACCTCACACCATGTGGCACGGGACCCGGTGATTGTATCCTTTCAGTTCTCTTATTTGCCCAGAGCTCACCTAGACGTGTCTAATAAAGTGTGAGCCAATTGCAAACCAGAAATGCACATGCGTTTGAATATACAACATTGCAATATTACGTCGTACTAATGCAAGGGTCGATATGCAGATGGTTTCGATTTGAGCGTTTAGAACTCTATGGAGTTAACGTGAGGTCAGAAAATAAAGAAAACTATGTAGGTCTCAGCCCAAAATTTTGCGAGTCCTTGCAATTGTAGGCTGTATGTATAACAGGTATTTGTACTTCGTGGTTACTTTTGTGATTGGTTCAATGTTTGGCGCACATTGTGGGATGCTTTTGCAAGAAAAATAAAATTAAAAGTTGAATAAGCTAATAAAATACAATCTGGTCCACAAAAGATGAAGCTTATCGTTAAAGCATCAGCCCGTTGGAAAATTACATTGGTTCTAAAAACTGAAGTCTATTTTCTTGCAGTGGAGTTAGCTGACTGAATGAAATATAATCTTCGACTTGCGAACAACTAATATTTCACCACGATTGAAGCTATATGCTATATCCTTGGCGGATATAATCACCGCCTGAAAATGTAACACAGTTCACTTTACACTTGAATCTGTAAAAAATGTAATACGGTCAGTGTAAACTTTACACTGTCGAAGACAACGAATGTGCCGGAGTACTTGAGTTATATGTCGAACATATTGATTTCTACTACCTGTCAGTGCATTTAACTGATCCGCTAATTCAGGAGATCTAAACACGTTCTGATGCAGCCTGAGAATGAGAAATGAATGCGGTTCTGTAGAATTATAACTACGGAGTGGCAAATTTCGTCTGAAAACAAGACTTGAGCTGTGAGTGCTAGGGACTAAGCTAGTTACTGTCTTTGTGGACAGCTATTTCTCTAGTTTGACTAGGTTGCGAGTGACGCGCTCCTTGTTTTGTTGCGGGTTCGTTTCTACCGCAGAGTCAAAGTAACAAGCGTGAGTCTGGGTCGCTCGGCCGCCTGGTGCGATTCTCTCATCAGAGCCAAGTGCTCGTTAGTTGCTTCAAACGTGGACCGCGCCGCTCTTTGAGATGCAGCATCACTACAGAGCACTTTAAAATACAGAGACGACAGAACTGCTTGTATCGCGAACTCCAGTCGTACACCCTAACAAAAAGGTGTCACTGGTTAGCAACTTGGCCAAAACGTCATACAGCACCTGGTATAGCCATTTCACCTGTGTTTACTTACCTCCGCTGTGGTTAAGTCAACTTAACAGGTCACTGAACTCGTGAATTCTGACTGCTCCCTCCTGCAAAGCGTTCTCCGTTCGACTGTTAGGCATCTGGCCAAATTATCCTCAGACGTCGACTAACTGTTGACTTACTGCGATAGTGAGATACCATTTTGATGGGGCTTGCGGACTCGAATTGGGAATACACCCGGCGATTTGGCGTGTGGATACTCGGCTATTCTGTGGCCAGGAGAGCGAGCGCTCTCGTCATTTGGCCGGGAAGTCGTTTCGAAGAATTTTGTGCGAACAAATGTTTCGGTCTTTGATTAAAAAATCACATCTTCGACAATGCCACGTTCCTAGGGAACGGCGCAGATTCAAAACTGTGGCTGTGGGCCGGTGTCCAGTGAGTCAGTGGCCCGTGAGTCAGTGCTGGCAGGCAGGATGAGGGTGATGACGTCACCCGAATCCTCGCCGGACCGGTATCGTCTGTTCAGAGTGAGGAGTCGGCCGGGATTGATTAGACAAGTCTTTCGGGAAGGACGGGGCCGCGCAACTCAGATAAGAAAAAACTGATTTTCCTTGCCGAAGAAACTGTACGTTCTGTCGACATACAAGGTTAGCAGCTTAAGGAATTGTCGCATATAAAAACTTGAACCATTTTAAAGTAACAGTTTCGAATATATGTACTTTGACACAGGAAATTACTTTAATGATCTACGCTACACACAACCAGTGGCAAAGTCAGAAATTTCTCAAGGTGGGACTCACTGATTGAAGGGAAGGAAGGGATGTTACACTGGCCTTAGCGGTGCTCATGCACGTGTTAATTAGGACAAATACTTGGAGAAAAATCACTTCACATGATGATAAAAATGCATCGTAGTTTACACCAATTAGACTACATATTGATATGAATAAAGGCTTATTAATATCTTTAATATTGATTGATGACAACCTTATGGGCAAAGGGGATGTTACAAGCACCATGTTTCTCCTCCTCTTTCACGCCTCCCACTACGCCCCTATGAAACACCGATTCACTTTTGTGATTAGATCTGCATTTTACCACACGTGGGAACTAACTAAGTTTCCTACACTTGTTGCATGGTGATAATTAGACAAAAATACTCAAAATATACAACAAAAATACTACCCGTGGTCACTCGTTCACAACGGAAATATCAGCAAATATTATGTTCAGATCCTTGGGTTTCTGGCAGCGGGCAGAGAGCATTCCTTCCATACCTTCACACGAACTTAAAACATAGTTTCGAAGATCGTAGCTTACTTACACTCAAACAGTATGTAGCATACCCTAGAAATAGTAGGAAGCATGATACGAACTGCGGGCGTGATATTAATGCACTAAATCGCTCCTGGAATACAAAATGGTCGACTGCAGTAACAACACAATCTCTGTAATGACTGCGACTATTTTCATCTGCAGGTGCTATCGGCGGCAGGCCCGGACTCTATCCACCACGCGTTGTAGATGAATGTTCAGGTGCAGATACAAATGTCCCCTTCGCAGTCGATGATGGCATGCATAATTCTGTGAACTACATCATTAATACTTGTTGTTCCTTACCTGCGAAAGGATCCGCACATTTGTAGGTTCTTACAGCGGTAGTGTACAGGATGGGTAGGAGCAGAGGCTACTACCATAGAAGGGTTTGTGACACCATGGAAAGTCTAATGCGATTATCACCTGGTTGTTATATTTATTTTTTTCGTTAGTGTCTCGAAAACTATGCTTCCTATGGCAAAATGTTTTACACGCTATACATTTTTTTAAGGACCGTGACATTACTCTCAGTTATACATATTAAAAAAAATAATGTATCCTTATATCAGGGTGCGTAAGGTCGTTCGAGATGTTGGCTGCTGAATTCGGCTCGTTGTCACGCGCCACGACTAAATGCTTATTATATAAAACAAAGGCTTCGCAATGCATTGCTTAGCGTTCTCTAATACTTTGCTTGGTATGCCTGTAAAATACTTGCGACTGTAAGGAATTTAAAATATAAATTAAATATATACAATCGCGTCGTGTTTTTTAAAAAGGGAGAGTTGAATTTATTAGATGTGTGCTTAATGTATAGTCAGGTATTTTATTCGGATAGTTGTTGACGAGACGAGTCCATACACGTGTCCTGACCTACTTAACTAGAAAGAAAAAGAAAACTTTAGTTTGATGTAACAACAGGAAATTCAAAACAGAGTTCATTATGGTGTACGACTGACGTCACTTAAGTGGAATCTCTAGTAAACCATTTTAATCGCCTCAAGGTCACGTCTGACCATAAGGAAACATGGCGATGATCGCTCCCAAGACTGATGTGCATTACAGGGAAGCTACATCTCTCGCGAATTAGATATATAACAGTAGGATATTATTACACTCGATGTAGGTCAGTGTGTTAAAGCTGTCACTTTGTACTTCTATCCTTTCGCTTAGGGGAAAACTTTACCCGCCATTTTGGATTCTTGATTTTTCTACTTATTTTAATTTCTAAACATGAGATTTCAGAAGTAAGTCTATAGCGCAGTAGCTATTGACCTTACCCAGCAGCACAGACATAAAAACTGTACTAGGAAATCACAAATATGTCACAACATCGATTCTACCAAGTTTTGGTAGAATCAATATTGTGACATACTTACGGGTTAGTAGTTTAATTTTTATAACTGTACTGCAACGTGAAATCAACAGCTAGTTCGCTATAAACGTACTTTTGAAATATTCGATTTTAAAAATATTAGAAAGCAAGAAAAACCAAGAACCCAATAATAGCTGACGAAGCTTGCCTTTAAGGTGCGGTTTCACCCCTTTTTCAGATTTACTTCGTTTTCGCGTCATAACTTCGGATTCATATTAATTACTGACAATGTACGGTTATAGAAAATTAAAATTTTACGAGTTGTTTAATATTTTGTGCGTAATTTTAATTGTGTGTTTTCTGCTTGTTGTGAAAAGTCAGGAACATATTTACATTCTATCAATAAGTGTCTGCCTTTTTGCAAGCGGGAAATAACAGTGAAAACTAGATACGAAAGTATTAAACAACTAGTAAATTGTCTACAGTCAAACATTTTCAATTATACTTCTGAAATTGAAATTATGACATGAAAACGAGGAATGTCTGCATAATAGGTGAAGCCGAGCCTTAAGGGAACTGCGCAGGGAAGGCCTAAAAATGATATTTTTCAATTTATTTATATTTTTTTTATTATATGTAATAGGATAAAAGTAAAGATTGGCGGCTGTAGATAATTGTTTTTTTTTCCCCTCTGGAAGAACGTCATATTTCCAGAACATTTATTTACTGAGATACGTGTATACGTGCAAACGCTAATTTCAAAAAACAATATCTCACTAGGAATCTCCTTAAGAGATTAAGGCCAAGTACGCTAACCGTGACAACACACCCGATGTGTCGGATGCGAAAGATGCAATCAAAGCTGGTGGGTAAATGTTATCGGCTTCAGAGACGGATGCCGTTGTCTTTGGACCTACCAGGTCGTACCACTTCACGTCGTACCCTGTCTTTATATGAGAACGGCGAGACTCATTGTCGACAGCTCTTGCAAGAGGTTCATTGGTAGAAATCATGTGCATCCTTCACGAACAGTGTTTGTGTTCTGAAGAATCTGCTCACGTGTTTGTTATTAAGCAGTGAAAAATGAGGTTTATGGAAATAAGACTTGTGCAAGAGTAGGTAGGTAGGAATAAACTTCTCATCGACAGCGAGGTTACTAAAGAAGGAGCAAGTTTTTCAGAGAAGCAGGTATGGGGAAGGAATCTGCCGTGGCCTGTAGTAGGAACCACCTCAACAGTCGGAAAGACTTCCAGACATAATTAAGTGTAAAAATATTAAATCAGAATTATATGTAATGTATTTGCCCCAAATAAACACCAACAAATAATTAAATTTGACGTGATTACAAACAATGAAAAATAATCTGAATAACTGTGGAAGATAAATATAGCAGTTTTATGGCGTCACATTATATCACTGCAATGCTCAAATATAGAACCGTTAACCAGTTGATTAACATTACCTTTTATGTTTTTCTGGAAACCAAAAATAACAGTATAAGACCATGATCACAGAGTACTTTAGAATACAGAGGTGAAAAAGCCGCTTAGAAATATAATGAAATGTAAAGAGAAAGTTAAGATATTCACAGAAATTGCGAGATTGGTCATCAAACAGTTGGGAGAGTTCAATGAATGGTTGACTGACAGACAACACATAGCGGTCCCGTATTTGATTAATAATCACGAAACTGGCACAGTAAAACTGCTATAGAAATCTAGTAGTGGGAACGGACCCACTACAAAAACTAGGAGTTTCTCGACGAAATATCAGAATAAACTTGATTAAGGTGCAACCAGAATGCAACTGGTTAAAGTGCGTGGGAGGGGGAGGGGGGTATGATGCACTTCAGAACAAGTGGCTCGTGATTCGGTGCTTATTTCCTTGCGGGTCTGTTATTGGCTCAGAGTTTACCTGAGCGATTCTAATAAACTGTGATCCATTTGCAAACATAACATGTTTTTGAAGTCTGGCTTGTGCTAAAACAAATTCGCGGAATTGTCCAGTCCCTAATTATTAGGTACCTCCGAAATTCGTGTTATTATTTGTCGTCAAGATAGATTTCACAATCCTGTAAAAGCTCGAGTAACGGGATAAATGCAATTTTCATAAAATTAATATAATTGCGTGATATCTTCACATTTGTATTGTGTTAGAACCTACGCACTAGGAATTGAAATATAACGAAATATGTCCACATGTTTAATATTCTGCCGTAAAACTGGATTTTGCAAAAAAAAAAAAAAATTAGTAACATAATTGCTTTGTTTGAATGTAACAGCATAATCGAATATTCATTGTAATGATTGCTAACTTTATTTCGCCTTAAATTCCTAACACGATCTTGTTTACAAAAACTCAAAGCCCAAAACAATTGTATTTTTACCGTTTACTATCGTAAACATTGTTGGACAGTATTCATAATACTTGCAAAATAAAGTTAATATTGAATATTTTTGGCAGAAGCAAGTATTTGTCATTCGGATTAAACACAAACTTTTACGTACAAATAATTAGAAGTTCTCCGTTAACCACCAGCTCAAAAACGGCCTCTTTAGAACAAAAGCGCAACCTGCGGCGGAAATTTCCCTACGCCAAACTCTTCCATAAGAAGAGGCCAGAAAAATTCGCAAATTGGCTGAGCTGTACACCAGACTTCCTACTCATACATGTATCAAATTCTCAATGGCTGCTTGCTGTCACAATGCAAGATGATGATTGGCCCCTCCATTTTAGTGCGTGATTATTATTGGCACAGCATTCTCCAGAAGGTGTCAAAAACGGGCAGCCCAATTGTGAAAGTAACATAAATATAGTCTATTCATGGGATCTTCACACGTTTTGAATCAAACCATTTGAAATATTATCCCACATATGACGTGTTTGGTTGTTTCTCAAATATGTCGTATATCACATGTTTTATATTTGTATTAACATAAAAGTATATTATTTGTTGTTGAATTTAAGGTTTTCTTGTAATGAATTAATTAATTATGATCTTTAATTTTTATTTAATACGAATATAAACGGGGGCCGCGGTGGCTGAGCTGTTAAGACTGCTCGCCTCCCACCAAGGCGAACCGGGTTTAATCCCCGGCCGGGTCACTCCTGGATTTTCGCAAATGGGAATCGTGCCGGACGATGTCGCTGGTCGGCACTGCTCCATTCTCACCTCATTTCACCCTCATCGGCTCTCAAGACCTCGTTGTTAAGAGCCGCTCAAATCTCTCAACTCAACTGAACAACGAATAAAAACAGAGAAAAAATAGGTATGTTGGTAATGCATGCTAAGAAATAGTTCTTATGAAAACGAATCCACTAATTTTTCACATCTCTTCCATAAAAAAAACAATTGATTTTCTTCGCAACCCGAGTAGAGTGCACATCAGCCGAGCGCGAACAAGACGCGACGACCCAGCAGTATCGACCGGCGTACAAAGTTTCGTTTCAATCAGCCCCGCGTCGAAGATTACAATGTGCCCCCCGTCACAGAGTAGACAACGCCGGCGTCGCTAATTGTCACTTATCAAGGCTGCTGTCGCCCGGCGGACAGATTAACGTGTTTATCGCTTATTGGTATGAATGAAGTCCACAACACTTCTGACTGGTGCGATAGCGAGGTCGCGTACGTGCACAGCTTTAATTACTCCCTCGCTACG
>NQII01004920.1:39375-116810 GCA_002778355.1 Clitarchus hookeri
GTGGCAAAGTGTTAGCGAAAGCACAATAAAAAACTGTTTTCGTGCTTGTGGATTCATGAAGGTGGAACTTTCATCAGCAGTTACTGAACAAGACTTAGAATGTCCTGTGAATTGGAATCGTCTTCCTCTAAATGAAGGAAATTCTATAACGTTTGAAGATTTCGTTCATTTTGACGATGGCCTAGCGGTAGCGGGGATTCTAACTGATGACGAAGTTGTGGCTCCATTTCAGGACATTGATGGTGAAGGTGTTGACGAAGATGATGTGCCGACAATTACACCTAAAGTGGCTAAACAATACATCAAAAACGTGCGCCATTTCTTAGCGAAATCAGACGTTGGCGATTAAGTATTTTCTGCTTTGAACATGCTTTACAAAGCCATCGACAATACCCGTCTGCAAGGCTTGCACCAAAAGAAAATTACAGATTTTTTTAAACGTAAATTTTTAATGTGTTTTTATTGATGTAATTATTGATTTATGTATACATATGTATACATAATATGTAGCCATGCATTGATCATTACATATTAACGCAAATTTTCATTAATCTAGTTATTATGTTTTTTTTTTTTTGCTCCCGATTATTGGTAATCCCGCTAATTTGAATATCTCGATAATTCATATTTAACACTCAGTCCCTTGACAATACGAACTATCGGGATTCTACTGTATATATGTGTGTGTGTGTGTGTGGGTGTGTGTATATATTTCATTGTTTATATATACACATACACACAGAAATAACACACACATTTTCATTGAATCATACGGAATCTGCGACGAGTATATCACAAGATTATATATTTCTAAAGATATGCAATCAAACGATTCATGAAACAATCGAATTAAGCACGAACTAGCATTCCAAATTCGAAGGGGTTATCGTTCACTCTCTTTAGTCTATCAGGTTAGACCATTCATCTGATGCTACTTCTGCGATATCGTAAACATTTTCTTTGCGTCACAAGCAAGGTTTGAACGCAGCTTCTTTTGCCGTCACATCTAGCACGGCGTACGGCAGAGGACTCGGAAATTTTTCGTTTCTTTAAGCTTCATATATTAACTGAATTTCAATGTACATAGCTTTAAACCTCATAACTGATCCAAAGTATTATTATTTTTTGCCTAAATCGTTTTCAGCTGTTTTCAAGGCATTGAAACAGACTGCCGCATCTGGAAAGAAACCAAAATGAGTTTTAACAGGCGAATAAGAAATGTAAAATTTTTACATAACAAGCAGTTACTAGGCCTAATTATTCTTCCCAGCCTAAAACAAAAAATACCTTCTTCACAGCAATGTAGATTGGCAATGAAGTATAACATTTAGCCTTTAATTCTATGAGCGAAAAATTAATTCACATTTACGTGCATCATAAAAAAAATATTCCACCTCGATAACATTTGAACCTCACGAAAAAGAACAAAACGTATATGTCCCAAAAATGGTCGCCTCCCTGAACTAAGATCGCATCTGTTTATACAGACATAATTTATAATTAATGAGTGGTTGTTCCGCTCAGCCGGCAGAACGCAGAATTTTACCACGCGTTTTGATAATGGCAACACACAATAATGAAGCTAACTAGCGTAGCTGTTCCTTTGATGTNGCAGAATTTTACCACGCGTTTTGATAATGGCAACACACAATAATGAAGCTAACTAGCGTAGCTGTTCCTTTGATGTAAGCGAACTCGGTCGCTCATTGACTGCGCGAAGGTGCGGAAACGGGCCTTGTGTCTGATTGGCTATGCAACGTTATGGAATACTTTGTATTGGTCGGGCTGCCACCTTGCAAGTTGGCGGAAAATGGACAGAGATTTGGTCGGCTCTTAAAAGCGAGGTCTTGAGAGCCGATGGGGGTGAAATGAGGTGCGAATGGTACAGCGCCGGAGAGCAAGGGTGGGGAAAACGGGATATCCCCGAGAAGACTCGCCGATCTGCGGTATCGTCCGGCACGATTCTCACATGCGAAACCCCGCCAGGAATAGAACCCGGTTCGCCTAGGCGGGAAGCGAGTAGTCTGACCACTAAACAACCGCTGCCCATTGCAAGTTGTTCTCCAGGATCTGATTGGTTAACGTCCACCCATACTTGCTGGTCTGTGTGGCTGGAATTCGCTATACACGCGACCATTTCACTTGTTGTATGCTTTAGTACTCTGTGATGGCACCATCTCCTCTTAGTAATATGCCTACCACACATTAGAACATACACAGTGGTGAAATGGCGTTCCTTCGATGTGGGCACAGATCACTCAAAAATAGAGAAGTGAAATAGCTGCTTATACCGCGAACACCAGCCACACACGCCAGCAAAATGGCGTCACTGGCATGCAACATGTCTAGCCGCACGCCAATCAGCGCGTGGTAACTCACTCGCCAGCCGGCAGCCGAGCCAATAAGGGATCTTTTGCAGCACACAACAGCCAATCGAACACCAAGTCCGTCCCAGAGCCTTGCGCCGCCAATCAGCGAATGGGGTAATCCGACGTAAATGGAATTGCAACAGCATTTCACCTCTCTGCACCTCTGTGATGTGGGTGTACCCATCCGCTGTTTCGCTGCGCGAGGCGAATGACAGCACTTGTGGGCGTCGAGTGTATGTGACGTAATTGAAAAAGTCGAGTAAATGAGTAAATGTTAGTGGGAGAAAGGTGAGTGAAGGGGGCGATATACATAATAGACGTGACTTAAAAGGGGAATGGTGCACGAAAGCAGTATGTTTACCCGATTTCCGTTGTAATTTGTTTTCCAGAAGGTTTACGAACAGTTTTGGCACAAGACATAAATAATAATTTTGAGCACATTCTTACATTGTGAGATAATCCACTGACTTTATTATTCTCGGGGCACTGGTGGAAGATAACAAATTAGGTGTTCTTCTTATATAATATTCCATCAATGGTCCGAGAATAATAAATGCAGTGAATATTATTATTGATGTCTTGTCGGGTCAGAAAATTAGAGAAACCCTCTGGAAAATCACTTGAGGCAAAAATTCGGCAAATATGCGGCTCTTGTGCATAATTCACCTTAAGTGTGGCCTGTAGTAGCAAGCATGGCACTGTAAACATATTGGGAGACATGACAACTGAATGCCCTCGTCGAGGGTGCTATGNGCCTGTAGTAGCAAGCATGGCACTGTAAACATATTGGGAGACATGACAACTGAATGCCCTCGTCGAGGGTGCTATATGTACTCGGGAGCGAAAACCAAACAAACTGGACGTAATACTTAAAATTTTTTAGGCCTATTAAAATTTCATTAATATTTCATCCTATCGTTTTATGGAAATTTCATTCACTTTTTTTTAATGTTTTACTAACTGTTTCAATGTTTAATTATATTGCTGCTAAAATAATCTTCGATGTTTTCAAAATTATAAAAAATGAATTTTTTAAATTTATATGTTAGACTGGGTGGTGGGGGAGGGGGGGGTAAGCACATAAGAATTATTTTATCAAGGTTGCCACAGGCAAAGCTCATATATCAGGACCCGCGTGATTGGGTAAAGGCCGCCAGCTTAGAAGTATAAAGGTGTTTTGTACTACTTACTTCTACGCTGTACGTGTTTTCGAAACTCTAAGTACAATTCATGTCATAGTAATAAATTTAATTTGAATATGCACAAACACACGCGTACACACACGCACTTTATTTTATTTTTCAACATAATGGTATAGAAAAGTTAGAGAAGCTTAGAAGTTATCCTTAAAGGCTGTTCACGGTAATGTGATCACTTTTGTGAATTTAACTTTTGAAAAATGTCGCTGCCTCTAACTGCAAATATTTTGACGGGCACAATGAATGTCACGCGCATTGTTAAGTCGGTAACGACGGAAGAAAAGTAGTTTCATGCCTAAACGTTAAAATAAAATGTGTTGGGTGAACATTTGTGAATACTGAAACGATTAATTTTACTTGCTCTTATTTTAACGCATACATTTGTAAGAATTAGCACATTTGCAACATATATAAGTAGGTCCACCTGTTTTCCGCGGAAAGATTTCCACACGTGCTAGATTTCAATATCGTACGGGCATACAAGCAGTATTCTTTTCCTTATTGGAGGCGTGTGTTTGAGAGAAGACGTTTTCTTACTTAACTGGCTAATCATACTTAGGTTACTACGAATCGCGATACTAATTCTGAACTAGCGTGTTTTGGAGTACAACTAGTCGTGGAATCTTTACGCGAATAACAGGTGGCCCTTTCATTTTCAGTTACACTTTCACTTGATCGACGCATGAATAATGTGAGGAGGCCCATGCCAACGTTACTTTTACATATGGCGGAAGAATACGCAATGTGTAGATCTTAAGCAGGGAGGGACCGCGGGGGACTGAGCGGTTAGCCTGCTCACCTCCCACATAGGCGATCCGGGTTCAACCCCCCGCCGGGTCACAGAATTTTCGCAAGTGGGAATCGTGCCAGACGATGCCGTTGGTTGGCGGGTTTTCTCGGGGATCTCCCGTTTCCCCCACCCTTTCATTCCGGCGTCGCTCCATACTCACCTCAATCACCCTCGTCGGCTCCCAAGACCTCGCTGTTAGGAGCTGCCCAAATCTCTTCACTCACTCACTTAAGCAGGGATTCCAAAAGTGCTCAGTTTACCGTGGACGGCCACTTTCAGCAGATAAACTTAGGTTAGAAATTGTGACTCCTCAGAACCGATGGCTACAGAAGACGATACTCTGATCTCGGCATGGAGATGGCAACACGCCGGCACGACAGTGCGCGAGACCATTCTGCAGAAGCGTGCGATAGGAGTTCGGTCGCATGCGGCGGTTCCGTACTTGGGGCCGGGCTTGCAGGGGCTCCGCGGGCTAAGCGGTAATCAGGTTGCTGCTGCCGGGCAGGCCAAGTACACAGGCAACTAACTGCAGCTCTGCATTCGTAGCGGGCGGCCAAACGAATCCCAATCTGTTAATTGGTCGCTTGCTTGTTAATTCACCCCAACCCTCTCACAGTCGTCGCACACTGCACTCTTCCACACAATATCGCAACAGAATAATTAAGCTGGTTCCACAATACAGCGATACGATGAGCTGCGACGAGCTATCCTTACTGTTTCACTATTGAGTGACGATCTGTCGGCGACGGACGCCGTCTGAGACGCAGCTGCTTTCTATCTCAAAGGTGAAAATTAAATTTTCAGACCTCACGAATGAAAAAAAAAAAAAAAAGACACGCGAAAAACTTTGACACTGTGTTTTAACTGGGTAGAAGATAAACAAGGCAGTAAGAACGCGATGTGCGATGAAAACTAGCGAGAACGAGAGACATAAGACGGAGAATTATTCTGATGTTAATAAACTATATTTATGACATTGTATATATATATATATATATATATATATATACACTAGCTGACCCGGCAAACGTTGTTTTGCCATAAAAAGTATTTCTAGTGATTATAGTATTAGAAAAAAATAACTATAACTTATTGTAAGTGTGTGAGGATGTGGTATATTAGTGGAAGAGGCATGGAGCTCTGTGGACGATGACGGAATATAAAATTAGGTAATTTAATAAATATTAATAAAATGGAAATACAAACAATTACAGCTTTGCGATCAATAATAAAGTTAATTAAGAAGTACACTTAATTATTGAAAATATAATTGTAAACACGTCACTACTACGATCTGAGCACAAATGAATAAGAGAAAGGTTATTGTGTGAGAGAAAGTGGAGACCGGCTACTCCGTGCTGTGTCACTGGGAGACACCTGGTGGGAATAAATTGTAACCTAGATCGATAAATGATCGATGATAATTGATCAGTTATCGACCTAGGGTAAAATTTATTAAATTACTAATATCGCTATAAAAAAATAAGGGTTGGTGGTAGAAGGGTGAAAATTTAGGAGGGTATGTATTTTTTGATGCCACATCATAAAAAAATAAAAAATAAAAATTTTGTTCAAACAATAAAAAAAAATTGTTTGGGGGTGGCCACCCTTATTACTTAGGGGTGTAAAAAATAGATATAAATCTATTCTCAGACCTACCGAGTATACATAAAAAATTTCATAAAAATCGGTCCAGCCGTTTCGGAGGAGTTCAGTGACTAACACTGTGACGGGAGAATTTTATATATTAGATATGTATATATATATATATATATATATATATGAGAGGCCTAGTCTATTTTGTACATATATTCAGCAACAATAAAAATGCAAATACAAAGACGTCGGCGTAAACGCGATCGTTGTTTTCAAAACATAAACAAATAGTTTTTATTCTTCTTGTAAACAAACCATTTATTCTTCTTCTCCGTCGTCAGCTATCGCCGACCTTAGTAACGCCCAAATTAAGCGCAACGCACACGTCGCCGTCGCACTGCGACAGACTGCTGCTGTATCCTTATTGGCTACAGCTCTTGTAACGCATCGCTGTATTGTGGAACGTTCTTTTAATAATACAGAAAAAAAAACATCCGCTTGTAATGCGGACTCCAGCTCCACACGCCAGTAAGGCGGCGTCACTTGGGAACTACGTGTCTAAAAGCTGTTCGTTCGCCAATCAGTGCCTGGTAACTTAACTTGCCAGCCGGCAGCCCAGCCAGTAGGTAATCATCTTTCGCAGCACGCAGTAGCCACTCAGACACAAGGCCCTTTCCGGAGCCTCGTGCAGCCAATCAGAGAGTGGGTACGCCCACATCAGAGGAACAGCCACGCTACTCCCATGTAGGCCTATACTTAGACATATTCTGTAATATCGTGGCATACAGAAGTCAATCTGCCGCTTGTATTCCGAACTCCAAAAAAAAAAAGACTTTATTTGTTAGTCATAAAACAGGATGCTCTATACTAGCGGGCATCAGCATACAAACCTATCNAAAAGACTTTATTTGTTAGTCATAAAACAGGATGCTCTATACTAGCGGGCATCAGCATACAAACCTATCAAACGCACAACAGCCTACGACGAACGTTACCCATCTATATGGACTTCAGCAGCCTGAGTGTTAGACTCCACAGCAGCCCGATGTTTGATCGAGACTCAGCTGTTTGTTCGTTTGCTGCTCTCGCAGTGATAAGCCATTACTTTACCACAGAACATGTAGCAGAGGTTAGGATCATTGCTTCATTGCAAATGTATTAATGCCAGTGGATCAAACAAAGTGAGACCCATTCAAATAAGTAACGTAACTATACCAAGGTACTGATTTCTAGCTTGTTATCACGCGTTTTTGTGCACCCGTCACCTGATATTCTGTGCGAGGCCCTGGGAATGGCTACTTCGTGAACGGAACGTTGCCAATTGGCTGGGCTGCCGGTTGGCAAGCAAGTTACCGAGCACTGATTGGCGAAAGGTGTTCCGAGGTGTTCCGACATGTTGCTGGCCAGAGTCGCCTTCTTGCTGGTGCGTGCTGCTAGAGTTTGTTGTATAAGCAGCTGTTTCACTTTTTTATTCGTAGGTGATCTGACAAGCGTAAATGGCGAGGCCACAATTTTATAAATATTATTTTATAGTTATGGTATTTTCGGTAATGTTAATTAGTTGTTTTTGAGTTATTCCTCAGAGAAGACTATATAATATTCCTTTTAGAAAATAAATTCGTGCCCGCGGGAAGGATCACAGCCGGTGTAGACGGGGCTTACAGGGTCCGCCTCTCTGGTTGGCTCCGAGAGGGCACACTTCGGGTACTCTCGGGTCAACCCGAGCGGCGAGGAAGTAGCCAGGACGAGGAAGAGAGGAGATAGACGGGAGCTAGGGGTGCACGCCCTCGAAAGGCCTGTACATATTGTTTTTTTAACCTCGGAACGTGAGTGCCGAACACTAGCTGGATTCCAGAGAAACTTGTTACACACTGAAGGACCGTTGTATGGAGCTTGCGTGAACCAATTAAACGCTAGGAAACAAATTAGGGCACCTTCGCTATAATTCCTTGTGAGCACTTGATAATAACTGAGGTGACTTTTAATTATGGTAGTTTCCTCTTTAGATTCCTCATCACTCTCCCTGAGCTAGCCGGCACTGTGTAATTTATAGTGATTTATTAGAATTCTACAAGAATTTGTGACGATCAGTGGATTACAGTGTTCTGAGACCTGTAACAAATGGCGTAGGTGCATAGTAGACAAGTACACGAAGACAAAATGGCGTCGAGGTTTCTTTGAAGTGGGCGCGCCAATTCTTTGATTGGCTGGGCGAAGCTCTGGTAATGTGTCTTGTGTCTGATTGGCTACCGCTTGCTGATAAAGTTTCCCCATTGGCTGGGATGCCGTTTGGCAAGTAGGTCACCAGGTGCTGGATGGTGAACGGCGTTCCGAAATGTTGCTGACTTTTGACGCCATTTTGCTGACGTGTGCGGCTGGAGGTCTTGGAACAAGGCACTGTTTCACCTCGGCATTCTTCAATACTGTATGGTGTAAGCAATGAGATGTTAAGGTGGCCGCCTGGATGAAGGAATTTTGCACGTCTGAGGCCTAAAAGCGTGGGAGCGCCAGGGGCGACCGAGACATGCCCATCACCTCTACGCACAAAGCACTGAACTGGCGTGCAGTCTTGCCGTCGATAACGCGCCGCTATGAGACTTTCAGCGGAGACCATACCATTTTATGACGTAATAATAAAAACAAAGGTTTGATGCACGTCGTTATTCCTTTGTTAAAGCTTTGTATCTTAATGTTCGTTCCTAAAGATGACCGTAAAAACACCCGTTCGAGCCATTTTCACTATCACAAAAACATGCTTTAGAGAGAAATGGAGGAACTGATAAAAGTATACAGCCGTGTAACGTTTCTTAAATGCTATTCGTAGGCAGACCTCACTCAGACACGTTGGACGGTTTTTCAATAAAATATTTTCTGCTGGAGCTCTGCACACCGTCGGTGGCCTACCCAGAAGGCCACATTAGTCCGTTTACTGATCCTCGTGCAGCCAATCGGCGGCTGAGTTTATCTGTATCAAGAAGGACTGTCACGCAATTTCGTTCCTGCAGTGTGCCTCAGGTTCGCCAGAGACACGCAGTGATCCTCATTCCATTTATGCTGACTTCGTGTGAGCAGCATTCAGCGTTAACTTGCGACTGTTTTGCAAATGCCACGCAGACATCAACCTCTGGTTTATCGTTGCAAGTCAGTAACATATAAATATATAATTTTAGGAGATGCAACGAACCAACATTTTTTGTTTGGAACGGGCACTAATATCAATATAAAGATATGTCATACATCTAAAACAATAATGTTTAGTTATTGAGACCTCTTAGAGTCTGTGGATTATGGTCTCAACGAAGAATGAAAATAGCTCCACGTACGTAACGTCTTTTAGTGGACTCGTTTTCTGCTGTGTACGGTGTATAAAGCCTATGTTGGAGTGAGTGAGTAAGCGAATAGATTTGGGCTGAACCCATGGCTTCGCCGGGATTTGAACCCGGTATCTTGTATTCAATGGCGTTGTCACGCAGGTCGCAGGATACCATAATATAGTCTGCGGGACATGCTGTGTGAGGTAGTGAAGAGATTTGGGCGGCTCGTATGGTCTTGAGAGACCATGAGGGTGAAGTGAGGTGAGTGTGGAGCAGTGCCGGCCGGGAAGCAAGGGCGGTGGAAACGGGAGATCCCCGAGAAAAGCCACCGACCAGTGGCATCGTCCGACACGATTCCCACATGCGAAAATCCGGGGGGTGACCCTACCGGGAAACTTACCCTGTTCGCCTTGGTGTAAGGCGAGTAGTGCAGCCACTACACCACCGCACCCCCCCCCCTTATATTGGACACTGTGGCTAAAATAGTTTAGGATATCCAACTGTAAAAATAAATGAATTATTATTAAACTTTAAGGCAACTATTTTGAAAAAAAAAAAAAATGCGTACGTCATTATCAGAATTAGTAACTCGCTGGCATAAGTGGAAGAACTAGGATGTTCATAATTTTCTAAGCGGCAATTTCATTTTTAGTTTTCAAGGGTTCTCATTATCAAATGATAATATGCGTTCAGCAGACTACGAGAAGTCGATAACTATAGATTGCTCTTGTTTTAGAAACAGCTACGATAATTAAAAGCAACTTTTGAAAGTGTATACAATATACATATATGTAAACTTTGCTAACGTTTACTTGGAAACAATAAATTCGTAGTGAAAACATATACAAAGGGAAAAAATAATCCAAAACGGCGTCCGTTACATTCCCTTAAAGGTCACGACTATCAAGGTATTATTAACGCTTTCAGACCCACTATAATTTACGGTTTCAGGTATTGCAAATAAGAACATTTTTATGCGTGCTGTACTTTTACTGACAATGTAGGCCTAGTTGTTTTTTCACAGCCGGTTAGATGTAGGTTGGGTTAGAAATAGGGGCCTACGAAACAATCATAAATTGAGAATGACAAGGTTTGTGAACCAATTATGTACAGTGGCGATAATTTAGGAAATGAGCTTTGCAGTGTGTGGTATCGGCCCAAAATGACCTTATTGTGCGATGTAAAAAACTGTGTATACACTGAATTTGAATAAGTTACATGGCGTGCAAATATTTGCAAAGAAGGCTTAAAAAGGAAAACCCATTGTGGTTGTTTTTAGTAACGTCTCATGATGAACAGCGTTCAAGAAAAGTTTCATGTCCGCAAAACGATTCTATTTTCCTTTTTTCAAATTCCCATTTTTACTTTAGTGAATATGTGTGATACGTAGATGCATTAAAGAAAATATGTAGATACAGAAATTTGTCGCACAATATCTCAAGTCTCATCAAGACTGCGCATACATAAAATTGTACTTTTATGTCTTATTTGACGTAACAATGACATAAATTTCTCGTTGCAACCAAGATAAACTGCTCTGGGGGCTCCTGCGTTCAGGCTCTGCAAGCATTTTAGCGCCTTTTCCATAACGACGTCTTCTGTGCCACAAACTCTAACTCGCAAATTAACTTCAGGAAGATGAGACCCTTAATTCCCCGAAGGAGAAAGGCTGTCAACTTAGTCTAGCTCATAAGCCTCGGAGTCTAACTACGAAATCCTGAAATCAGAATTGTAAGTAAATTACATCGCAAACATTCAAACCTCAACCGGAATTGAGGCACGACGCATCTCGCGCCAAAATGGACAAGTAATTGTTGCTCAGGTGCTCGCATAAATTTGGACTAGGTCTTTTACTAAATTGTAAAGCCCAGTTTCCAGGCCCTTAATGAAGTGTACACTCTGATACCGAAGCAGTGAAACATTCTCCAGATCAGTGAAATTTATCTGCGACCTTTAAGGATTTATTAAACGGATTCCTGTCAGTTAAGTAATGCTATAGAGAAAATGAGCATTTATGGTATATCGATAGACCCTACACTATTTTCGAAATGGTACCTTCTGAATTTTGGCCTGGAGTATTTTCCCTCCGACCAATAAAATAATGAAATTCAAACATTTTGCGTTTTAAAAAAGTGACGAGTTCGGTCTTTTGCTATACTTACATATATTTTAAAAAATATAAAAAAAAACAACAAAAACCACAACTTTTTTTTGTCATATCTCAGAAAATTATTTTACTGATTCCAATCAAAAACGTTTTGGATATGTCCACTGGAGCAAAGCACGGCTGTTCGGGTTGCTCGTGTTAAGGAACATAGGCTACAAGTTCTGCTCACTACTTCTTGTTTACTTTCTTTCTGGCAGTGCCTTAAATAGTAATGTAAAAATACACGCCATTCAGTTTCTTAACTAACTGCGGACAATAGATAAAGAGCTACAATTTAAGAAAGTTCCTCTTTGAAACTCCTATTATATCTTAAGTAAATTCATGAATCGCAGGACCGACGATAAAAATAGGGCACACATCACCTAATATTATTTTACTCCCCCATACTTCATACATGCATTTGAGTTTTCGTGCCATCAATATTCAGTGACGAATGGTGAGAGATTGCAAGGTGTAATTGATTCTGCCCGCAATGCACACTCTACGTAGGCCGAACACACTGCGACTACTTCCTGGTGGGCGGCAAGGAGCCCACGACACAAGTGACGTGATGTCATCTGTTTAAACTAAGTTAGAGCGAGGCACTGCACAGCGCAAACTCAAGTAATACCTTGAAAATGCTCGACGTACGCCACTGTTTATATATGCCATTGGCCTTGCACTACCAACTGCCACTGCCACTGCCACTGCCACTGGACTAGCGTTAGGAAGGCCCCGGATTCGATTCCCAGTTCAGCTATCCTGCTTTCGATTCAAATGGCTTCCCAAGATCATTCCAGCCGAATACTTGATGGTTCCTTACTATAAGCCATAATCGATACCTGCCCCGTTTCTTCCTCTCTGATCGACTCGCTCCGTCTCTAATGACCTCGCTGTCGACGAGACGTTAAGCTCTGCCTACCTAGTCTATTCGCGGTTTCCTCGCCATTTTTAAATCAGACCTTTGAAAAATCACTCTGCGTACGACGTGTTTGCTTGTTTCCTAAATATGCCATGTAGGCTATCACACGCGTTTCAAACTTTTATTTCAAAAAAAGTACTTTATTTCTGGTTAAATTAAACTGTTACTTCACTCATATTTAATAGGAATAAAAACAGGGAGAAAATGGGCGCGTTGGTAATGCCTAGTAATAAATATATTTTATGCAAAATATTTTTAATCTGATCGCGCACGGATGCGGTGCGTTGTCCTTTCATGTAATTTTCTAGACTTGGTTAAGCTTTGTTTGCAAGCTCAGTGTCATATACAGCTTAGGTTCACTTCAATTATGTATTTCTTGTGTGCACTCGAACTACAGACATTTGTTCATTAGTTGCTATCTCTGTGAGAAGACAGTCTACTCGTGGACTGAATTGTGAGTAATTTCGCCCAAATTCATCTTGTAGGTTCCTTATTGGGGGGAGGGGATGCGGTAGAGAAGCAGCTTGAGCGTTCGCCTCCCGCCAAGACGAACCGGGTTCGATTCCCGGTGGAGTCACTCCCTTATTTCCGCACGTGGGAATCGTGCTGGGTGATGCATCTGGTCTGCAGGTTTTCTAGGGGATCTCCTGTTTCCCTCGTCTTTGCATTCCAGCTCTGCTTTACACTCACCTCGCTTCATCCTCATCGGCTCTCAAGACTCCCATATTCAGAGCCTATTAAACCTCTTCACTCCACTCCATTCCGCTTTCTCAGGGTTCATCAGGGCGTCTTTTATTAATTTGCGCTTCAGTATTAGAAGTATTCCAAAAGTTCTAAATTTCACAGTAATTGTTCCCGAACAATTAGCTACAATACCGTCGGTATTTACGGGTGAAAAAAATTCAATGGTTCCTAGTTTTTTTTTTTTTTTTAAGAATGTCATTTCGCTTATATTCTGAAACCAGAAAGTCTCTCGAATTTATCTGCGGATATGCTAAGGCGTATGTACAACCGAATATCTTTTCCAATCGAATCACATTTTATTATACATGTCGTGGACTGCTACGAGTCTGAAAGGAAACGAAGGCGAATAACGGGCTACCTGATGTGGGGTAAAAATGTCTACCTACTGGAGCAGTAGCCATTGAACAGCCAGCTTGGACTAGAGTAGACCAAGTTTGGCGAAGTCTAACCTTTCGACGAATTAATACGTTTAATTTCCGGATCTCTTCTCACAGTGATATCGACTACGTATCAACGCAAATGTCGAGTTATTATTGAAGTTACCAGAGAGAATGTTAACTAGAAGCACGCATACATTATACTGCATAATGAAAGCGACTACGTGTATCAGATACAGTATACAGCAATTTCGCGACTTAGACGTAGGTCTCCTAGTTAACACACTTCTGCGGTCTGAGAAACACACTACGTACGGATACAGGTTCGCGTCCTAGGACTGGTGTGGTGACTTGTGACAGCCGTATTTTTTTTGTGGAAGGCCTACGAAACTCTGAGCGTTATAAAACTATGGAAAGGGTAAATAAGTCTCTTTACCAAGCGTGTCGCGTTTACGTTGACTGACACAATTCCACAGAAATGACATCCTCGCCGAGGCAGCCTTAATGACGTCACAGCACGTGACGTTCCTTCCTGGGAAAAGTAATTTGTCCGAGACGGTGACCCGCTGTGAAGAGCCAGNCCTCCCTCCCTGCGCTGTCGTGCCGCGCTCACGAAGAACCGAGGGGTCGTTTTTACAGCGGCAGGAAAATAGTGGCGTTCATGACCTTGAAGTTTACTGCCGGGCAGGTAGGGCGGGTGGACGTCTTCGGGGACCCCTCGCTGCAGGGGCCTGGGAACTGCCTCTTCCCACACCATCTTTCCGAGTTGAAGTCCTTCGAAAAACTCCTGTAGTTCAGCAAATGCTCACTCAGAAATGTTGCTGCCCCTACCTGCATGTATTTTAACGAACACACAGACTGACAAGCGCCCAGTAAAATTGGTAGTTTNGAAATGTTGCTGCCCCTACCTGCATGTATTTTAACGAACACACAGACTGACAAGCGCCCAGTAAAATTGGTAGTTGGTAACGACCCTGTGGGAAGGGGTGCGGGCTTTCTAGTAGTTCCATGTTTTAATATTGGATTATAAGAGTCAGGTCAACATTTGTAAATACTGACGTGATTATTTTGCTCACTCTCTCTCTCTCTCTCTCTCTCTCTCTCGCTTGTTTTTTTTAATGCATACAAGAGTGGAAATCATCAAATATGTAAAATATTTACTCTAATAATTTTACACTTTCATTTGACCTACGCATGAATAAAGTTACAAGGCCCATGGCAATGTTAATTTTACATATGATGGAAGAATACACAATGCGCATACAAGTAGATCTTCAGCAGGACTTTCAAAAGTGCTCGCTTTACCGTGAACGGCCTATACGCCTAAGTAATCAGCTTCCTGCCGTAGGGCTTCCGCTACCTGGCGGACGACAGATGTCAACGAGCCAGCCAATGTTTTTTTCGCTCTGAGAAGGTCAATTCTTGTTTTGACAGCTATCGACCAATGTTATTTTTGTTAATAATTATCAGCGACCCCTTCATGAGCAGTACACCCGTTGGGACGAATGTGTTTGCATGTTTAGTATTTCGCAATGAAATATTTCGCTTGTGGCAAAGATGCTGAATGCGTCCGCTCAAAACCCTAGCTCTGTGTCTTTGACTGGATATTTCATGTTTTGGGTTATTTATGAGAAACGTAGCACCTGGGTTTGATATTCCAAACAGCTGTCGAAAATAAGTTAACATAATAAATAATATATCCTAAAAATACATGTAGTAGTTGCTTGCTAAAGTTCACGGGGAAAATGCAATGAAAATACAGGGTAGTTATCTTATAAAAGACACACCAATGAGAACTATGGATGATAACAACATTGCAATAAAACAAGAAGCAAATCCTGTGGCGCCCGATCTGGTGTCAAACCGACTTCTCTTTGTCACACCAACTAATGTATAAATTGCTGAAGCACGAATACGCGTATAATCGTGAAATATACTTTACTCTTTGCCCTACTCGCGAATTTTTCTAAATTACAGAGGTGCGATCACTGGCTTATGAATTTGTTGAATCAATAAAGAGTGTAAAGAGCATCACGTCAATGATTGTCATTTAGTTTTGCCGAAACCAGAACCAATCATTAATTCGGTTACACTGAAAGCAGAAATCATAATAATAGAACTATCCCGATCTGCCGAGGGCATAATAAAGGTTTACAATACAGCAAGTCCTGCCAGTAACATTCTCTGGTTCGAAGTTGTTTCTCTACGACACCTTTAGTAAACCACGACCAATTCTCGCTAAATAACTCATAACTTGACGTAAAGCTATTATCTGGGATTTAAACAATGTAGTCTATGCTTCATACATATTCTAGTACATCATGTTGTTTTGCAGCAAAAATGTTCATATGAAATATGTAGAAAATTGTTTTAAGAACTTAAATAATGAATATTATACAACGAAAAGTATTAATTCTGTTCATTTCTTGATATGTAACAATTTATTTCCTCGACAACTTTCAATATCATACGTCGTGCCTATCAGTTATTCGTTTATACTACAAGAATTCTGAAAAACCTAAGTGACCACTTCCTTCCATCAGCTCTATGGCAGCTTTTAGTATGGCCATAATACAAGCCCTATAACGATATCCTAGCTGTTGAAGCAAACACAATAAGAGGCAAACCTTAAGACTTCAGCAAAACTACTTTAAATGAAACAGAGAGGAGAGGTGTGGATTGCTTGCCTTGAGAGCTGACGAGAGTGGAGCGAGGTGTGTACGAAGCCACGCCGGAATGCAAAGGAAGTGGAAACGGAAGAACCCAGAGAAAACCCCCCAACCAGCGGCAACCCTCCAGCACGATTCCCACGTATGGAAATGTGGGAGTGATCCCGCTGCGATAAATTAAATGGGAAGTACTTTAAAAAATGTAAGAGAATTGAATCTTTGAAAAAAAATTTTCACTTCATTATTTATGACAATTTAAAATAAATTTGATTACAGTAAAACATACGTTTTCTCACAAGACACTTATGAAACCAGTTACCCATTTAATACCAACAAAACATTAAATAAAAAATTTAAAAACAGTAAATACTGTCGAGTAGTTTAATTTTGCCTTAAAAAGGCAATTTTTAAAAGGGCACGTAAATGACAAACTTGCATTAAAAATTTGCTGAAATTTTATACGTTATTTTTTTCCCAGCGGCTTCTTTAGTTGCCAATAATCTTATTAGATAGGAAAACATTTGTTTAAAAATTTGATATAAATAAACTATTTTATTACAAACAAAAAGTTATGTTTTTTTCTGCTTTATACTGACGCTTCATTTTTTTTTGCTGAAAATGTAATTTTAGAAATCTGAGGTATGTACAAAAATTTGGTATTTTGCATGCCATTAAAGATGACATAGGCATGTGGGTTTCCATAGCGACGGAGCAGGTTGTACTACATAGGGACCTATATCTGTCTCTGTGCATTGTCTGCTGTAACAGTGAGAAGCACTTTCACCTTTGTACTGGTTGTACACGATTAGGTCCTTCTATTTCCAGCATTTTTAATTAAGTATTCCAAATGCGCTTCAATTTAACAGCGGTTAAAAGAAATAGGCATCACAATTGTAGAGGTCTTCTACGTAAAGCCTTGGGCCAGAATATTCTGGGAAATGTCGGGCTTTCTTACATTAGCTACGCCACCTCTTTGCGTCATCCAAATACCGTCGTGCCGACCATCTGAATCCGTCGAAGACTCTGACATCAAAGCAGGCTTTCACACTTCCACTACTGTGACACAAAATAAGAAGGACCCCAGAAACTATAGCGCCTATAGGAAGTCAGCGTGATTAGGTTGTTGATTTATTGATCGTGAATCAATGTTGTAAAGGCAAAAACCTTGGCTTCAATACAATACATTACACTGTTTGAAAATTACGACAGACCATTGCTACTTCATCTCTCCTTAGAACCTGCCCGTTAAACAGAATCCTTTGAGGACTAGCTTGAGTGCATCTAGAGCAACTCTTATTCTTTTCATTTGAAAATAAAACGTATAAGGATGTAATGACATTGTTTCGCTAATTTCATCAAGACCCTTCAACAACACTTCATCATATCAACAAGAAAAAAATAAGAAGAAATTATTTTTTTTTGTGATTACGCAAATGAATATGGCTGATTGTGCAATATGTTGCGTATGAAAAAAAACATTTGATTAGTCGACGATTTATGGGCTATATGGGATGACAGCCAGCCAGCAAAGGACGTTGTACAGTGCAGCATGTGTCCGGTGAACTGTCTCAGAGAACTGAATGATACAGAAGTGAAAAAGTCCCTTTATATTCCTCGTGAACTCCAGCCGCAAGTCGGAACGCCGTTCGCCAATCAGCGCCTCGTAACCTACTCGCCAGCCGGCAGCCCAACCAATAGCGAACTTTTCGCAGCACGCAGCAGCCAATCAGACACAAGGCCCATTGCCAGAGCATCGCACAGCCAATCAGAGCGTCCACACTATCTCGTCTTTGTGTACGTCTCACTGCTGTTGTACGCCTGTGAGCCAATAGAATGGTGGTAAGTGGAACTACTCGTACTACAGAGACAAACACGCCTGCTGTTCCTGTACTTGTGGATATGGGTCTTTCACTTCTAGCTCGCTTTCCAGTCCCACCTCTCCAGTGAGAAATTAACAGAGTCCCGACTTATACTTAGCTTCTGCATCGTAAAGCGACGCTCCTGCAGCATCTCCCCGTCTGCTAGTCCAAGTCCCGGAGATGGCGACAGTCTCCTACTTCCACCCGGGCCTCCAAGACTCCCGGCGACGATCTCTCCGATACCTAAGCTACACCCCTATTTAAACTACCCAGCGGCACCATCCACGCACTCCACCTTCTCCAGAGACCCCAGGCCCGACACCATTGCGCTCTATAACAATCACCTTTTTAATTAGCCAAAATACAAGAGCCAATCACACATTTCTCAGGCAGTTGGCCCCTTCACACTTCGCACTGCAACTACTTAACAGCTATGTGCTGCGGGCAGACGCGCAGATAGGGGTCGAGCGCCGGGAAGAACATAAATGCTCCGCTGAAAAGGCAAACGGTCTTGCCATCACCCAATAAAATACAACTCACATTGGTGAAGGAGCATACTTCGTCACAAGTATTACACGAGGATGATTCATGATTGAACAGTAAAATAGATAATATTTGAATACCAAAAGGTCGTAATATTTGATATCGTCGGAATATTAATTGATAAATATATAAAACCTGCATTGGAAATGCCATTTTTTATACTGTTTTGGTATGGCTTTATAGATAAGCATCGNGATAAATATATAAAACCTGCATTGGAAATGCCATTTTTTATACTGTTTTGGTATGGCTTTATAGATAAGCATCGCAGTGGCGTGTGGTGAACTGTTGCAATGTAAGCTGGTGTTAGCTCTGTGCTGTACCCTGTTGCTTGCTAGTTTACACTCCCATCACTAAAACGTAGCTCATCAGCTGACACCACAGGATGTGTGTAATGGGTTCCTTGCTGCTCGCTTGTGAGTGGTCGGAATGCATTCAGTTTCCATAGACTGCACGATGGTTGCTGGCTCCTGCCGCATGNTGCTGCTCGCTTGTGAGTGGTCGGAATGCATTCAGTTTCCATAGACTGCACGATGGTTGCTGGCTCCTGCCGCATGCACCGAGAATGTACAGGAGTGAGCAAGCACCAGCTTACCTTGCTAACTTCAGCAAACGCAACTGAAGCATTGTGCACAAACCTCCATTATGTAATTACAAGCTCTTATCACTTTGCTCCCCGTTGTCACCACGGAAAATTTCGAATCATCATTCGAAAACGAGCTCATTGCACACACATTTCTGACATATCGTAGGCACGCAGGTGAGCTGAGTCATGGTCTATTCGCTGTTTCTTCACACCTTTTGTGTTAGAGCTTTGAAAAATTACCCAATGTATGACGTGCTTGCTTGTTTCTTAAATGTGTCATGTACTACAAGCGTTTTATACTTGTGTTAACATAAAAATACCTCATGCTTGTTTTAGTTGAACTCTTCCTTGTATTTTGTTTATAATTTATAATATTTCATTTACAATAACATTTAGTTAAAACAGAGAGAAAATAGGTGTATTGGTAATGCTTAGTAAGAAACACTTCATATAAAAAAAACATTTACACTGAGTGTGCACGAATTCAGTGCGTTGTCCGTTTGGTGTAATTTTCTAGACTCGGTTAAGGTTTGTTTGCATAAGACGGAGGAATATCCTGCAAGCAGAACTTAAGTAGGGCTTCAGAAAAGTTGGAAGTAACCACGAATGGACTATAGGTAGGGCCAGTGACTTTTCGCGTAAAAATCGGAGCACACGGTAGACTTCAATACTATATACACACCTCAGCTGTTGTTATACCTCCATTGGCTGCTGGTGCAACGTCCGTCTTTGACCAAGCCACTCAGGACTAAGTAACTCCGACACTGATCCTTCGTGATTCGTGCGCAAACTGTTAANCCAAGCCACTCAGGACTAAGTAACTCCGACACTGATCCTTCGTGATTCGTGCGCAAACTGTTAACACGGGCCAGATCATTTTTTAGCAAATCAAAGAAGCTGGACGACCCTACAGTGCTTTGGACTGTTATCTTGTCTCGAAATATTTTCGCGAAATGTCACTGCCCCTAACTATAGGCCTGCTATGGTGAAACGCTCTTAAAAAAAAGTTAAACGTTAGTGAACCATACTCTACTGACGTACGTTGTAACAGGGAGGAGCTGAAATTTGGACCTCTGAAATGGTATCTGATACAGCGGTTTGTTGAGTTTGCCACGCGATGGAATTCACGAGCGCACAAGGGCGCTCGTGAAGAAAATAGATTCGCGCATCGCTTGTCAGGTGATGTCGGAGGTGCACGCGAACAGAAATGTCCTGAGCTTCGTATAAAGCGAGTGGCATTTAAGCACGTGGAGCTGTTCGCCGGCGGCTGGTGTGTAAGATGCGGGCCGTGACATTCAAAGGTCCCCCGAGATGCAGCCCCCTCCTTGATACATCACGCGTTGCCGCGCGGCATTTTGCAACCGAGCGGAGGTCGTTTACTCACGGCACGCACGAGCTGGCGAATACACCGCGTAAGTAGGGACACAAGATTTCAAGACAAGTTGTAGTTCATAAAACTTCAGCTCAGATCCACTTTTCGTGATTTGATGGTTTGTGTGTCACGCGTCTTAGGTATTTGCGCGCTTATCACAGACGTGCAGTATGGGAGTTAGTTGATTCCGATTGGACAGTCAAGCAGGACAATAACATCTCGCACAGACACGCCGCCTATAAGCAAACGAAAACTGCTGGTATGCCCGTAGGATACTGGAATATAGCAGCTGCGGAAATATTTCCGCGAAATTTGGGCGTCTCTACATATAAGACGAATCATTAACTGGAAACATGTAATCATTATCACGGGGACTGATTTTAAGTATGTGTGTGTATGTATGTATGTATATATATATATATATATATATATATATATGGCATGGATGTTCGTTTGATGTGGGCGTAGTATTCATTCGCGGATTGACTGTGCGATGATCTNGTGGGCGTAGTATTCATTCGCGGATTGACTGTGCGATGATCTAGCAAAAGACGTTGTGTTTGATTGGCTACTGCGTGCTGCGAAAGGATAGGTTACCCACGTGCCAATTGGCGAACAGTGTTCCAACATTTTGCACGCCAGTGACGCCATTTTGTTGGCGTGTGCTTTTGGAGTTCGTGGCATAGTCTGTTCGCGGTTTTTTTTTAGCACTTTTGGAATAAAACCTCTGGAAAAAACACCCCATATATGACGTGTTTATTTGTTTCCTAATTACGCCATATATCACAAGCGTTTTATACTTCTGTCATCGTAAAAGTACTTAATTTTTGGTTAAATTTAACTGTTAATTATATTTTATTTATAAATAATAATATTTTGTTTATAACTAATATGAATCAAGACAGAGAGGGAACAAGTGTGTTGGTAACATAAACGATGAAAATTACCACTTTCAACAATCGGCGAAGTACCGCNAAGACAGAGAGGGAACAAGTGTGTTGGTAACATAAACGATGAAAATTACCACTTTCAACAATCGGCGAAGTACCGCAACGAAATTAGCGCGTGCAACACGCTAAATGCGGGATATCCGTATTTATCAGTAAATAGTTTAATATTTCATTGATCGCTACGTATTATTTTCGCCATGTCTTCAGTTCACTTGTCGACAGGTGAACCAATGAATGGATTTTATTGGCCCGCTGTGTTCAAGGGCGTGGCCTTATTCACATCCACCTATAACAACGGCGAACCGAACGTATAGAGTTTATAATTATATCAAGCTCATTCACATATTTTATGGTAGAACAGTGTTTTTCAGCCCTATGAGATTTTTTGAGGGACAGATTAGACATCTCATGTTCAATGCATACTGGATTTTAATAAAAATAAATTGACTACGAATTTATGATATTTTCAAAGTTAGGGAATAAAAATAACCGGGCGCCGTGTTGAAAGTGCTACGCCCTCAAAACAAAACGCAATAACTGGACCACTGTTTGCCTCGAAACGTTTTTCACGCAGATTAGACTTCATATTCCACGTGCAGGTTTGCAGTTTACTTCGGTCACTGGCCCCGTGTCTTTGTGAGAAGATATTTTCTTTCATGACATGACCAATCAGAATTATGTTACCTCATTAGTGAACGTACGCTGTTCGCGGGCAGCCAAATTAGAAGTATAACAGTTGTCGGCCACTGAAAAAAAAAAACTCGCATGGATGTAATTTCAACGTTTCATTGATGCTTGATAGGACCGTAAAAAAACTTTACAGCATATCAACAGTAATAATTTAGTTTAAATTATTATTATTGTAACAACTCAAAGAAACAAAGCTATTAATTAGAGGGCATTTCATTCGGAGATTATCAACTCGGCACTCCATTGTCTGACAACAAGCCAGTAATAAACTTTATCCAGTGGAGTAGGCATGTCAAACAAATGTGATGCGAACCAATATGAAAGCGGTAAATGGAAAAGCAGAGACCAGCATAAATGGCATTCATATAACGGTGGGTATAACTGGCAAAGTTCTAGCTTGTCTTGAATGTCAGTAGGGGCTGCAGTGGTGTAGTGATCAGACTACTCGCCTCCCACCAAGGCAAACTGGGTTCGATTCCCGGCGGGGTCGCTCCCTGATTTTCGCATGTGGGAATCGTGCCAGGCGATGCCAACTGGTCGGCGGATTTTTCTCGGGGATCTCCCGTTTCCGTCTCCCTAGCATTACGGCGCTGCTCCAAACCCAACTTGCTTCATCCTCATCGGTTCTCAAGACCTCGATGTTAAGAAACGCCCAAATCTCCACTCCTGAATGTCAGTAAATGTGCACAGACGGCAAAGTGTTAACATCGTTCATTTTCGAAAGTGATCGTGAGCTTAAGTGTTTTGGAGTACAACTAGTAGCGAAAAACAGGTGCTTCAACTCATTACAGTTGGGTGTTGCAAGTCTGTTTCAGTCCACCTGCTGACAAACAGAAGTCAATCAGCGATCGTCCGTCTAGCAGTGTAATATATGTTTCCCCCCTCAGTCCCCGCTTCCGATTCATTGGCGTATTTGCAAACATGAATTACGAGACACGCAAGTTCACGGAAGCCAAACTGTGTGTATTAGTTAGTTCCCTTTGACGTAGGCGTACCCATTCGCCGATTGGCTACGTTCAGTCTGGTCTAATTGGTCCATACGGCTTGTGGCATGTTCATCTCCAATCGCCAATTGGCAAATAACGTTTCGTCATATTTCTCGTATTAACCACATACACAGAATTTTTTTTTAAACCAAACAGAAATTTTCTTGTAAATATATAAGTGCTAGTACTTTTACAAAAATTGTTGTTGTAAACTTTTTGAATTTGTACTAAAAACAGGATTTGTAGAACTACAGAAAAATTCTTGCAGTAATACTGACACTTGTAAAATTTACAAGTATTAACATGTAATGGCACTAAAAACGTTTTTGGCAACTAATTCCCAAACAATTTTTTTTTTTTTAATTACAGAATATTTTTGTTGTCAGTTATGTTGCTCGCAAGCAGCTCGTGCCATAGAGTTCGTGGTACACGTGGCAGTTTCAGTTTTATGTCCTTGGCTTGAGATACTGGAAAGTGAAAACTTTTTGAGCCAACATACCTTCGATAACTGTCCAGCTAGTTAATCATTTTATGACTGGATTACAAATTTTTGATTCGGCTAAGTTCTTTGCAGAGCTATCGTAAACGTTCTGCTTTAGACTATCAGTGTCTTCAATGGCCCAATGAAATGCGAAAGTAGTTTCATACATGCATATGGCAGCAAATTACTAGATACGATGGTTTATCGCGGGGAAAGTTGACATTTTGCTAAGCTGAGTTGAATTGAGCGATTTGGGTAGCTCTTAACGAGGTCTTGAGAGCCGATGAGGGTGAAATGAAGTGAGAATGGAGCAGCGACGGAATGCTAGGGCGGGGGAAATGGGGGATCCTCGAGATAACCCGCCGACCAGCGGCATCGTCCGGCACGATTCCCACTTGCGAAAATCCGGGAGTGACCCGACCGGGGACTGAAACCTGTTCGCCTTGGTGGGAGGCGAATAATCTAACCGCTCAGCCACCGTAGCCCCACAGTTTGCTAAGATTCAACACAGTGTACACATGTTAGACAGATTTCTTGATTGCCATCCATAGTCAACTTTTCTCGCGACAAACCATCGTCTCTATCCTTGGCTATTATGTGCCTACATTGTTTCTTTCGAAGAATGCAGATGCAGTATTTTATGGGACGTCTNCGTCTCTATCCTTGGCTATTATGTGCCTACATTGTTTCTTTCGAAGAATGCAGATGCAGTATTTTATGGGACGTCTGTCGGATATCCCGTACGGGCTTCTCACGTTACGACGACGACAGGTGCCAGCAACGACCAGCTACATGGAATTCACTGTCTGTTTATAAATCACTGTCAAATTAGCGCAACTTAAGTCAGTGAAATAATGAACTCTGTGAATTCTTCCAACGCTTTGCTACNATAAATCACTGTCAAATTAGCGCAACTTAAGTCAGTGAAATAATGAACTCTGTGAATTCTTCCAACGCTTTGCTAGGCGGACTCAAGTTAGCACGGCTATAGGAGCGTTTGCTTTAATATTTCTATATCCGCAGTATTTTTTGATTCTTTGGNGCGGACTCAAGTTAGCACGGCTATAGGAGCGTTTGCTTTAATATTTCTATATCCGCAGTATTTTTTGATTCTTTGGAGACGTCGACGCACTTTCAGCGAATTCCAAGGTGACGTGATATTACGTCGGCAGCACTAAAGCGTAAATCATTAAACTACCTAAATGAACACTGTGGATTGTTAATTATTTTTCATCGAGAGGAAGGGGAGGGGGAGGATTGATTGGAATACTGTAAACTCGGCATTATACTGTTCGAGAGCCGACTAATATTAAACCCTGTACAGAACAGTTGACATGTCCGGTGTAGGGTGAACAAAGAGGAAGGTAAAACGCTGCAGAAACAGAGTCTACGCAAGTGAACTGATGTGATGACGTTGCGGTTGTCGTCTGACAAAACGACGACGAAAGAAGCATCAGCTCGACTAATTCAGTAAGTATCGCAGTATATGACAATTACGTTTGTGAATAAATGCGCCACCATAAAAAACAAATGAAGCTAATCGGAAACGTTCGACTGAGATTTACACTGCCGGTTATGCAGTTTCACGCACATCACACATCAGATATATGAAACAATTTTACGAGACGAGCCAGACAGACTTCGAGAATAGTGTCGCAGAACCCATTATAAATTCAGACTGTAAAAGAATTCGCATGGCGAGATAATTTTACGAAGTTAGGAGAGAGAGANCGCAGAACCCATTATAAATTCAGACTGTAAAAGAATTCGCATGGCGAGATAATTTTACGAAGTTAGGAGAGAGAGACCTTTCCCTCCCGGCACCCTATCGACCTCCTAGACCGGCGTGGAGGAAGGCATTTCGTAGAGAGTTGATTCGGCAGGTTACATGTAGTCGCTCGCATCTTTCCTCGATGACGANTACATGTAGTCGCTCGCATCTTTCCTCGATGACGATCACTTCGCATCTCTTTGGTGGCGACGGTTACCTTCAGCTAAAATCATCACCGCCTGCATCCCTAAACCCTTCAATTTCCAAAGTCTACCTCATCACGCCACCACAGAGTAAATAAGAATACGGAGGAGAAACAGCAACTCATCCCACCAAAATGGCGTCACTAGCCAGCAACATATCGGAAAGCCGTTCGCCGATCACCGTCCGGGTGACTTACTTGCCAACCAGTAGTCCGACCAATAGTGTGCATTTCGCAGCACGAGGTGGCCAATAAGACACAAGGCCTGTTCCCAGACCCTCACAAAACCAATCAGAGAATGGGATCGTCCGCATCAAAGGAACCGCCACGCCATTTTGTCTCTGTGACGCCACCGAAATTGCCTAATATGGCCATCACGCGATGCGGCTAGCACCAATCAAAAGAAAGCAAGTTATGGCGTCTCTGGAACCTTCCAGACACCGGTGTGAACGCCGTCGCATATAATTTCTCACGTTTATCGAAATGCGCCGGGAATTGTCAACTACGTTTCCAGAACGTACTCGAAAAAAAAAACACTATAGATCATCTAACAGCCCTTATCGTTGTTGCCCGATTCATATGAAACTATAAATTTTGAAAAAAATAAAAAGACGGAAAATACGCATCGAATTATTACTGCCAAAAAGTCTTCAATACTAAAAACAATTATATTTCCTCGCAAAAAAAAAATACAACAAAAATATTCCCGTAATACCATTTATCTACTACTGTGCAATCTCACGTTGAGGAAATAATCGACGGTGAAAATGCAAACAACGACGGAATAACTGAAAATGACAATTGTAAACAAAGAGGTTAGTAAACCAAAACAAGAGAAAATTAATGTGGTTATTGTGACTGCAGTATAACAGAAAGGAAAAAGAAAAACAAATTCACGTACTCGAATGTACCCTAATTGTAACATACGCCACTGGTTCTCGCATCCAGATGATTAAAGAAAAAAGCGAACAACCAGTGTGTTGGCGGTAGAGAATATGTAAGCATGTGTCATGTTTACAGATTATTCTTTATGTACCACGAAAACTTCCGACTGCTTTTTAGGTAGGATACTTGAGACATGGCAGCAGTTTTAATTTCGCTAATTGCTATCGCCAGTGCGCAAAGCTATTTTTACCCGTTTGATTTCATTAACGAAAATTCTGCATCTGAGGTAAGTACACAGATGTAAAACGTGGCCGTTCCTTTGATTGGGGGTACCCATGCGCCGTTTGGCTACGCGGGGCTCTGGAACGGTGGCTACTATGTGCGGCGAAATATCCTCTATTGTCTGGGCTACCGGCTGGCGAGTAAGTTACCAGGCACTCACTAGTGTACTGCGTTTCGAAATGTTACTGAACAGTGGCAGCCATTTTGCTGGCATGTGTAGCTGAAGTTAGCGGTATAAGCAGTCGTTTCACTTCAGTACTATTTAAGCACTCTTGCGGTACCACCCACCACTGCTGACACGTTATCGTTCGCGCATGTATTTCGTGAGAGCGTACACCATACACGGTTACTTCCAACTTTTCTGAAGGCCCTGTTTAAGTTCTATTCTCAGGATATTCCTCCGCCTAATGCAAACAAACCTAACGCAGTATAGAAAATTACACCAAAGGGACAACTCACTGCATTCGTGCGCACTCACTTTAATAATAATTTAATGAGAACAATTTATTACTAGGCATTATCAACACGCATATTTTCACTCTTTTTTTGTTCATATTAATTGTAAATTGAATGTTATAATTTATGGATAAAATACAAGTAAGTGTTCAGTTTAAAGAAAAATGATATACTTATATTTAGGGGCAGTGATATTTCGCGAAAAGATTTCGAGACAAGATACAGTCCAAAGCACTGTAGGGTCGTCCAGCTTCTTTGATTGGCTAAAAAATATCCTGGCCCGTGTTAACCGTTTGCGCACGAATCACGAAGGTTCAGTATCGGAATTACGTCCTGAGTGGCTTGGTCAAAGACGGACACGGCACCAGCAGCCAACGGAGGTATAACAACAGCTGAGGTGCGTATATAGTATAGAAGTCTACTGTGTGCTCCGATTTTTACGCGAAAAGTCACTGGCCCTACTTATATGTTGTCAGAAGCATAAAACGCTTGTGGTGAATGGCATATTTAGGAAACAGACAAACACATCATACATGAGGTGACTTTTCAACGGTTTGATTCAAAACGTGAGAAGAAACCGCGAACAGACTATACAAGATATCACCGCCTTGGCCCTCTTGCCACGTGTTTACCGTCCGCTTGGTCTGCTCTTGCAGCCAGTCGATACAATTGCAAAATTATTCTCTTATTCGATATGATTTTAAAAAAGGAGGAGATAGGCATGTTAGTAGTGACTAATAAAAATAGTTTTTATGTAGGATATTTTCGAGTTATTTATGTTACTTCTTACTGTTGTATTTAAGTTTTTTTTAAATATCAGTCGGTTTCTCCTTGCGTTTTATTCCAGGCTTGTTTACATGCGGCGAAAGGATACGTGATAAGTAGCTCGTAAGATGAACTTAAGCAGGGCTTCAGAAAAGTTGTAAGTAACTACGGATATACCATAATTTAAAACACCACAATAAGAATCAGTCTGAAAACAAAAATGATTACCCTGTTATACAGTTAAGAAGATGGTACGTTATTTTGAAAGTTTTACTGTCTTGAAATATTTTTGAGGTAAACCGTGTATTAGGTTTTAAAAAATACGGTGTTGGACCCCAAAAAATGTATTATTTTATGATTGTACCAAACACTGTTCAACTTGTACGCATTGTATGTAAAGACATTTTCCAAAAGTAAAAAAAAAAAAAATTTAACTTTATATTTTTGAATAATTTGGTTTCAAAAACAAAATTCTTCTGTCTTGTTGCAGTCATAATAACAAATACTAAATAAATTGTGCAGATGAAAAAATTTACAACATAAACTAAAACCGTGAGCTACTGCTTGACATATATGTAATCACCACATAACTGTTCTTACATTAAAAAAACACTAAAAAATGCAAAAATATATTTATATTAAAACATTTTTATATATACGGTTGGTTATTTTGTGATTTACATATGTTTTACGCGGTAGCCCATAGGATTCGTTTACTTTGTAAATGTTTTATCTCTGCAACTTAGTAAGTATTCGTTATAATGACTGCAACGAAACAGAAGAATTTGGGATTTGACGTCGAATTATTAAAAAAATATGAAGTGTAAATTTTTTTTATTCTAGAAAAATGTCATCGAATACAATGCGTACAAGGTGAAAAATTTTTGGTACAAATACAAAATGATTAATTTTTTTGGGGTCCAACATCCTTTAAGTTATTCGGAAAGATATTTTAGTCGGTATTGTTGGGAGGACGTAATTTAAATGACAATGAGGCGCCAATGAAGTAGCATGTGGCGGATGTTTTTGGCCGAGATCGTACAGCAGGGTCGCAGGTAGTCGGAGCTGCATTGGGAGGGGTTGCGAGGGGTTGTAAGTCAAAGGTAATATACTTGAGATGGGTCTTGGGTTATCACGTGACAGGAGGGAATGCCGGAGAAATGTGGGGGCGAGGCGAAGGCTGAAGAAAAGGGAAACCTTCGCCTGGCAAAGAACCGCAAGCAGGGTAGTGCGTCAGAAAACACTGCGTGGAAGAGATACGCTGTCGAATACTATCATATACCTGGAGATAGGAAAAGAAAACTTGCACGTTCATTTAGTGCCAGGATACACTGCAAGGAAATAAGCTTTTATGTAATTTTTGCAACTGAACTAAATTTTGACACACATTTCGCCGTCTTAAGGCCAACGTTACTCCCACAAATTAAGAAGAGCCGTATCATATGTAACCCAATTCCGAAAGAAAATTGATATGTTTCTCATTGCGTCAGCAAGCAATGAGCAAATGACTGCGGCATGTGAATAAAAATGACTGCACCCTAGGTTACACTCTTAACTTGAATCAGTGAGAATTGAGACAAATCAGTGAAAACAGTGAGAACTGAGCAACTGATAATCAGTGCCAGATAACTAATTAATATAGTGGTTAAATTTCACTGATTTGTTGTGATTTCCCACTGAATGTCAAGAATGTCACAGCTATANACAAACACATCATACATGAGGTGACTTTTCAACGGTTTGATTCAAAACGTGAGAAGAAACCGCGAACAGACTATAAATATCTCACCGCCTTGGCCCTCTTGCCACGTGTTCAACGTCCGCTTGGTCTGCTCTTGCAGCCAGTAGGTAAAATTGCAAAATTATTCTCTTATTCGATATGATTTTAAAAAAAGGAGGAGATAGGCATGTTAGTAGTGACTAATAAAAATAGTTTTTATGTAGGATATTTTCGAGTTATTTATNGATAGGCATGTTAGTAGTGACTAATAAAAATAGTTTTTATGTAGGATATTTTCGAGTTATTTATGTTACTTCTTAGTGTTGTATTTAAGTTTTTTTTAAATATCAGTCGGTTTCTCCTTGCGTTTTATTCCAGGCTTGTTTACATGCGGCGAAAGGATACGTGATAAGTAGCTCGTAAGATGAACTTAAGCAGGGCTTCAGAAAAGTTGTAAGTAACTACGAATATACCATAATTTAAAACACCACATAAGAATCAGTCTGAAAACAAAAATGATTACCNATTTAAAACACCACATAAGAATCAGTCTGAAAACAAAAATGATTACCCTGTTATACAGTTAAGAAGATGGTACGTTATTTTGAAAGTTTTACTGTCTTGAAATATTTTTGAGGTAAACCGTGTATTAGGTTTTAAAAAATACGGTGTTGGACCCCAAAAAATGTATTATTTTATGATTGTACCAAACACTGTTCAACTTGTACGCATTGTATGTAAAGACATTTTCCAAAAGTAAAAAAAAAAAAATTTAAACTTTATATTTTTGAATAATTTGGTTTCAAAAACAAAATTCTTCTGTCTTGTTGCAGTCATAATAACAAATACTANTTTTGAATAATTTGGTTTCAAAAACAAAATTCTTCTGTCTTGTTGCAGTCATAATAACAAATACTAAATAAATTGCGCAGATGAAAAAATTTACAACATAAACTAAAGCCGTGAGCTACTGCTTGACATATATGTAATCACCACATAACTGTTCTTACATTAAAAAACGCTAAAAAATGCAAAAATATATTTATATTAAAATTTTTTTATATATATGGTTTGTTATTTTGTTATTTACATATGTTTTACGCGGTAGTCCATAGGATTTGTTTACTTTGTAAATTTGTTATCTGTACAACTTAGTAAGTATTTGTTATAATGGCTGCAACGAAACAGAAAATTTTTGGATTTGACGTCGAATTATTAAAAAAATATAAAGTGTAAATTTTTTTTATTCTAGAAAAATGTCATCGGATACAATGCGTACAAGGTGAAAAATGTTTGGTACAAAAAACAAAATGATTAATTTTTTTGGGGGTCCAACATCCTTTAAGTTATTCGGAAAGATATTTTAGTCGGTATTGTTGGGAGGACGTAATTTAAATGACAANGGGGTCCAACATCCTTTAAGTTATTCGGAAAGATATTTTAGTCGGTATTGTTGGGAGGACGTAATTTAAATGACAATGAGGCGCCAATGAAGTAGCATGTGGCGGATGTTTTTGGCCGAGATCGTACAGCAGGGTCGCAGGTAGTCGGAGCTGCATTGGGAGGGGTTGCGAGGGGTTGTAAGTCAAAGGTAATATACTTGAGATGGGTCTTGGGTTATCACGTGACAGGAGGGAATGCCGGAGAAATGTGGGGGCGAGGCGAAGGCTGAAGAAAAGGGAAACCTTCGCTNGTTATCACGTGACAGGAGGGAATGCCGGAGAAATGTGGGGGCGAGGCGAAGGCTGAAGAAAAGGGAAACCTTCGCTTGGCAAAGAACCGCAAGCAGGGTAGTGCTGCACAAAACCCTGCGTGGAAGAGATACGCTGTCGAATACTATCATATACCTGGAGATAGGAAAAGAAAACTGGCACGTTCATTTAGTGCCAGGATACACTTCAAGGAAATTAGCTTTTATGTTATTTTTGCAACTGAACCAAATTTTGACACACATTTCGCTGCCTTAAGCCCAACGTTACTCCCACAAATTAAGAAGAGCCAAATCATATGTAACCCAATTCTAAAAAAAAATCGATATGTTTCTCATTGCGTCAGCAAGCAATGAGCAAATGACTGCGGCATGTGTATAAAAATGACTGTGCAATAAAGGTTACACTCTTAACTTGAATCAGTGAGAATTGAGCCAAATCAGTGAAAACAGTGAGAACTGAGCAACTGATAATCAGTGCCAGAAAACTAATTAATATAGTGGTTAAATTTCACTGATTTGTTGTGATTTCCCACTGAATGTCAAGAATGTCACAGCTATAAATCACTTGTTCCCAGTTAATTTGCTTGATTCGCCAGTCTGAAGTAGCTTATCAACTGAATTTCAGTGAAAGATTTTTCACTGATTGATGCCACTGATTTGGATTTAGATTGTGAAAGTCATTAACTTCGCGATTTCTCCCGGTCCGCACTCATTTAATATATTAAACTAATGCCGATCTTCCTTCTAAAAACACTATGATTTATGGGAACATGTAAACCAGGTTCATGCCGTCAGTGATCTGTTGGCGAGATAGACTATTATAGTCCTCAAACAATAGTCGCTGCAATATATTTATTTGTTGCTGCCACAGTGAAAGACATAATTACTGTTTTGTGTATCACTCCGCTCTACTTTTGTCACGTGTTTGTTGCTGTTTTAAATTTACTCAAATATATCATATAAAGCAATGTTTAATAGCAGAGGCAGCACATTTTTTGTAGTGTCAGCATGGTGTAGAAAAAAATTTGGTATAATTACCTACCTCAATTGATTAGAGCCATGTTCTTACTACCTGATGTTGTTGATTAACAGTGATTTAAAGTCCCAAAAATAGCGTGAACTCAGTTACTCTAAAAAAAACTACCAGTAAAAAAATGTTCTTTAGAGTCCCTGAAAACCTCTTCTTTGACCAGAGTTGTTATTGTAAAAAAATTTAAATTGTTGCAATAACATTGAAACCTCTGTCAAGCAAGAGAAATGAAACTTGTTCTAGTTCCAACGAGCTAGAAATACGCAGTAAACTCAATAAAAATTAGGTTAACATCTAAAACTTAAAACGCCACCTATCTGAATAGCTTGTAGTGATTACTGCGAACTCGTTTAAAGAGAGTGAGTGTCGCTGAGTGTAAACGACCACGCAACAAAGAACATACTGCAAGTACACAAAGACGAAATGGCGTGGTGGTTCCTTTGATGTGGGCGTACCCAAATTCTCTCATTGGCTGCGCACGAGGCTCTTGGGACGGGCCTCGGGTCTAATTGGCTACTGCATGCCGCGGAAGTTTCCCTATTGGCTGGGCGCTGGCGAGAATGTACGACGTTTGAACACGTCGCTGACCACGGCGTGTGTGTGTGGTTGGATTTCACTGTATAATAGGCTATTTCACCTCTGTATTCTCAAGTACTCTGTGCGAGAGAACTACGACGATCTGATAGTCAACAGCCGAGGAATAAGTTAATTTTCTTTCTTTAATAACAGTTAGGGACAGGTGTTTTTCACGAAACGATTTCAAAACCAGTTGTACACAAAAACAACCTTTCTTTATACGCACTTTCGTGGTTGGATGATTTTTAATGTCGCGCGCCTCATGTGTCTGTCCGCAAATCATGGACGTTCAGTATCGGAGTACTTTATTCTGATTGGCCCAGTAACATGTCTTCTCACGTAGACACGCGGCTAATAACCAAAGGAAGTTGTGGTCGTGGACGTAGGATATTGAAGTCTTGCATGACCATAAATATTTTCGCAAAAAACACCTGTCCTTAATAATGCTGTGTTGATAGGGCCACCTGTTTTTTCGCGAAAATATTTCAGGACTACTGGAACTCCAAAACACTACAGCTCAGATCCATTTTTGTGATTGGATGATTTTAACTGCCCTGCATTGCAGGTGTATCACTGCTCCTCTCGTTCTTAGCGTTCACGAGAAGTGCTACCTGCATTTATTTGTTTTAATTTCGTTCCTGTCACGCATATGCTTTTAAATCTCACACGAAAAACATTTTCACCAAAATTAAATATGCCTTGGATTTTTAAAATTACTTTCAGAAGAACTTGCCTTTCTTCTTTAGGAGAGTGGAATCCAATCACTGGTATTACCAGCGAGATTACAGTGATTACAGTGCAGTGTTTTACTTCTACGGTCTACACAGCCTGTGCTGTTACGAGCAACAACAACAACAACAAGATCTCACAGCGTCTGAACAGAAACGTGCCTGTCGCAAAGGATCGTGCCATTCTCCGACCGCCCATTAGTGCCGCAGACCGAGTCAATCCTCGCATAGGGCGAGGCTCTGAAGCTGAACAACAGAAACTTTTTTTTTCTTTAAAGAACTAAACAGCACGGTGGATAGTTTATGACGTGATACTGATCACTATTACCCGACAGGCACTGCAATTTAGTAGTTACCCGGGTCACAGGCACGCTCGCGCACGCCCTACGAAAATTTACAGGATTACACGCGAGTCGGTTATCAAGCGAACCGCCATTACATGGATATCGTGATCGCTCAGGGAGAAAGGGTGAGACAAATTATTAAATTAATGACGGCGGTGAAGTAACTTGTGCTAACTCGAGCTGCGACGGCGTGGGTGGGGTTATCAGTAACACAAAGCACTGTGGCACGTTGGAAATCTCATGAGAAAATTTCGGAAGACCAAAAGCGGTATAATGAAAGCAAGCTTTCGTCATATCGTGCCAACCTAGGTCGGTAACAAGAAGTGGTACGACCAACTTATCTTCTGTGGACTGAAAACTGCATGCTTCCACAGGCTGTTTACGATAAACTCAGCACTTCTAAAATACCTGCTTAAGATATACTTGTAGGCACATTGTGTATTCTTGCAACTTGTGTAAAATTAACATTGCCATGGGCCTTGTCACCTTATTCATGCGTTGGTCAAATGTAACTGTGAAATAGTTAGGAAAGTAAATATCTAGCAAATTTGCTTATCATTACATTTTATGCATTAAAAAACGTTAAACAAAAGAAATTGTTTCAGTATCCACATATGTTTACATGGCACTTTTAATTCAACGTCAAGACATTGAACTGCTTTCCCTCCGTCGTTATCAACCTCACTGGCCGCATTCCACTCAGTGTGCCCGTTTAATTATATGCCGGTGGGGCAGTGACATTTTTCAGAAGTTGATTTCAAAAGTGCTCACTTTATCGTGAACAGTATTTAACACAGTTATTACAACATGATTCATTGTTTACATTTGACGTATGCCTTAGTACATTCTAAATGAATCAAAGATTTTCAGCAAACGAAACATTCGCATAGTACGCAAATAATAAAGTATTATCAACCACAAAAATCGGAGCTAAGGGACCCATTGCGTTCCAGCAGTGAGTATCCAAAATAACTCGCCATGAAATCACTGGAATTCTGCCACTCAAATAATTTTAAGGTTTTTAGAGCTTCCAATGAATCAACTTACTCTGTTTTGAAAACATATTTAATAAATGCAAGACAATTTTTTTTTTTTGCTATTAAATTTTGAGCGCGTGGTTACAGATAACGGCAGACAAAAAATAGTGGTCAGTATATCGTATGCACAAGCACAGAGGCAGACTTTCTTTCGAATATTTGAAGTATTTATACCTTCTTGTTCGTTCTGTGATTAGGTCGCCGTTTCTTTTCACCAACACTAAAAAAACTCAGTAGTAAAAAACCAACAAATTAATGAACGGATGAAGTGGAATCAGCTGATTAATATTATTAAATAAATAAAGCTAGCGGCATTTTCAGGCCTGCAGTCATGTCCCTGAGATGGGAGTTTATTTTACGTGTATAATTTTACAGTTGATCCAGCCAGGATCCGAGCCAGTAGACAAGCGACCGGGAACATTTAACGAATGATTCGTGACTAGTATTAACTGACTTTGATTACAGACACTTTTAAAAAATAAATTACTTCACATGGTTTGAATAGTCTGTGCATTTTAATTAACACTTACTTAAAACTGTTAGATTTCTACAGACTGCCGCCTACGCCACCAAACTGTGAGCAGAGTTTTAGTAAAATTAGTTTTATTCGAAAACTACTCTATGTCTTAGTAACATTTGCTTGCGAATAGCTAGGGACTGGAAAATTTCGTGAATTCATGTTAGCACAAACACGTGCATATCTCTGTTATGTTTGCAATTGGGTCACAGTTCACTAGACAGTTCGTGAGCCAATAACAGACCTGCAAGGAAACAATCACCAAATTCCGTGCCACCTGGTTTGATGTAAAACGGGCTACAAACTGGGGCAGATGTCAATTAACAGAAAGCTGAGACTCAAAAATACATAGGAGCGTGGAACCTAGCTTACAGGTCGTTTAAAACGCTAAATTTTCCTGTCACTACAAATACCATTTAAAAAATCTTTGAAGTTTGAATGCTACTTTAGTTTTATATCTCAGTCTACGATATGCATTTTTGAAAGCAGAAACAACTTAAAAAGACGAATTTTTGCAGTCATTTTTAAGTATGAAAGCCGTAACACATGAAATTGTAAGTAAAACAGGAACGTGCAGCACACTTTTGTATGTATTATTGCACCATAAAATGGGAACGAGTGAGTGAGTAAAGAGATTTGGGCGGTTCTTAACAGTGAGGTCTTGAGAGCCGAAGATGGTGATTGAGGTTAGTATGGAGAAACGCTAGAACGGAAGGATGGGGGAAACTGGAGATCCCCGAGAAAGCTTACCGGCATCGTCCAGCCCAATTCCCACGTGCGAAAATCCGGGAGTGACCCACCAGGGAATTGAACCCAGTTCGCCTTGGTGGGAGGCGAGAACGCTAACCGCTCAGCCACCGCGGACGCCATAAAATGAGAGGACCACTTCTGAGCGTCTAACAAGACTGCACGGCAGTTCAGTGTCTTGCACGTAGAGGCAACGAGGCACGTGATGCGCGTGCCTTGGTCACGGAGTAGTTAAGAATACAGAGGTGAAACAGACGCTTGTACAGCGACATGTCGGAACGCCGTTCACAAATCAGTCCCTGGTATCCTACTCGCCAGCTGGCATCTTAGCCAATAGGCAGAGACCTGAAAAATTCGCGAGTTCAATTACCTGTAGGCTATGCTCTATTTTCGTACGCAAAAACATGCAGATATCACTTTTCATTGGTTGCTTGTTGTATTAGCGGAAGACGGTGATTCGGTCAGCATTTTACTGTGCATTTATTATAGGCTCAGAGTTGTCCATGAGGTGTAATTTAACGGGTAGACCAATAGCATTAGCAATACAAACGTATNATTTATTATAGGCTCAGAGTTGTCCATGAGGTGTAATTTAACGGGTAGACCAATAGCATTAGCAATACAAACGTATGGGGTTTTGAATTCTAGATTGTTCCGTAGTGAAAACGCGAATTTTTCAGGTCTCTACCAATAGGGAATCCTTCGCAGCATGCAGTTGCCAGTCAAATACAAGGCCGGTTCCAAAAGCTTTGCACAGCCAATCAGAGAATGAGTACGCCCACATCAAAGGAACCTCCAAGTCATTTCGTCTCTGTGTAAACATCTACTTCGTGACTAGATCATCCTTAGCGTTACTGAGCTTCTAGGCCTCTGGCATGCAAAATACGTCCAAGTAGAAGTCATNTTCGTGACTAGATCATCCTTAGCGTTACTGAGCTTCTAGGCCTCTGGCATGCAAAATACGTCCAAGTAGAAGTCATCATTTTATTAACAATCCAAGATTTTTACACATCTGAATTCAATGTATGTTTTGCGATTTTCTATTTAATCAAATAGTTAAGAGATTGTCCCTTCAAAGCAGGGAGCGTTGAGAGCGACAAGTGTTGCTTTTCCACCATTTATTTCCGAACAGCCTAGAAGTAATGAATGTCAGCATTATGAAAAATGGTAGTCACTTAAGGCGGTAACCTACCTGTAGACATTACTTTCAAGTGGGTACTATTTCCTCGCATAAGAAAATTTTTTTTGACAGCACATTTTTGCATAATTGCATGTTAGAATTATACTTTTAGTGTTTTTTGGGTAGTACAAACAGCTAATAAAAACTAACTAACTTACAGAAACGAGATAATTCACAATAAAATAAGATACCATGAGTTGGTACTTCAAGAAATCTTTAGAATCACGCTATGAAATGTTTTCACAGTTTTCAAAATTGTATAAAGTAAGAAAATTTTTTAATATTTTATATTTTTAGAAGTATATAATATTTAGGGAAACTTTGCTAAGCATACCTTGAATTTAACTAAGACATGACCTTTCAGTCAACCTTGTTAAATTTTCTGTAAATTTTTTCATTTCTTTTATTTATACGTCTCAAAAACACAAAAACTGTGATTTTGACATGTCATAAAGCAAAAATTATGTGATATAATTTTTTTTTAATTTCAGGAAAGAGTACTTACTAATAATGTCTTCTAGCTAAACGGAATTTCGTAAAAATTTTAAATTACGAATTTTTTAAGACCAACACCTTTAAACGGTGATTCTATCATTTTATTGGGGGGAAGTGTGTAGCAAGGTTCAATGCAGGCCCCATAGGTACAATTGTATGCAGCTGACTCGAATGTTCTGAGAGATAGTACTTTAAAAATTCCGTTTTTACCTGCGTTGGGAGTGCTCGAAAATGGTATTTCTAATGTGTAAAATGCCTTGAAAGTAACTGATAAGCATATTCTGAAGTGTGTGTTCTTTTCGTAGATCAGCACATTAAGCGCTCGTTAAAATTTTTTCAGACACTAATAAAGCATGGTCACCTCAAGTCAAGGAGGAGAATAGGTTCTCAGGAGGTAAATGGCGTATTATCGTGTATTCTGGGGGCAGCGATGTCAAGTCCGGTGAGAAATTGCAATATAGTCAAGCTCTATAATCAAAAGGTTGCAGAAATAATACCAACCTCATAAAAAAATTTTGCACCACCTGTGATTGGTTGCACATGGAAGATGTTCGCCTAGACAGTACGCGTATTATAAAAAGACACTCATCAAGTCTGGCGTGGCATTCTGTACAGACAGTGAGTATTTTCATTCCCATGCTTTCCCTTGGACCGTGAGCAACCTATTTTTAAGAAATCCCTTAGATGCAAATGTTTTTTTTTTTCGAGGTGTGTTAGAACATTTCGGTTTTAAGGATTCACTTCATGCCAATCCTGTGGTGCGACACCTAACCAGTTAGAATTTTATTTCATAATATACACTCTAAACCTGAAACAGCGAGAATTGAGCCAAGTAAATTAAAACCAGGGAAAACTGAGCGACTGGTAATCAGTGCCAGATAACTAGTTAATATAATGGCTGAATTTCACTGATTTATTTGTGATTCTCACTGAACGTCGAGAATCCCACTGCTATGAGTCACTTGTTCCCAGTTAATTTCCTTGGTTTGGCAGTGGGCAGTAGCTTACCAGCTGACTTCCGGTGAATGTTATTTCACTGATTGATATCACTGATTCGGGCTTAGAGCGTGAAGGCGTAAAGCCGAGCGTAAAGCCCACTTCTAAGAAATCAATAATTCTAAGTTTCAAAGTAAAATAAATCGGAATATTCAGTTAGCAAAGCCGTCTTGATAGGCACATTTTCTCTATAATGAGCAAAAATGTGCATATATTTACCTAATTTTCTCAAAATCAGTGTCTCGCACAAAGAAAATGTGCACGCCAATATCTCGGGCTCTTACAAATGTTTCCCGGAAAAGGAAAATATTTTATCGTTTGCAATTACGAAACCTTTCAAAGGATTTTGCTAGTTGAAGAACTTATACTAGACAGGCTATTCACAATATGGGATACTCAACGACGTTATGAACACGTTGGGAAATGTCCAAAGAAGCTGGAAGAGAAAAAAATTGGCTACTTATAATTTACAAATATCTGTGAACGGGCCGCATTTTCGTGGCTCCAGGTGTATTACCAGTGAAGGTTAGTGGGTTTGTACAGATTAGAGCACGAGAATTCTCGCATTAGGTTATCTTTCAAAGGCATTTTAAAAATGTCATTTTTATTGATGTTATAAAAGAACTCAAGAGGGAATCACCATCTAGGTTTATACGTCGTCTTAAAAGCCGAGCCGTTAATAAGCGTCAGAAAAAGTAATGCAAGAATCATGTTTCACTGCGAAAATGAAATTATCATGTTGTAACCCCAATTCGTATATTTTCGAGTGAGAAGTATTTACTGGCCATCTCAAGCCAGTTTTCCTTAATTTGTGTTACTTCGTGCCGGAAGAAAGACAGCAACTGAAGTAGAACCGAATCGTACGCAACCCAATTAAAGACTAGAATGTCTTTCAATTAACATGTCAGTAAATTTTCGATACGGGTTTTTATATGACGGTGAAGTCTTACCTTAAGAGTCACTCAACCTGTGAATGTTTTTCCAGCGCCAAATTGTAGCATGTGTTGCGAATTTTTTATTATATAACGTTTTCTGTTTTGTACAACTTTTTTTTTTTTTTTTTTTACTGACGTTCTACGAAACCTCAACGAATGCTCTTAACATTGGACATTTTTTCAAATGCCTTACCCCAAGTAATAAATAAATCACAACTCCTTGGTCAATGTCTCAGTAGAAGTAGATTAGTTATCACTGGGACAATCTAACGACGCACTTTTATACTGTACACGCACACTTTCCTCTGCGTGATTCTAATAACACACAAAACTTACAGATCCACTTGAATACTACACGAGGCGAGTAAATTTTCTATAAATAGAGCCTCCTTTCACTACACAAGCACCTTAATAAAAATGCCCGACTTAGTTAAGAATAAAATTATCTTCCATCACACGCATAAAACATACGTGACGTCATTTGCTCTCTATCAATTATTAATTTCTTGGTAGTTTAGTGTGAGGCTGGAATTCGTTTTCTTTGAATTTTATTATCTTATTATTCCCTACTTAAAAACTCAGTTTAAAAATTTAATAATTTCCGGTAGGCTACACAATATTGTTTTTGCTGAATCTCAAACTTTAAGTGCCACGAGTCTTTATAAAAAAAACACAAATTTTGTTAAACTGTAGTTTTTAATACTTTTATTGCGACTTTCGTAACATTTTCAACAACGAACAGTAAAAGCATTTAATAACTTGTTATATCTCGTGTTACAGGCGCGATACGAGCATATAACACACATTCACGTCATGCATGGCGAAACAGTTGCATTCGGTGTCAAAAACATTAAATAGCACATCTCTTAGACATGTTTTTAACATTTTTTGACCATTTAATTTTCACAATCCTGTAAAATTACTTAGTAACCAACATATGAACGTAATTTCCGTTGAGATGACAAGATGGTGGACGGGCGTAGCTTCAGTGTTGCCATACCTGCATGCGTTTTCGTATCCTCTAACCATTACCACATTGTAAATATGCTCCAAATTATCGCGAATGTGAGAAAAATTTTAGCTTGCGATGACGTGTATACTCGAACATCCACGTTGCCTCCATACAAGTTCACGCACACGCGCACACACACACACACACACACACACACACACACACACACGTGTGCACGAAAACTGCCTGCAATATCACGTACTTAATTCATTTTTCTTTTAATATACTTTTTACGTTCCATTTCTTTAAGAAAAAATCTTGAAGGTTTATAATAATATTTTTTCTTCTGCAGCAATTTTTAATTATTTCAAGCAGTATTTAAAAATGTAATTTTTGACGTTTCAACGAACAAAATTTTGTTTGAAAACTGTACTTGCATCAGTTATAACGAACGCTCTGTCGTATGTCAGGACAGATAACAAGTGTTTGTGTTAACGTTATTGGCAGTAGTCGTTTATGGAACTACGGAATATAGTTTCAGCAACAAATTATGCCCCTTACCACCCTTATTGGACATGGTTTTCTGCTGTTCATGGTGCACATAATTACATTTGCTTCCTGTGAAACATAGACCATCATGCCTGAAAGTGTTAAGAGAAGTTATTAAATTTTGCAATTTTCAGTCTGAGTAAAATTTTTTTAATTGGAAACAAATTTAGATCAAGAATCAAATGTATTCACAGGACGTATCCAGTTTTTAAGCGTAGCATTCGGAAAAAATCAGCTAACGAAGATTTTTGAAATATATAAATCCAAAAATGTTTAGTTATGGCTTGAAATCTTAAATGTTAACAAGCAAATTTACATAATAAATAAATAAATATTTTTCTGTGAAATATTTTTATCAATAAGAAGCTTTCCTTAAAATTTATTGTGATACTGCAGTTCAGTGCTCAAGTAAAATTCTCGTCTTACCTAAACTACTTTCACACAAATTCCTGTACTGGGCAGTATGCAGTTTAGGGAAATTCAAAGAAACTAATTCCGTGTTGTTAGGAAGACACGCACGCACAGCCACATGCATCATCACAAAGAAACAAGCAGAGAGCCGTAAACAAAGGAATTGTGATTTTATAAGCTTTTTTTTAATGGAGAGTACATTAATTTTATTTTCAAAGTAAATACACGTATATATTTGAATGAATCACCGAAATAAATGATATTATACGCTGTTCACGGTTTTAAAATAAATATTGCCATGTAAGTAATAAACACAGTTTATATATTTCACCTGACTTGAAAGTTAACGTATAAGTCTACAATAAAATATATTTATTGACTATTATTCCAAATGAGAGGGCTTCCAAAAGTGCTCACTTTACCGTGAATATCCTATACTAATATATGTGATAATTGTATTACAAGGAAACTCTTTCCTGCACAACTACTAGTTCTAGCAGTGACGCCAACGATAACTCCCGTTTGTAAATTATTCTGCGTAATCAGCTCGAAAAGGACAACACGTCTTCCTACCACGCGTAGATGCAAACTAACTGCTGAAATATTACAGTTTGATACAAGGAGTAGATAAGAGTTCTGTGTGGTAATCTACCAACCCAATTTCAAACTAGGTCATTACATTCCAGTGAATTCACTAAGTTTTCATAAAGATGACGCACGGGACGCGAAACCAGCGATGACTTCGTAGCTCCGTGGCACTTCCAGACGAAGACGCATTTGAACTCCCTTCTTGCCCTGTTTGCCTCGCTCGCCCGCTCTTCAATCCACGAAGATTATTTTCTGCCGGGCATAGCTGAAACGCCCCGAAGTCTGCCGATCAAGGCCTGGGAACTGCAAATCTTCAGCGCAGCTATTTCCCATTAGAAGTTCTCGCCGAGGTGGTGACATTTATGGCTTCGCTGGCGGTGAGGTCTTAGGCCCCTGACATCACGTGAGGCGAATGAAGTGTTCAGTTTCGGTAAAAGTTACTTTCAGTTTTACAGCATCAGATGATGCAGGAAATGCCTGATAATTAGAGATAACGGTTTATGGAGGAAAATGTTTATTGTTTGCTAGGTTCAAACGTACTGTGCACATTTCAGAAACTTTTATTATATAATTGATTGCCGCGTGGGTATGACGTTATTTTACCGTTTCTCTGGGTAACGAGCGGCAGAAGGTGCCCGTCCTTAAAGGGTCGGGTCAAGATTTCTATTTAAAAAAAAAACCTTTTTGCGTATTATACGGGAGAATTAAAATAAACTTACACTAGCAAATATTACAATATCACACAGAGTTGAAAGTTGATAGATTTGCGCGGCTCTTAACAACGAGGTCTAAAGAGCTGACGAGGGTAAAATGATATGAGAATGGAGGAACGTCAGAATGCAAAGGCAGGGGAAACGAGAGATCTCCGAGAAAACCCGCCGACCAGTGGCATCGTCCGGTACAATTCCTACTTGTGAAAACCCGGGAGTGACACGTGACTGGAAATCGAACCCGGTTCGCCTTGGTAGGAGGCGAGCAGACCAACCGATCAGCTACCGCGGCCCCACAATAAGTACAGAAAAATTCTTACTAGCATGTTTAATATTACGACTAACTCAGAATTGATGTGTGTGTATATGTATTTATATATATATATATATATATATACATATATAGAAACACACACTTATTTTTATTTTAACATAACATATCGCTAATAAACCAATACTTTCAAGAAATATTGCACCATTCTACTAGAAGCATTAAAACATTTAAAGAAATCATATTTTAAAATAATACTTAATTTGTCATTATGTATTAATTTAACACTAAAGTGGTAGTTTATTATAGAGTCTTTAATATTCCTTGTGAGAATTAGGACGACTAACAATTATAAATATTATAGAAAAAATAAATATTAAAACTAAAATAATAAACCGATCAACAAATAAATCACCTATTNTAAATATTATAGAAAAAATAAATATTAAAACTAAAATAATAAACCGATCAACAAATAAATCACCTATTATATAATACTTTCTATAATAAATAATTAAAGAAGAAATAAATAAAACAACACCTATAAAAATCAAAGATATTCAATCAAATAATAAAGTTATTAATTACAGTACACTATTAGGGGTCATATGACTCTCTTCACTGGTTCCGCCGTCCTTGCTCTGGGTCAATGATAATTCTGACACTCGGAGATTAAACGTTTATTGCCTGGTCTGCAAAGTGTCAAGTGCGGAACCGGCTGAGTGAAAGGCTAGGGTTTTACTTGTTAAATGATTTTAAGCCCGTCTTGGCCATCTTTCACGATATCACTACCAAACAAAAATATACTCTGTCCATCTTTACCCGGGTCACATTCCTACAATTTTTTTTTTTAATTTTAGTATTGTGCAGGCTACGGTTAAAATAATACTTATATAGTTAACAAAAAAGTAAATTATATTTTAATTTACTTCGACTTGCTCTCTTGTAGCGTGGTTCTTCTCCTAATAAAGGCACAAGGAATTTTTTGTTTGAAAGCGATGTTGATATGTCGAAATCGATCACAGAATTTATTTATTTTCCCTTGAAATGCGGAAATTAATATTAACCACACAAACACCAACTATCTTGCTCGAAATAAAAATATGCACATGATGCCCGTTTGTAAAATCTAATCAGATTCATTCCACAAGCATTTTGATTTTCACGTGAACTCAGTGAGATCCTCTTTCTGCTCAGGAATATTACAGCACACTTAATAGCCGAACATTCTTTTCGCTTGCCCTGCACTTATCTTCTGAAAGAATGTTTTGCGCGTCTGGCGACAATAGCGTTAAAGCTCGGCTTCACCTATTATGCCGAAATTTTTCGTATTCGTGTCATAATTTCTGTTTCAGAGGTATTATTGTAAATGTTTGATTACAAAAAAATCTACGTTGTACTAGCTGCTTAATACTTTTGTATTTAATTTTCACCATGTTTTATTTCCTGCTTGCAAATATCAGGAACTTATTTATACGAAATAAATCTGTTCCTGACTTTTTGCAACAAACAGATAAAACACAATTAAAATTACGGACAAAAATAAAAAATAAACGTAAAATGTATTTTTTTTTGTAATCGTACATCGTCAGTAATTAGTATGAATGCAAAATTATGACGTGAATACGAAGAATTTCTGCATAGTAGGTGAGGTCGAGCTTTAAGACGTGCGATCCTGTATTATGAGCAGCTACTATTTTCTGTACGGAAACAATTGTATATGGGCCTTGTTGCATTAATCATAGCGAGGAGCATTGTGGGTATTTCGAGGACTCTAAATAGGCCCTAATGATGATAATTATATAAATCAACTAATTGTTTGCCCTTTAATGGATACGAAAAATCGTACTGAGGAATGTGAATAGAAAAACCATCTGAGAAAAAACACCAAAACACCCTTCGTGCACTATGTTGGAGTCGATAAGCAAACACCCCTCAAAAGGACAAGAAATTGAAACCGGAATGGGAAAATNCCTTCGTGCACTATGTTGGAGTCGATAAGCAAACACCCCTCAAAAGGACAAGAAATTGAAACCGGAATGGGAAAATTGTGTTGAGAACATAAATTTCGAGTCAGGATAATGATAACAGTATCTGGAGAAGGAGACGGATCTCTCACGTGCAATGTGGACAACAAATTGGTTAAACCCTTTCCACGGTGAAGTTAGCACTTTCGACACCCCTGCTTAGGATTTACTTTACTGCCCACGTTTTGTTCTTCCGAAATATGTACAATAAACATTGACGTGAACTATCTCACTTTATCCATGCGTCGATCAAAGATAAACGTAAAATTTTTAGAANATGTACAATAAACATTGACGTGAACTATCTCACTTTATCCATGCGTCGATCAAAGATAAACGTAAAATTTTTAGAAACTAAAGAATGAAATAATGTAAATGTGCTAATTCTTACAATTTCGCGCGTAAAGAAAGCAGAAATTGAATTATATAAAACCACAGTGAATTTAAGCGAAAAATTTCTAATACGACGTTAAGCACGGAACTACTTTCCATGTTTCGCTGCCAACTTTACTGAGAGCGTGTCAGCTGGCGGTTACATTAAAATAAATGCACATACGGTAGGTGTTTTTTTTTTTCNGCCAACTTTACTGAGAGCGTGTCAGCTGGCGGTTACATTAAAATAAATGCACATACGGTAGGTGTTTTTTTTTTTTCGTAGGTTGATTTAAAAAAAACGCTCAATTTACCGTGAACGAACTGCGCTGGAGTGTGCCGCCGCAAGACCCANACGAACTGCGCTGGAGTGTGCCGCCGCAAGACCTAGGCAGGATAACCAATGCTTCGAGAGACATTTCCTTTTCCAGGGCCATGCCAAACCAATCGCAATTTCCAGAACTAGTTCCCTCCCGCTCCCAATGCCTCTTTTCCAAGGAGCGGTGCACTTCACTAATGAGGCGCGCCGGCAAGAAAAATGGAGTAATTATGCCCGGGGTTGAAAGGCGAAGTTCACCAACTATCGGCGACTTGCTACTGCGGCTGGGCGGAACACTCCGGGGGAAAATTTTGCCGCGCATGATTTACTCGCGAACTGAAATTAGATTTAATGAGCTGAAACATTATTTAAATGGATTTAATTTTACCGAACGGCAATTGCAGGTTTTAGGGAACGGGGGAAGTTCTTTTCGCTCGCCGTGTAAGAACCGGTCTTGGGGGTCTAGGTAATATTTCTCACAAGTTCCTTTCCTCCTTTCGTTCTCCAAGTCTCCTTCTCTCTCTCCACCCCTCACTCCACGCCTGCGGTAAACTTACAGTTATTATTTTTATCCGCGCGGCTTGATAATCTGTCACACACCATGACAACTTGCAATCACGTGTCTTGTCCTACTCTTTTAACCTGCCTTATGATCTCTCTTCTTTATTTTTTTTTGATCTCGGTCTTGTGAAAAGGAAGGGGGACATTTCTCCCTCCGCGCAACACAAAAAATAAGACGAAAGCTTTTGTTTGTCACTTTCTTCGCGTCTCTATGTTTTTATTTTCTTATCACGCAGCCACCACACTTTCATTAAATATGCAATTGTTTTTCCATTTCCCTTCTTTGTGCTTCCTGAAAGGTGTTCCTTGACCCGGCCTTTTTCTCACAAAGTGATGGTGAGAAATTTGACTGTGTTTCTCTCGTTTCCTCAAATAAAAATCTAGTATATATCACCACTTAAATAATTGGCATAATGGAAACTAATACGATTAACATTCATATTTAACGGAGTCGCGTCTTTTAAAAACATGAATTTCTAAAAATTATTACATTTTCTGAAACAGAAAACGTCTTTGTTCCTCGGAAGTTGCCAACTCGTAAATGATATTTATTACATTACTGTTGACAAAGTGCATGATAGAAAAATAGACAACGCCAATTCAGGTAACATCTGTATGACGTCCTTCTTGTCAAACAATTTAGTGTCTTGAAATCCAGTTTTTATCAATGTTCCTGCACTGAAAATTCGTATGTTAGAATTTATAAATATAGCTATGTGAAACATAGTAACGCTAGTTTAAAAATACAGCTATATCACGTGACTATACGTCAATAAACAAACTACATACTCTGAAAGAAACAGCATGTTATGAAAACATACTTTGGTCATTGATGGAGGAAATAGATGTTCGACAAGAATAAAAGCAAACTGTCACATAAAAGACAAAAAGGAAATTGATGTCTATAATTCACAAATACAACAATGACTTTGAACCTGCAGCTCCTTTTCAAAAAATTACTGTAGCATTTATCGTTCTTGCGTTTATTACAGTCCTTCAAACATGCCACGGAAATTCTTAACCAAGTAATAAAAGAGATGCCAACGTTTTTAACTTCGGACCTGCAGTTTCGTGACAGTGGTATTGTAATTCCAGTCTAACGTCTAATGTATTTCCTGGTTTACGTATTTTATATTGGAAAAAAATTGTTCAGCTTTATTTAATTCTACGTAAACACCAAAACGTTAAATGTGTGACACCACAAATGTTCTCATCTTGTTTTGACAACTTTTTTAATCACCTAAAAACATCTTTATGTTACACTAACATTTGTAGTTCCATGATACTTATGGTACGCATAATATCTAGTAAAACTATAAAGAATTATACTGAAAGAGTACGAGCAGATATAATTTGAGTTATGAAAATATTTTGAAATTACTTAAAAGCTGAAGCACTAGGAACACCGGACAAAATTGAATTAATAAGAATCTAGGAAGGCAAGACTTAGAGACTTCCTTCTTCCTCGCACAAAAACACTATTTATGCGTGTATAGGCTGTTCAACGTAAAGTGAGCACTTTCGAGGTCCTGGTTATTTTTTCATTTCAGCAGTTTTTTATCATCTAACTACCTTTTTAAATGCATATTGTCATGCAAGTAATAAACACATAGTATATATTTCCCCGAACTAAAAAGTTAATGTCTAAAGCAAAAATAAAATGTATTTATTGACTATTATTCCAAAGGAGAGGGATTTCAAAAGTGCTCACTTTACCGTGAATAGCCTATAATATATGTACAACACAAAAATGATTAAAATAATGAAGACATGAAACTATACTTGGCAGATTTTTACTCCACTGGCTGTAATTTCATATTATAATGAATTGTCTTCAATTAAAACGTGTTCTTTAGCGTCCAGAAAATTGAATAAGACAACTCGAAAGCCGAATATCAGAAATTGTCTCAAATATTTCTTCAAAAGTTGCCTAATTTTGGCAAAATTTGCGGAATTTAATCCACCATGATAAACCCTCCATGATTACTAAGTCTGGCCGTGCAGTTTCAACATCGCTGTATTTAAAATTCACACATCCTTACGAATGGATGTCAGTTTTTTCATCATTAGTTCATAATTTGTTTTCGCGAAACCATTCTGGTAAACTGGGACAGCAAATAAAAGTTATTGCAAGTAATAATTAACAATGGCATTGTGTCGAAATTCACGTATTTGATTCACACATATTTTTTACGTCTCTAAAATAAAAATAAAAAATAAACAATGCTGAAGATAGATGCCCACGAACCTGCTACCAGAAATAAAGGTATTATTAATTAATTTAAACATTATAAACCATTTATTATTTTGCCAAACACAAGGAAGTGTATTTCACGTTCATAAAACTAGGAGAGTTTTACATATATAATGTAGCATTTTTGCGCCACTTTCTCTTAGATAGTAGTAGCATTTCCAGTTAAATATGATATAAAAAAAAAAGGATGAAAAAATTTCTTGTATTAAATTTTTTATCGAAAATTTTCACAGGAGGCAACAGCAGTCTTGAAAGCCACATGTTGTCATACTTTTCCCAGTCGCGCATTCAAGACGATTTCAAAATAACAAGGGGCCGCGGTGGAGTAGTGGTCAGACTACTCGCCTCCCACTAATGCGAGCCGGGTTCGATTTCCGGCAGGTTTACCCATGGATTTCTCACTTGAAAACGTGACGGACGTTGCCGTTGGCCAGCGGGTTTTCTCGGGGCACTCCTGCCACCATTGCATTCCGCCGCCACTGATACATCTTGACCTCACTTAACCTTCAATTTAACTCCAAGAAAACCAGGAAATTTGAAAATTCTGTACATTAAATACTTTCCAAGAAAATTAAGAAAGCTTTTCTTCCGTTTTTAAAACATCGTTCTTTTCGGTGCTCGTGTTAATATTGTAGCTGAAAGTAGTGAATATCCGGCAACGCTTTGCGTAATGAAAGCGGAAATGCCCAACATAACTATTATTATGCAAATGGAAAGTAAAATTGCACTTATGATTTCTACACGTAAACATGCCGCATATAAGTTGCGGTAGTGACTCCCGGTTTATAGTGACAAAATTATAATTTTTCCTTTCAGCTGAATGTTAGCTACCGAACTAACTCCACACGGCTGCTACACGTCGCCAACTAATTACCATCTCGTGAGCGTTATTTAATTTCATTTGTTTCAAGACGCATCTTCTGGAAGGACATCCGTAATTTGCAAATAAAAGCAGGTGTTTTTTTTTTTTTTTTTTAAGCAAAGCTACAATGCTCTGCTTTGTATTTATAATTTTGACTTGTCTGTGTTCATTTCCTAGTTGGTGCCAAGTCAATAAAAAAATATGGCCCTTTAGTACTCCAAATACGTAACAATTTTATAGTATATTCGCATTATCTTCAGATATTTTTTGTATAAAGCGTTTATAAAATCAGCCCATATATGACGCGTCTTGTTCTTTCCCAAATATTATATGTATCGCAAGCGTTTTATACTTCTGTTAACATAAATATATTATGTTTCAGATAAAATTGAACTTTTACTTATATTTTATTAATAAATTATAAAATTTCATTTGTAATTAACATGAATAAAAGAGAGAAAATAGGCGTGTTCATAATGCCTGGCGCGTCTCACTCTTAGGATTGCAGTAGAGTGTGCATGACGCGCGCTCTTTCCAGATGGCTAGCGATTATCAACAGCCAAGAAGTTATGCCGTGTTGACAAAAAAAAAAAACGTAACAAAAATTGTCAGATTCTATAGTAGCGTATAAACGTAAAATAGTTTGATTAGCTACCCATTGCAATCTAAGAGTGAGACGCACATACAGAAAGAAATAATTCCCATACAAAATATTATCAAACTGATTGCGCCCGTTGTCTATTTGGTGTAATTTTCCAGACTTAGTGAAGCTTTGTTTGCATGAGGCGGAGGAGTAACCTGAAAGTAGAGTAACTATGAACGGACCACGAGTCATTCGCTAAAGTCTATCTACCTCTTCTTCCTGGGAAGGATGTCGGGTCCACTTATCATCTAGCGTCTCCCGCCTTGCGAACACGTTCGGTGACACTCGGGGTTCGAACTACCTCCCTCGCCAGGAAGGGATGCAGCCTCAGGCAACGAGAGCCGACACTTCTCGAGATGGCATGAATGGACAGAAAATAATTCGTGTCGCCTGACGCCATACCAATCAGGACACACAGCCAACGGACCGTTTCTTGTCGTACATTCAGAAACTCTCAGCGGGGTGGCATTTCAGACTGGACGAAACTCGTGTGCCCATTGTTAATTTCCTTTTATTGAGCTTGTTAACTTCCCTGCTTTTATGACGGCGGACTAACATGGCGGGGGGAGGGGGGGAGAGTAGGCTCGCATGTTAAACTAATTTAATTTATCGAACATATTTAAAATCGAAAGGACAAAAATCCATTCATTACCCGGGCGTGGAACGCAGAACTTCATGCTCAGAAGTTAATTCCGTAGTAGCCATCCTCTTTTACTGTTAGGCTCAAGCGTTACACATCACCAATCATCCCAACGTCCCATCTTCAACTAGACTGCCTGTCTCCTCTTGTACTAGTACGCTGAAATTTCGTCACCTATAGCTTGCATTGTCAAGCGAATCGAACCCTTGGTACCTTTATTGAACGGAATCCCTTTACGAACTTGAGGGTGTATAGTTGACGATGTAGGACACACAAATATAGTCCATTGACGGTTGCTTCGCGTTTTTCTGAAGCGCTGCTGAAGTTCTACTTCCAGGATATACGTCTGCCTCGTGCAAATTTTTTTTAAAACTAAGTCTAGAAAATCACTCCGCAGGGACAACGCACAGCGTTCGTGCTCACTTACTTTAATAATATTTTGCACGAGAACTATTTCTTAGTAGGCATTATCAACATGCCTGTTATCTCATAAATTATATTCATTTGATTTATAAATGAAATATAATAATTTAAAAATAAAATTTCAATTTAACTACAAATAAGGTACTTGTATTTAACACGAGTATAAAACGTTTGTGATACGTGACATATTTAAGAAAAATCAAACATGTCACACACTAGGTGATTTTTCGAAGGTTTGATTAAAAAAGGATGAAGAAGCCGCTATTAGACTATTATACTCTCTCTTCTTTGCACTATGGCGTTTTAGCGAATCACGTCGCAGCACGCCGGCAAATACTGAACGTCCTGCTGGCTAGCTACTCATAAGCACAAGTCGAAGTTACAGCACCACAGCACGCCCCAGAACCTATACCAATTCACACTTACAACACATTCGAAATATACTTCAGACCAGAGATACGCAACTCACGGACTCAAGTTGTAATGGGAGAAATTCTTTTCCTACTGTCTACTACGCGGAAAAAAAAAAAAAACTGCAGGCATGGATGGGAAAAAATATTACATTTGTTATTAATACATAACCTCAAGTTGTTTAACAGGAATGATATCATATTTTTAGTATGAACGACACTGAATTCTTCGTAGATTCTATGAACATTGTTTATCAAATGATGAGAAACTTCAAAAAATAAATTATTAAATTCCTCTCAGAGACCTACAACATTAGTTAAAATATCTTATGATAATAACTGAAACAAAATTTTGCCATGCATATTAGATTTCTTTGGCTCTTTTGATTTTGTAACAATGAAATCATGGCTGTACATCTACACTTTACAAAACCGTTTGCAAAATTAGTATACCAGTGAACAGGAGTAATAAGAATTCAAGAATGTTACACATTTTTCCATGTGAACTTGTAGTAATTCTATCGTGTTTGTTTGGGAATAATCTCCCTAAATTGCGTAGTGAAATTACCAAATTTGACTGGAAACCGCACTCAAATTTCTATACTTGTTGAATGCTGCATGATACATTTTATAGGGTATTCACGATTAAGTGAGTACTTTTGAGGCCCTAGTTACTTTTTTCCTATCAGCCGTTTTTTATCCTTCCACCACTTTTTAAAATAAATATTGCCACGCAAGTAATAAACACAGTGTAAATTTTACACCGGACTAAACAGTTAACGTTTAAGGCTACAGTAAAATATATATTGACTATTATTCCAAATGAGAGGGCATTAAAAAGTGCTCACCTAACCGTGAATAGCATATAGTACTTCGTATTAGTGCAAGAATTTTCATTAAATTTTACAAACGAGTTTACAACGTAATATACTGCGGGAGCTATTTTCTTAATTCACATAAAACAAATTACGTTTGAACCCAATTTATAAGTTGCATTAAAATCACATATGTTTAATTATTTTCGTGTCTGTTACCAAGGCCCATGTTATAACTGGGCGGAATGGGCAAATATACCCACGGAGCCAGGCAGGTGATGTGNGGGGGGGGGACGTAAAATAAATAAATAATTTAAATAAATATACAAAGTAATTAACTTTTATTAATTGAAATAAAAATACTTGGCTTTAATAATTTTTCTTTGGTGACTTGTGTGTAATAACAGACTTGATTTGCAAGTAGAATTGTTTTAAAAAATTTAGTAGTGGTGAGTTCAGGAAGTATGCTGCTAAAGAACAGAATAATGAATTTGAATTATTTAAAAAAAGTGCCGAGGACGCCAGTAGCTTAAACCCGGGGTCTGAGGGCATTATGCGCCTGTTGAAAAGCAGTTGGCGGTTTTCAGTGTACGAGTTTAACATAGTGTGCACTCGGTTACATATTTACTTGACCCTATCAAATAAGAATTGTAAGTTTGACCAGATATTTGACTGAACAACTGAAGCGCTCAGTCTATTCGACTGTGTATTTGGTTGCCGGAAAAGAATAAGTTATTTCGTTTAAAATATATTGTTCAGCCAGCAATTTTTCTGGTGACGTGAATTACACATTTGTTTGACACTATTTAAGTATTTTGTTGACTTGAAATATAATTATTCTCGATTTACAATGCGTGTTTTCCATTTTGCGAGTTGAAAAGTGCCACCTCCATCGTATTATATTAAAAGATATTGGTTTATCGCAGGGAAAGTTGGCTGTTTGCTATACATGGTTTCAACGCACTGTACACGTCAGAAATGTTCCTTGCATTACTGGCTGCCGTGTGTTTGACTCTACCTTCCTATTTCTCTGGGCCAATGAGAATTCTGACACACCAAGAATGAACGCTTTTGTCTGGTTTGCAAAATGTCATGTAGGACAAAGAAAAAATAATCATCAAGTCATAAAAGGATTCAGACACTTCAGCGTTTTGGAAAATATGTTGGCTCAAAACATTTCTCACGATTTCCCGGTGTGTGTACCTGTATCGCTTTCGCCGCGCCGACGCTAAGGATCGCTAAAGACGATGTTTTCTCGTATATCGAATGACCCGTCTACCTCTACACCCAAAGCGAGATGCGAATAATTATAAAGGAGAGGTTTACGAAGTAACACGAGTGCCTTCGCGACCTTCGCCAAATTTAGCGTGGAGGGGCGGAGGGGGGGGGGCAGTACCCCCTGCCCCCTCTCTACTATTGTTACGACGACGACGTTGGAGTTGCAAATATAGACTTTTTCAAAAACTAATTTCGAAAGTTAGGCTCGTCAAGAGGGCTCTTTAACCGACCTGGAATGTATTATTATTAATATTATTATTAAATCGTCTATATTTATGTGGGTTAAGTTACGACTTACGAGCTTCTCTTACAGTTAATTGCATTATTATGAATTCGTATTTTCAAGATAACAAATTAATAATTATGTTCACACAATTTGTTGCCCACTGTGTGTGTGTGTGTGANTGAATTCGTATTTTCAAGATAACAAATTAATAATTATGTTCACACAATTTGTTGCCCACTGTGTGTGTGTGTGTGAGTGTAGACGCAGTTCTACCACAAGTAAGTTAAAACTACATGATAACGGTATGCCATTACNTGTGTGTGTGTGTGTGAGTGTAGACGCAGTTCTACCACAAGTAAGTTAAAACTACATGATAACGGTATGCCATTACGAAAAATTCCAAATACAGTAATACAAATAACTAGTATACAATAACTTAGAGTATTATAAAGGAAGTACGGATGCTAGTCGTGGACGCTAATTGCACTAGCATGCTGGTGACAGAGAGGGACGGACAGCTCACGCCAACAGCTGACAGCCCGCGGCGCTAGGGGCCCTGCCACCGCTGCCAAGGGGAGGCTTCTGGCGGGTAGTGGACCGACCGACGGCCGCCACGCGGGCGACCTTAGGCACGGTGTTCGCCTATGCGTCTATAGCGTTGTCTTGAGAGCGTGCGGTGCCGTCGCATACACACGTCCATAGAAATAAAGATCTTCGATGCTGGATGCCAGAAAAAATCTCCACGAAGTAGGCGTGGAAAATATTACAATTTTAAAAGTTTTGTTTATTATTATATACACATGTTAAGTGCCCATGAAATGATAAAATAACGAGTATGTGTAAGTATGTGTATATATATTGACCACACTCAATTTCGGCGTCCTCTGTTGACGAATTCTTTTGCGTTACGAACACCTGTCAATATGTTGAAAGAAAGTGTAATATTTTTAGCCAAAGTGTAGTCAGTTCAGTCTTCAGTGGCTCTTACAAAAGGTAGATTCCTATAAATGATTACTGACACAATGTTACTAGCTGTTTCGAGAAGGGAGGGAACTATTGAAACAAGTTAAATAACAAATATAATTTTGGCTGGCACTGTTTGAAAAAAAATTCTTCGTTTCAAACGGATGGTTAGGATATAGATTCTACATTTTATGGGCTGGAGATACGTTAGATGAAAACNAAAATTCTTCGTTTCAAACGGATGGTTAGGATATAGATTCTACATTTTATGGGCTGGAGATACGTTAGATGAAAACCGATAATTCAAGTGTGTTGTCAGTTCTATTTTTGGGTTAACAAGTAATGTTTTCTTGTCTGATGGTTATTATTATTGCTACCGGCCCACATTTTAAGTGCATGTGTTTTCTAGTTCAACAAAACAGAAAATTACATAAAGCTTAAATTAATTTCAACGGCTTTATTTTGGAAAGAATTTTTTCAAAGGCTCTTTGTTGATAACTGTTTTTTGCATTGTAAGGGAAAATACTTTTGACTGAACACATTTCTTTCACGAAATTAACTTTAAAAATTAAGTTAACGNAAAATTCTTCGTTTCAAACGGATGGTTAGGATATAGATTCTACATTTTATGGGCTGGAGATACGTTAGATGAAAATCGATAATTCAAGTGTGTTGTCAGTTCTATTTTTGGGTTAACAAGTAATGTTTTCTTGTCTGATGGTTATTATTATTGCTACCGGCCCACATTTTAAGTGCATGTGTTTTCTAGTTCAACAAAACAGAAAATTACATAAAGCTTAAATTAATTTCAATGGCTTTATTTTGGAAAGACTTTTTTCAAAGGCTCTTTGTTGATTACTGTATTTTGCATTGTAAGGGAAAATACTTTTGACTGAACACATTTCTTTCACGAAATTAACTTTAAAAATTAAGTTAACGNTTTTGCATTGTAAGGGAAAATACTTTTGACTGAACACATTTCTTTCACGAAATTAACTTTAAAAATTAAGTTAACGTTTAAAGTAATTATTGACGTTGTGTACAGATGAATATACAGAGGAATTAGATGGCGGTAGGGCACCAGAAACGTTTTTTATACTTCTGATATTATGTAAACCACAAAATGATACATATTCCATATGATTAATTGGCAGTCCTACAAGTGATCGCCCTATCCTACTTATCAGTTGCGCAACTGCGGTAATTACTATGTACGCAGTTTCTGCAATGAATACATGAATAAATAAAGTTTTTATGTCATATCTAGGAAACAACTGACCGATTCCTACCAAATTTGGCGCACAAGTAGTAACGCGGCAGGTGATGAAAACTGGCATGTTTTAAGTAGGCCAGACACTTATTTTCTAAATGGCTGCAAAAAGCGGTTTTACATTAGTATGCTATATCGTCGAAACCATGCAATTTGTTGCAACTTTTCTTTAATGTTTCGTAAGTAAAGAATAGTGTTCAGAGCACGCAATTCTCAATTTAAAAAATACTTCCCGGCCAAAGAAATGTAATATTTCAGTCAGTTTCGGCTGCAGTAATTACCATGTCAGTGCCTCCAAGCCTTTTATTGCATTTTCCTTAAGCGTCCGAAAGTTTACAACCAGTCCTACGGTAAAAACGTTTGTACCCTTCTGAAAGGCGCCANAGTGCCTCCAAGCCTTTTATTGCATTTTCCTTGAGCGCCCGAAAGTTTACAACCAGTCCTACGGTAAAAACGTCTGTACCCTTCTGAAAGGCGCTATAAAGTTATACGATGCAGAAGAATTCCTTTATCGGTCACCGCCCCAGAGGACATGGAAGGACGTTGCGTCTGAGCGTGTTGTATGTCAGAAGTCGTGCGCTGCCAGCGGAAATAAATGATTTTGTCGGCGCATTGATACAACTGAATGTAGACAACTGAACGTAGACGTCTAGCGTCAAGTGCGCACTTAGATACTACACAGATAATTCGTCATCACAATTATTCGATAAAATGCACTGAATTTCAGCAATCCGTGTGTGTAATTCACGTAATCGCTTCTAGTGTTAATGTACGGCTTCACCTCTTTTGTAGAAATTCTTCGCTTTCGTGTCATAATTTCGGATTCAGAGTAATAACTGACGATGTACGATAAAAAAAATATATTTTACGAGTTAAAAAAAAAATCATTTTTACGAGGAGTTTAATATTTTTGTGCTCAGATTTCATTGTGTGTTATCTGTTAGTTGTAAAAGTCAAGAACATATATATATATATATTTTATCAATAAGTTTCCGCCTCTTTGCAAGCAGGAAATAACAGTGAAAATAAGATACGAAATTATTAAACTACTAGTATATTGTAAATTGTCTATAATCAAACATTTTCAGTAATACCTCTGAAACGGAAATTATGACACAAAAACAAAGAATTTCTATGTCATAGATGAAGCCGAGACTTTACGAGGATTGCCTGGTAAAATATTGTATGTGAAATGAGTGCTTGTGCGTCCCCACGTATTTTTTTTTCAGGAAAGGTGAAAAAATTATTATCTACAACTTCCACTTTTTACTTTTATCCTAAAAAAAAAAAATTTGCGAAAATGGTTAAAACTGGCATATTTAAGGCATTCCTGCGCCGTTTCCGTAAGGTAAAGGACGAAAAGAACCAAGTGGCATCTGCAGTTTAATCCATTTGCTTACGTCGCGTCCAATAATATCCCACAGTTACTTATCTAATCTGCGAGAAATTAAGCTATAGGCTGTCCACGGCAAAGTGAACACATTTAAAATCAACATTTGAAAAATGTCACTGCCCCCTTACCTGCGACCATTTTAACGGAAACACTGACTGGCATGCTACGAATAAAGTTGGTACCTAAGGAGGGAAAATAGTGTCATGCTCTAGCGTTGAATTAAAAGTGTTAAGTATGTATTCGTGAATAGCGAATGCGTGTAAGACCACAGACAATTTGTAAAATATTTACTTTTTCCAGTAATTTCACTTGTTTAACTTGACTGATGCATGAATAAAGTGATGAGGCACATGGCAATGCAAATTTTGCGTATGGTGGTAGAATACACAATGTGCATACAAGCAGATTTTTTTTGCAGGGCTGTCGAAAGTGTTTAGTTTACTGTGAACAGACTATACTCAGGAATGCGTACCACTGTCTTGAGATAGCTTGTCGCAATGCTTCCTTGTGAACAGACATGACCTTGAGGTGCTGAACATTTTTTTACTAGGGATTCCTCTAAGGGTTGGGGAGGGAGAAAGAAAACTTTCATCAAGGTTGGAATTCAGTACTCATATAAATTAAATAATTGTTAGACTTACCTTATTACTGCAAAAAAAATATATATATATGACGAATGGTTTTACACCAAAAATAAAATTAAATCGCAAATAGTTTTTCTTTCCAAANGAACATTTTTTTACTAGGGATTCCTCTAAGGGTTGGGGAGGGAGAAAGAAAACTTTCATCAAGGTTGGAATTCAGGACTCATATAAATTAAATAATTGTTAGACTTACCTTATTACTGCAAAAAAAAAATATATATATATGACGAATGGTTTTACACCAAAAATAAAATTAAATCGCAAATAGTTTTTCTTTCCAAANAAAAAAAATATATATATATGACGAATGGTTTTACACCAAAAATAAAATTAAATCGCAAATAGTTTTTCTTTCCAAAAAAATCTCTCAGAATGCCGGATCAGGAATAAAAAAATTCTCGAACACTATTTACTCGTTCGTGGTTTCTGTACAAAATAAATGAGCTGACGTACAGGTTTAGTAAAAAAATATCCGTCTACTGTCTATTCGCGGTTTCTTCACACGTTTTGAATCAAACCTTTCAGAAAACACCCCCTGAATGACATACTCGGTTGCTTGCAATACGTAATTTGTCGCAAGCGTTTTATACACGTGCTAACATAAACGTGCCGTATTTTTGGTTAAATTTAACTTTCACTTGTATCATATCTATAAATGAAAATATTTCATTTCTAACTAATATGAATAAAGACAGAAAGAAAATACGTGTGTTGGTAATGCCCAGTAAAAAATAGTTCTTATGCAAAATATCATTACGCTCAGTGCGCATGGACACGGTGCATAGACCGTCCGGTGTGATTTTCCAGGCTTTGTTTGCATGATACGGAGGAATATTCTGAAAGTAGAACTTTAGCAGGGCTTCAGAAAAGTTGGAATTAACCGTGAACGGACTATACCTAGTTTATTCTTGATGATTCTATGCTTAGCAGTCACAACAAAACTATCATCATAGAAGTGCACCTAACAAACTAACTGTTGATTAGAAATTTCTGTAGTTAATGACCTCATACAATTTGTTGTAAATATTTTTCCCTGACATCATGTCATTAATGTCAAGCAAATATTTGAAAACGCTTTTATGCAATTTCCCCGTCCTCTCCCCGCCCCCAATAGCACTTTCTAAGTATCTGTTTTAAAACACAAATTCGCAAGATTTAATAAGTAATCTATTTTTGAATTTTTTTTGAAAAAATGATAGTTATTGGTTTACACCAATAATGTTTTAAATATTTTTTTTGAAAAAATTACAGTTATTGGTTTTTGTAATTTGTAAATAACCTCTGCAGTACTTCCCTATATAGTGTGGATTTATACATAATATTATTTATTGCTTGTATACATATATATGCCAAAAAATCTAACTACGTCCTGCTGAAACTGCGTCCTTTGGAATAACATACACCTAATGATGGTTTATCACATGTTTCAGTTCGATAAGGGAAATTTTGTAGCTCTACGTCATGTTCGAAGTACATTACGACTGAGCTTTTGCTGTCTAAGTTTGTGGTTTTTGTCACGAAAACTTCGCAATTTTGTCATCTACAATATTTGACCTGTCGGAACTAAAACATTCTCCTACGAGGTATTTTTAGCCGATCTATTTATCGTGGTCTTTTATTTTCCATTCTCCTGCTTTGTTTTTGAATTTTTGGTTAGGGCTCACCCTGACATGCATTAAAATAAATCTCTCTTCCCTCTTAGAAAAATGTTCTGATTACAATTGCATACGCTCTCGAACAAAGCGAGCCTACGGGCAACAAAGTTGCGAGTTTGAATTTTGAGCTAGCCATGAATGCGTCTTGAATTCATAAGCATTATTTTACGCGTGATATGTACGTAAGCCGCCTCTCGTTTTTACGGGAAGCTTACAAAACGTGGGCGTCAGTACGGGAAAATCAGCAGTTATTAAATAAAAATATCAAAATACAAACATTTGTGTTCGTTGAAAGTCTTACTATAATTTTGGCGAGCATGAGTCAGATTGTACAGCTAGTTTTGCGAAGTAGAGGACAGAAATCTTACACGTCCGTAAGGTAACTTCTCGAAATAGTGCTGCCAACTACAATTGCGCGTTCTTTTTGGTCGCGTGGGGTGCTCAAGAGACTCCACTTATGGATTGAATGACACGCCGATAGTTTATTCGTCCAATTGTTGACGCGAAATTGCTCACTCTGAAAAAAGAAAATACTCTAAGAATGTTTTTTAAAATAGTCCCTATTAATGTCTTGGGGCGGTAGTTAATACAAAATAATTTTCTTTAATGGCATATAATCAGTCAAATAGCGTGTCTGTGTGTATAAACATTTTGTTTGTTTGTTTTAGGTGTCTACAGTGTTTAGAGAGCGTATCAAAAATACTGACTACATGAACATAAGAAGTGANGCATATAATCAGTCAAATAGCGTGTCTGTGTGTATAAACATTTTGTTTGTTTGTTTGTTTTAGGTGTCTACAGTGTTTAGAGAGCGTATCAAAAATACTGACTACATGAACATAAGAAGTGAAATAACCAATAATTTATTCACCTTCCGTAATTTGTATAGAGCAAAGATGAATGATCTTAACCTCGTCTTGGTCGTTTTCAAGTGGGACACGAGTATTGTCGTGAGTACGATAATCCTTGCCGTAAGAATTCGAAGGAAAAAAGAAATCGTCCTGCAATGCCTCTTCCTCGTACTCTTTCCCTCCCTCCCTCCCTCCCCCCTTCTAACTTCCTGGCTTCCTACCATAGTTTTCTCGTAAGAGAAGTGGTTGGAGCCAGTTCTCACAGCGGACATGCAGACCAAGAGGACAAATTCCGTGTTAAGTCCCCGTCTCATCCACCACGTCGAATTTTCCATTTACGTGCCATAACCTTCTTTTTTAATGAAATAATTAACACTATGAACCCGGCACGCTTTTATTGGCGCTAAATACAAGCTATGAGTGAGTTGCCTACACCATGGTTTATTCCACTCAGAGGAACAAAACGAGCTTTCTTATGGGAGAGTTTGGCATAGAAAATTTCCGCCGCCAGGGGCGCAGTGTTCCAAAAGGTAACTTTTAATTAAAATTTTAATCTACGTGAATGATAAAAGAGACAGTTTTTTTCTTAGTTACGAAGTTATTTTATATTTTATTTATGATTATTGTACTTATCCTGTTTTTTTTAACGTAGGAAATAGAGAAAATCTGGTACACATGCGACACTAGCGCTTATTTGTGGCGAAAATGTTTGGTTACCAAACTGTTAACATTGTTCTTCCCAACCTGAGTAGAGATAACTTTTCCTACACTGATAAAAAAGGTTTTGTTGAATAAAACAAAGTCTGTTTGGCACAACCAAATTACATTTTTAGGGACAATGAAATATTTTGCTGTCGAAACCAAATTATTCGGTTGTTCTTATTTCGTTGTCCCAAACAAAGATTTGGTTGGTGCAAATAAATATTTGTTTGGCTCTACGTACGTTAAACAGTTTCGGTTTATATAGAATAATTGGAATCCCGGCAGAGATTTGAACCGAGATCACTTGCTCCCGATCGATACGCCCTAGCAAACTCAGCTAAAGTGACTACTGACAAAGTAGAAATGTTTTTAAATACATACATTTCGAATACTGGACAACGTGCGTAAGTAAATATTTCAAGTTTTACACTTTTACTTTTTAGTTTAATGTTGAAATTGTTTTATTAGGATGTTTATACCATTATTTAGCATCAATAAGCGCACTGAGAAACACTGTTACTATCGTAATAGTAACAAAAAATACAAACTGTATTTCGAACGAAGTTAATCAAATTAGTGGCCAAACAAATATATGCAGTTGATTCAACCAATGTTTTGTTGACAGTATAATTTCTTTTGGACTATCACAGACTTTTGTTAATTAGAGCGTGTATTTTGTTAGATAAAAAAAAATAATACGTTGCTTTTCTAGTTTTGTTAATATAACAAAATATTTTTTGGGGTAACTAAATATATTTCCGGCCCTATGCAAACAAATATTTCGTTGGCTGGAACAAACCTTTATCTCAGTGCATATCCAACATTGCATGAGACGCACATTCCATTGGTCTCCATCCTCGCTTACTGCTGTCCCATTGGTTAAACCCACGCCAGACTTGTATTATTGTCCGACCGTCAGCCAATGGAGTGCCGAATTCGGCAGTGTTCCACTTAAATGTTATTTCGTATGTAACATGATGTTCAGTGCATCGTGATAATTTTGACAATTAAAGAAAAATATTTTTTTATTTACAAAAATTGTTGTTAATGCCGTGTTGTTTCCCAGCAAAGTCCTGATAAAAATAATGGAACAGTGTAACTATATTTTGGCAAATATATATATATATATATATATATATTTTTTTTTTTGTTGACAGAGAAATATTCATGCAAGTAAGTGTTGGCTGAGTGTAACTTGGACATAGTCTTCAAAGTGTTCAATATTGCTTATTAAACCACGTTTGCATTTTGCAACTGCTTTCAAATATAGATGCAAAAAATTGATCCACGCGTTTGTTATCTGGTAATCGTGAAACGGCAAGAATCTATTAATAGCGACACCCGAACTTCGCGAAAAGATTTTCGCGCGTGNAAATAATGGAACAGTGTAACTATATTTTGGCAAATATATATATATATTTTTTTTTTTTGTTGACAGAGAAATATTCATGCAAGTAAGTGTTGGCTGAGTGTAACTTGGACATATTCTTCTAAGTGTTCAATATTGCTTATTAAACCACGTTTGCATTTTGCAACTGCTTTCAAATATAGATGAAAAAAATTGATCCATGCGTTCGTTATCTGGTAATCGTGAAACGGCAAGAATCTATTAATAGCGACACCCGAACTTCGCGAAAAGATTTTCGCGCGTGNGTTATCTGGTAATCGTGAAACGGCAAGAATCTATTAATAGCGACACCCGAACTTCGCGAAAAGATTTTCGCGCGTGTTATATTTCAATAAGATATGGACGTAGCAGCAGTTTTCTTTTTCTTATTGGCGGCGTGTCTTTGTGAGAAGACATTTACCTGCTTGACTGGCCAATCAGAATTAGGTAACTTCAACATTGCACGTCTGTGATTCGCGTGCAGACACCTAAGACGCCTAACACGTAAACCATCCAATCACGGAAGTGTGTCTGAGCTAAAGTGTTATGAACTGGTCGTGAAATCTTTTCGCGAAAATCGGGTGTCCCTAATCTATTAATCATTTAACAATGATGCTGCACTAACAACGTCATAATTACTTGACAAAATAACGGAATTAATATTTCTTCTGCAGTGTAATATATATTGCCAGGAAGGTATAGATAGTTGTTGTTTCAAAATAAATGTCCGTAATCAACTGAAATAAGCAAAAAACCAGCACGGTGATTCATCATGTCGCGTAAGGCCAACCCTCAAACACTATGGAAAGTTCTTACTGTGATCGATTTTTCGAAAATATAAAATCAAGAACTCAATTTGAAGTACTGATGTATTTCGATGGCGTTTGTTTTATTGGCTATAGATTGTAATTAATAAAACCCTCACATTCAGCAACAGTTGATACAATGTATACTTATCGAATAAAAATGNTGGCTATAGATTGTAATTAATAAAACCCTCACATTCAGCAACAGTTGATACAATGTATACTTATCGAATAAAAATGGACTATTTTGGGAATAATAACGCATACAAACCATAATATTAGTATATAAGAAAAAATTGATGTTTTAAAAAAGGTCNGACTATTTTGGGAATAATAACGCATACAAACCATAATATTAGTATATAAGAAAAAATTGATGTTTTAAAAAAGGTCAGAATTTTACTACGTAAAACGCTAGAATAACAAAATTTGAAAACCTCTTAATTTTAACCGCATTTCCCATTAAAGCTTTTGTTAAAAGACATATGTTAACAAAATATATATTTTTTCCCACGATATATAAATTCCAATATCATATAGTTGTAGATAATATTATTTTGTCATTTTTAACACAGTTATTTTGGCACATTTACTGATTTTGTGGTTTATATCCCTAATTTGTCATGAATAGATTGCACTGTATCAACTATTGGTGTACATAAATAGTTTCCAGCATCATTCGAAGAACTTTACAATAAATCTAACCTCATCAAAATATGTTACGTATAGTATATTCGCGGTTTCTTCACACTTTTTGAATCGAACCTTTGAAAAACACCCCATGTATNAAAATATGTTACGTATAGTATATTCGCGGTTTCTTCACACTTTTTGAATCGAACCTTTGAAAAACACCCCATGTATGACGTGTTTGGTTGCTTTCTAAATACGACATGCATTACAAGCGTTTTATACTTATGTTAACCTTTTCAGTCACAGTGTCCGGTATTTGGGGCGTTGCATATGAAGTGTCTTTAATGGTCTGCACTGTACACAGTAGAACGTACTGTCCAAAAAGAAAGGTTCCCTACGTGTGAGAAACATCATTCGCTNAAAATATGTTACGTATAGTATATTCGCGGTTTCTTCACACTTTTTGAATCGAACCTTTGAAAAACACCCCATGTACGACGTGTTTGGTTGCTTTCTAAATACGACATGCATTACAAGCGTTTTATACTTATGTTAACCTTTTCAGTCACAGTGTCCGGTATTTGGGGCGTTGCATATGAAGTGTCTTAAATGGTCTGCACTGTACACAGTAGAACGTACTGTCCAAAAAGAAAGGTTCCCTACGTGTGAGAAACATCATTCGCTNAATGGTCTGCACTGTACACAGTAGAACGTACTGTCCAAAAAGAAAGGTTCCCTACGTGTGAGAAACATCATTCGCTGTTGAAACTATATTCCGTAGCCTTATAAACCACTTCTGTCAATATTATAAAGCAAGCACAGATTTTTATTGGTCCCGATGTATGACAAAACATCGTATCTATATCAGTACAGTTTCGGACAAAAAAATTGTTTGTTGCAATGCCTAAAGCAAGATATTTATCTGTGACTTATAGGGTTAACATTAACGTACTTTATTTTTAGTTGAATTGAACTTCTCACTATACTTTATGCATGGATTTCAATATTTTATTTATAACTAATATGAATAAAGACAGAGAGAAAATATGTGTTTTGGTAATGCTTAGTAAGAAGTAGTTCTTATGCAAAATATTAATACACTGAATGCGGACGAATGCGGTGCGTTGACCCTCTGGAGTAATTTTCTAAGCTTTGTGTGTATGAGGCGGAGGAATATATTGGAAGTAGAACATTGGCATGACTTCAGAAAAGTCAGAAGTAGCCGTGAATGGACTATAATTGAGATTCTGTTGTTGGCTTTATTTTTCAGGAATTCTCGCATGCGAGACATTCCCATGCCCCCCAACCCTTTAACACACTTTAACTTACGGTTTCATGTGTAAAAAAATTATGATGCATGCTGTACTTAAGTCAACACACAACACTTGTTTCGTTGTCACGGCCAATGAGGTGTAGGCTGAACCAATTATGACCTAGACCAGAAAGACTTTGCGAATCATTTACCCACATGTAACATCATTGGTCATTGAACTTCGCAGTGTGCAGCAGAGACCAAAAATTACACTCTAAGAAATTATTCGGAAATTTACTGTATGAGTGTATAAGTACAGTGAGAAGGCGTGAATGGTAAAGNAATTACACTCTAAGAAATTATTCGGAAATTTACTGTATGAGTGTATAAGTACAGTGAGAAGGCGTGAATGGTAAAGATGTTTCCCATATATTAATGCTATAGTCTATTTGCGGTTTCTTCACACTTTTTCAATTAAACCTTTGAAAATCACCCCATGTACGATGTGTTTAGTTATTTCCTAGATATGCGATGTATCAACCGTTTTATACATATGCTAANGAAAATCACCCCATGTACGATGTGTTTAGTTATTTCCTAGATATGCGATGTATCAACCGTTTTATACATATGCTAACATGAAAGTATCTTATTTTTCGTCAAAAAAAAAGTTTTACCTGTATTTTATTTATAAATTATAATATTTAATTTACAATAAATATGAATAAAAACAGTGAGAAAACATGTGTGTTGGTAGCGCCTAGTAAGAAATAGTTCTCGTGCAAAATATTATTGCAACTGAGTGCGCACGAATTCGGTGCGTTGTCCTTTGGTGTAATATTATAGACTTAGTTAAGCTTAGTTTGCACGAGGCGGAGGAATACCCCTGGAAGTAGAACTTAAGCAGGGCTTCGGAAAAGTGTGAAGTAACCATACTATGTAGCGTTCATACTATTTGCTCAGGAAACAGCCAAATGCGTAGGAAACTTCCCAACTTTGTGCAGTAGCAACGCTCAACATTCCATACGTGTTAGCCAGATGTGTGGTATTATTTCCATACGATATATGGGTTGAAAAACTTCAAATTCAGTCTAGAAAGTTTACCAGAAATTTTTTTTAGAGTGCACCTACAAGTGAGCACTGGGTCGAAAAGCGTTTAAAGCGCGACATAAGCAAACAGGAAGTAGACAGGTGATATTCTGCTCCTCCCGCCTTACACGGCCACCACAAAATGAAACGCGATTAGGTTTCAAAATTTTCGCCTGGGTCTTCGACGACCCTGCTTGAGAACGCTTAATTTAAGTTTGTGCGACCGGTGCGATACGACAAGCGCGACGAGACTGAAATAATTCATCAGGCAGTCGTGTCGACGTCAACGCGACAGAAATATCGGGCGCGACAGACGTCCAGAATAGTAATCATTTCTAATTCTGTCGCGTCGGGGAAAAAAAAACACATGTAAACCAATTATAGCATTTTAATATTGTTACAAAAATTTCGTTAAACCCTAATTTTGAGCGACGAATCCCTACAACTGTTATATTTAAAAAAAATAAATTGTGTACAGATTGTTACCATGCGTAGCAAGGTTTAATATAGTAAGTAATATTTAATTTTGCAAGTAAATAATTACTTAGAGGTGTAAGAAGTACGTCAAAAGATGCACTAAAACAAACAGAGACGAGGGAAGGAGAAGACCTTGTTACAAATAGCAGACGCCTACGAGAAGCATAATATTAAAGGGTATTATTTGGTAACTAATACATTTAAAACTTATTTACGCATATTAGACCTCTCAAAATATTTCTGCATAAAACAGTAAAAACGTTTTAGAGACGATTACCTGCCAGGAAGGAGGCATTCGCAGATCGGCTGTAATGGGTGGGTACAAAAAGTGTATGGTTTTGGGAGTAAACCATTTTTTTTCCATGCAGAAACTGCATTGGGTATTTCAGAGTCATCACTGGTCGACATCTTGAAACAAACACCCAGTCATCTAAGAAGCTCGATGTGACGATGCTTTTGTTCTTAACGAAAGTAATAGCTACATACTCTCAAACTCCTTTGCTAAATGTAAGATGAGGGTCTTCAACGAAGAAGAAGAGGCTCTTTAGCACACCGGAAAATATAGCATATGTGTGGATCAAGAGACAATAATTTATAACATAATAAAATATCCTGTCAAAAAGATACTTTTAAATATATTTATATATGCATGAAATGAAACATCTGCTCGAGTGTGACCATCTATCTGGTTTCCTATGTATATTGCGGATTAAATGTTTATAAACTCTGCAAACGAAACATGTAAATAAAAGACGACCTAATATCGGTTTGCATTTCATTTTAACACTATGAAATACCAGAAAATAACCTGTGATATAAATTTCACATGAACTATTTACAATCTCATAATGTCATCTCCTCGTTAATTTTTTTTTAATTAACTTGTACGGTAGGAAATTTAAATCAAGATGCGATTGCAAAAATGAGTGCATTTATGTTAAACATACCAAAATACAATCATTTCCACTATTCAACTGCACTGTTTAAAACGAAAAGGAATTTTAAAGTAACTTAATCAAATTAAGTTATTAACCTATAAAAATGTTCCCTTTTTATGCTTATTAACTCATCATCATAATTGCACTAAAATATACAAAAGAAACGTGTTTCAAAAATGCTGTGTTTGAAATACGCGTACAAAATTTGTAACCTCTCTGTCATTATAATATAATGCCTATCATAATATCACATTAAATGACACCGTACAGATTAACTAATACGGTGCAATGATTATATTAAAGAATAATAATATTTTCGTAAACTATATTTTTAAGCAACTCTCATAGTGCTGCCGTATTTAATCATATATCCATTTAACACATTATTCTGCATTTATTATTCGATAACGACGCTGAAACAATCGTCACTGGTGCAATGGTATGTTTCGTCACCACTGCTGCTGATTTTCTCCTGATCTATTCAAAAGTTATGTATTTTTCCCGTACTTGTAGCTACCTCGTTTAAAGCATATCTACCATTACCTAGGCGCGAAGTCGGTACTAAGACTCGAATGCATTGTCTCAGTTATATCACTTCGCCACTGTCCTGAGTCGAGGATGCCTTACGTGAGTCATGTAGTATTTCCTGTATACTGTTGCTAGTTTTCCTCTACCATTAGCAATGAAATGTGCAAACAGAGAGTTACTTTCACAATAGCCTTCTCTACTGAACTATTTCCTGAATTGGGTCATCTATATATTCGATTGCAAACAAACTTTAAAAAGAGTTTTCTTCCATTATCCATAAACTTGAAAGTCAATAATTAATAAGGTAAAAAAGGGAATCGCCACATCACCTAAAATAAAAAATAAAACTTTACTGTCGGTTATACGTGAAGGTTGAGGTAGGTCGAGTACACTATTTTATAGAGAGAGAGAGAGAGACAGAGAGAGAGAGAGAGAGAGATGAGAGATAGAGTTTTGTTGACAATAGAATTATTCAATATGCCTTCATCACTCAACTTGACGACGTAAAGTGTGTATTGTGCTTAATCTGTGTTACGGGAATAATGGAGTGAGTTCCCTCGTGGCGGAAGAACTGGTACCAGTGGCGTGTGGTGAAGTGTTGCAAGGTAAGCTGGGGCTTACTCGGTGCTGTACACACTCGGCGCACGCAGCAGGAACCCCAAAGTTGGGCCGGGAAAATGCGGAGACTCACGAGAGAGAGAGAGCGGCGAGGCACCCATTACACACGTGCTGCGACGTCAATTGCAACACTACGTCTAAGTGGCCGATGTGTAAACTAGCAAACGATTAAGTATAACATAGAACAAAACTCATCTTACCTTGCAACAGTTCACCACACGCCACTGATTGTGATCCAGACGCCTGAAAAATAAGTAATTATAGTTGTTTCGAATTTGTATTTGCTGGTGGTCTAAAGTTCTAATACAAAATAATACCTACGTATGAGACAAAGTAAATCGAGGTACAGTGTTGCGATCTGCTCGCTTTCCGAACGATGATTCCATAAAACAATACACTGTCTTCAAATGAAATACTTGATCCAGTCACATTATTATGTCCAACTACTACATTGTGCGTCAGCATAACGTAGCCAAGAAAATTAACACGTACCGCGAGCAGATCTGTTGTTTATATAATGTAATATGTAGGCAATCTGCGAGCATAACAGCCATTGCTATCATGTTTAAAACACGCGATTTATAAGATGTTTAAAAGGGATTAACCTCGGCTTTCAGACCAAGCCTTTCAGTACTTCTGAATACCACGATTTGTGAACTGTTTGCGTGCTGCTGAGTTTAAAGTGTACCTTGACTGGAAAAATAAACGCACCATTCCGATTATGGGCCGCGGTGACTGAGCGGTTAGCATTCTCGCCTCCCCCCCAAGGCGAACCGGGTTCAATCCCTGGCCGGGTCACTCCCGGATTTTCGCATGTGGGAATCGTGCTGGACGATGCCGCTGGTCGGCGGGTTTTCTCGTGGATGTCCCGTTTCCCCCGCCCTTCCATTCCGGCGCTGCTCCATACTCACCTCAATCACACTCATCGGCTCTCAAGAGACACCCAAATCTCTTCACTCACTCACCCATTCCGATTAAACCGCGTTACCGAGAGACGAACGTTGGTTGCAAAAATGTGTGAGGGCACACCTACACGCTACTAGTATATGCAACTCGCCGTTCAAAACGAGCGGCTAACAAACGTGTATAAAAATCGATAATGCAGCGAACATTGTTGTGTAGCAGATAGCTGGTCACTGCACCCATCCTGAAGATGATTCATCTGCGGAAACGACCTCAATATGCATGGAAGTTAAAATTGGACTTATTTTGATTGGCAAAAGCCCGCCTTCTCCATGGAGCCATGTTTTCTGCTCCGTCGAACGTAAGATGTTGGCATGCCAGGCGAGAAACCTCCGAAAACAAATTTCTACCTCTCGAAGGCCTCTCGACCGATTTGGTTATCTGTCTATCCTTGAAAAACATGTACTCCCATACACAGTAGGACAATGCAGCTTCTCACACAGCTATAATTGTCTGGGAGTGGTTATAGGAACAAGACAGACCAACACTTCCAAGTACTTTTCTGATCCCATAATAGCCCAGACTTGATCGCAATCAAACAGCTTTGGGATCACCTCGATTGTCATGTTGGATCCTCCACCACTCATTCTTCAGCAGAGGTTGAATGGGCTACAGTCTGCATGATTCCCGATAATATTGTCATCTGCCAGCATGGGATATTATTTTTCTACATCATATCATATTTATGGGAAGCAGAATTATTCTAAAACAATTTTTTGCATTTTAAAGGGTATTTGTTACCCTTTATTGTGTTACTTTGAAGGTTATCTTTTTTCCAACTATTATTCGGAAATTTTACCTTGAATGCCACAAACATTGACATGCCTCATTATCATATAATTTTTTCTCCATCAATGTCACTTCTTTTCACGAAAATGTTTGAAGTTCGTCTTTAACAAAATTCAGTGACGTATAAAATTAAGCCGGTTTAATTTCGTATGATTTCCTGCAAAAACCCTGATATCGATGCCTCTTCGTAGGCACTAATTTATAACAGGTACCAAATCGTGGTCTTCCTATGTACGCTGTGGGCCTTTTTCATCCTGTATTTCTCAGAAGAAAACTTTGACCTAGGAGGTAAATCAATAGAATTTTACATTGTCGAAATACAACAAACATCTCTGGGGTACTAAAAACATAAAGTTTTGATTTCCATACGCGTGTTTAAGTTATTTTCTAAAAATTATAGTATATTCGCAATATCTTCACACTTTTTGAATCAAAACTTTGAAAAACACCTCAAGTATGACATTTATTGCAGGCGTTTTATATTTGTTTTAACATAAAATTATTTTATTTTTGGTTAAAGTGAACTTTTGTTAATATTTTTATCTATAAATCATAATATTTCATTAATGATGAATAGGAATAAAAACGAAGAGGAAATAGTGTGTTGGCAATTTCTAGTAAGAAATATTTCTCATGCAAAATATTATTTAATTGAGTGAGTACAAATGCGGTGCGTTCTTCCTTTGGTGTGATTTTCTAGAGTTGGTTACGCTTTGTTTGCACGAGTCGGAGGAATAGCCCGAACAACTTAAGCAGGGCTTCAGATGAGTTGAAGTATACATGAATGGACTAGATAAACACAGGTTCCTTTCCGTCTTACACATTTTCGGATGTCATCTCGCGTCCGTGGCGTCAATGTATTGTAGATCCAGCGTTAGAAGTCGCACTGATGTGGCGAAGAGGTCAGATTCGGTGTATGTACGCGCCCGACGTCCAGTACGACACGTAGTCGACGAGCTGCGAGTTGGTGAGCTTGCGGTTCGGATCCTAATATGATCACGGAGGTCCCGTCATCTTCAGCCTTTCCGTCCGCTAAGTTCGGGCTCCAGAGGTCGGGTNGCGGCGCCAGCCACCCGAAACGAATCATCGATCCGCAGCGATTAAATTCGATTGGCGATCGAGATATCGGACCGTGCGCGGGCCCGCGAGATATCGCTTCCCATCCTCCCCACTCCCTTCTGGGCTGATCGCGCGTGCAGATTGCGCATGCTCGAGGTATTCGCGGTCCAAGAATATTCAAGAGGAGGAGGAGAAACGCAATAGGCGTGACCCCCCAACTCTTCGTCCAAACTCCGCTGAGAATCGCTAGCGGCGTTTGGCCTGCACGAGGCTCGCCATGGCTGTTTATTGCGGCTTGCCTCTTACACTCCCAACGCTTCCAGCAAGCAACGTCTGTTAATAAAAACAAATACTCAGTAAATAAACTTCATAAGCTGTAATGGAAGTTCTTCAGTATGGGACTNGAAAAAATTTCAGAAAATTAACTAAAAATTATGTAACGAAAATTGAAATGAGCAATTGTCAAAAGTTTCCTTTGAGTGTGCTGTTGAAATTAAAACATACGGTCTAGCCTCTTTCGAATAAAATCCTGTGCACGCACACGGTATGGGAAATTTGCTACATACCAAACTGCAAATATAACACCGCTGTGTATTTTACTCTCCGTGAGCATATGAAAAAAAGCTACACCATTCGCACTTCCTCAGAACGTACGCCAGTTCGGCTCTAGATGTAAATCGTAAAAGACGTGAGTGTACTTACGCGCTCTAAACCTGCAATAATACTGGAAGTGGTTCGTTCATCTGGAAGCCAGTTGCAGCTTACTAATTACTTCTGGGGTTCAACTGCACTCATGATTTAAAGCTCGGCTACGCCTATTTTGCAGAAATTCTTGGTTTTCGCGTCATAATTTCGGATTCGTAGTAATTACTGACGATGTACGATTATAGAAAATTTACATTTTACAAATTGTTTAATATTTTTGTGCGTAGTTTCAATTGTGTGTTATCTGTGATTTCTAAAAGTAGAAAAAATACTTATACTTTTAGAACACAACTAAAACTACGCAGAAACATATTGAACATATCGAAAAATTAAAAAATTTCTATGATCGTACATTGCCAGTTATTACTATGACGCCCAAAAAATATGACGCGAAAACGAAGAATTTATGCAAAAAGGGGGGAAACCGAGCCTTAATGGGGATTGCTCCTGAAGTTCTTATTTTTTGTCGTTCGTTTTCCGGAATTTGTTTGGTTTTTGTTTCTTTGTAAGAATAACCGTATATAATTCCTAGGTTTTTAACGTTCATTTATTCGGATTTGTTAGGTTTTTGGTTTCCGTGTTTCGTTCTTAGGCTTAATTTTGCCAATAGGTACAGTCCATTAAAATGCTGAAATAAACCACGTCACTTCGCTTCTGTATGTATAAATACTGTGAGTGAGTCTGCATCACGAATACATTGGTATATGGCTATTTATAAAGTTCTGTGTTGTAAAATGTAGCTAAAAATCAGCGCGAGTGTCACGAATTGACATGTACTGCTTCAAAGATGCAAGCTCCTGATGGAAATTGATGAAAACCGGCACTCAAATTAAGAGGAAGAAAAAAGAGTTAAGCTTTGAATTAGTGTGTTTGTACATTTCTGCACGCAATATTGCACCGAATTGAGTTACACTCTCTCATCCCTCTCTCTCTCTCTATCTTTATATATTTAAGCATTTTTGAACAGGCCCTTAAGCGTATCGGCTAAAGTACAAACAAAACCTTAATCACATGTATATGAACAGCCCATAAAACTATCCAGTAGTCATTGTAACGTATGGTAATCTCGTATTTCTGCCAACTTATTAATTTTTATTTTATTCCCATTGCAAATGTATTGTTTATATTTATTGCATGACAGTTCTATTGGCAGAATTATTTGTTACTTAGTTACTCTACGAGCTTGTAGTGTTTTGAAAATGTTTGTTTATTTTATTGTTTACATATTTAATTGCAGTTTTAAAGTTGAGTATGACCACGGATTACAAATTTTTCAGAAGTGTTAAATAAATTTAATGTTGTAATGCAACTTTTTAAAATAGCAGTGCTAAACATATTGCTAACAGAAATCTATTTAAATTTAAACATTGATCGATAGTTGGCAGCGTAGTACAATATATAATATTTGGCCAGGAAATTTTTGAAGTGCTTCGCCTATTGTGTTATGGCAAACTCAAACTGGACTATTTTGGAAAATTATCTTCGTTCTTGGAACTTTTAAGTCGGCATATTGTATCCCGAAGCTCATAAAAAATATATTGAAAAATTGTTATTTAAAGTGGATCCCATAGGCAAGATAATTATTACAGGACATTATTTTATGCCGTCGGTATGCGAGTGCCGAAGAATGCCAGGAGAGTCAATTTAAAGAAAAGGGCTCTCTGAGTTGATGCATGTCCTGTTTGATAGCAATTAAATTGCGATTCATTAACTACAAAAACTTCATGCTCCAGAATAACTACAGTTACAGATAAGTAAAGACTGAAATAAGTTGCAGATGGCAGCTGCCCGATATAACATGATTTCTCCAATTTAATATTCAAGAACTCTGCATAACCCTATCTATAAAGCTTTCCTTGTAAAATTTACCTACACTTCCTTCAGAAGTAGAGATTTAATGATTCTACCTAAATAGTTTATAAGTCTTATCAGCCGAGGCAAGAAAAGGTATTAGCTGATTAATGGAGTAGAAACCAAGTGAGACATTTTTGTTTATTGGACAATGAATAATATTTTACCTAGTGTGGAAAGACGATGCCAAATGTCAACTGTAATTATAATTATATTCTGAGTTGAGCGTTTTGTTGATTATTGCTGATCTCTTGTTAATATGGTCATTCTACTACAAGTTTTAATATTATTTTCACTACAATACACAACACACTAAATTCATTTTAGCGGAGCCCATTCGTGTGACATTTTCACCATATACGTACACACGTATAACAATTTCACTGGTTTCACCAGCTTGGGGCATTACTCAATTTATTTAATCATTAAGAATTTTTCAACAAACAATTAGCGTTGGTATAAGAAAAAAAAATTCTCAGATTTCTTTAAATTAGGTATCCTGGAAAATTTCTATTACATTTACAAATGCGTTTTTTAAATCACTGTAGAATCTAGTTCCGTCTATGACTGGATAAAGCATTTTTTACTTGGCAGACAATCACAAACGCTCTATATTAGAGTGTCAGAATTCTGACTGACCAAGTAAAATAGGGAAACATCTTCAACATGACGAGAAAGAAAGAAAGAAGTTGACCTCTAAGTAGTACGTTAAAACTTAAGAAGTAGCAGATTTTCAGTATAATTCGTCACATATTCCGGCCGAAAGAGAAGAAAGGGAGATGGGAAACAATGGACCTGATGTCTTGTTTGCATAATAAGCTACTATCAAGTAGACTGACATTGAGAATTTATTATAAATGTGAGTATCAGTGTTACGCCTTTTAGTGGCGTAAGATGCTCGCCTCTCACCAAGGCGAACCGGGTTCACTCCCCGGCTGGTTCAGTCCGGATTGGCGCTAGGGGGAATCGTACGGGACGATGCTGCTGGTCGGCGGGTTTTCTAGGGGAACTTCCGTTTCCCCCACCCGTTCATTCCGACGCTGCACCATACTCACCTCACTTCACCCTCTTCGGCTCTCAAGACGTCGATGTTAAGAGCCACCGAAATCTCTTCACTCACTAGCGTAAGCTCTATGAAATACAAGTGCGGCGTTTTTAGCTGCCACACACTTTGCCTAAGCAGTGGACGGTTTTTTTTAAAGATGTTACGACTTTTGCTAATTCGCTGCCAACCATACAGGTAGAAAGCCAGTGAGATATAAACTGAAGAGACACTGTAACATCACAAGTTCATGTGGTACCACTGGCATTTTATTGTTACTGCTGTGAATGAGCCACTGATTTTTCAACACGCACTGGATAATGCTCCCGGCAAACGCTACTAACGGAATGAGAGTATCGAGTTCTTAGGAATAAATCTAGTTAAATATCCAGCAGCCAACGAGTAAATGCAAGCTGGTATATTACATAAAGATCTTAGAGGTCTAATCTTACTGTTATTTGAAGTCACGAAATTTCCAGGTTCAGAAACTTTGTTCTCAGACCGCTATAACGTATATAACTTACTTTCTTTAAAACTGGCTGACGGGGATGCTTATTTTTTAATTGGACAACTCAAAAACGCATGTCATATATAGAGCTAGTGATTTTTCGCGAAAAAAATATGAGCACACGGTAGACTTAAATACTATAAGCACCAAACAGCAGTTTGTATATTGCCATTGGTTGCTGTCTGCTTGAGAATGCGTTTTAATATTTGACTGGACCACTCAGAATTCTTCAATATTGACACGGCTCCTACGTGATTCGTGTGCAGACAATTAACACGTGTAACTAAGTAATTCACCCAGTCAAGAAAGGTGAACGACCCTACATTGTTTTGAAATATAACCTGTCTTGAATTCCTGACGCGAAATTTCACTACCCCTATAAATCACTGTTCCTAACCACAGCATACTTAAAAATATACAGGTAAAACAGCAGCTTATACCGCAAACTCCAGCCACACACGACAGCGAAATTGCCTCACTGACTAACTTCACGTTGGAAAACCGAACACCAATCAGCTCCTGGTATCTTACTCGTCAGCCGGCAGCTCAGCCAATAGGAGACATTTCCCAGCATACAGTAGCCCCAGAGACACAAGACAGGTTCCACAGAGCCTATCGTATCCAATCAGAGAATGGGTACGCCGATATCAATGAAAACCGCCTCGCCATTTCATCTCTATATACCTGTCTATTCTGTGTCACGCCAGGTTGCATACTTGCTCATGGTACGTTGCAGTCTATCATGCTGTCCTGCATTTTCGCGAAAAAAATTGGGGTGGTACTGTGTCGGATGCACGGCCGTCGGTTTCACATGAATACGTCTGCTTTGGTGGGTAATATTTTCTTTGGAATATGACGATAAAAAAAACTAAATGAATATTTTTTTATGGCTTAAATAGACAGCTCCGGGCGATATCTTCCGTTTTGGCACCAAAAATCAGCGCGGTAGCACATCGGTGTCGCGAAGTGTACTGTCCCGGAAATTTCAATCTACAGACAACTTTGCCGCCAGTCGCCGCCCCCCCCCCCCC
>NQII01004920.1:116815-131837 GCA_002778355.1 Clitarchus hookeri
CCCTAACTCGCGCCTAGCACATGCGCGGCGCCAACTCAGTCATACTCGTATCGCATTCGTATACCCAACCGAACGACGCCATATTTTTTCAGTCGAGTTATTAGTCAGAAAGTTACAGTGTCGGAACGGATCACCCTTGCAAACGTACCATCGCCGTCTCCGTCATAGTTCTCAATGTGTAGGGACTGGAAAATTTCGCGAAATTCATTTTACGACAAGCTAGACTTCGAAAACATGTTAACTTATGTTATGTTTGCGATTGTATCACAGTTTATTAGACACGTCCAGGTGAGCCGTGAGCCAATAAGAGACCTGCAAGGAAACAAGCACCGAATTCCGTGCCACCTGGTGTGAGGTAGAACTTACTGCACACTGGGGCAGCAGCCAATGAACAGAAAGCTGAAGATCGAAAATAGACAAAACCACGTGTCAGTCTGATATTAAAATTTCAAAGACGTATTAACGTCAAAACCACTTCGTATAATTGTAGTGTATTCTGGCGATGTGAGAAAACCCAGTGTTGGGGTTTTGCAGGAGAAATCAAGGATGGTGGATTTTATTTAGAGGTGGACGTGAGCAGGAGGTCGCCGGCGAGCGCTGCTGAGGTTGAACGCCTTGTTCTGGCACGTCGTTCGCAGATGGTCGGGGATACTTTATCGCCGCAGTCTGCTGGAGCCTCCAGCCACTCCGCTCGAGTATAGCCGTATAGTCCCGGGAGCTTCGTTCTCCACCGGCGTCTGGCTGTGGTGTACCGAACGTGCCTGGTCGTGCGGCAAGCGTGTCTCCGTCGCACTCGGCGGGTCGTTGCCTCTGCCCCGGATCGCTGCACTGCAGATCCCCCCCCACCAGCGGCGTGCGGTGAACGGTTGCAAGGTATGCTGGCGTTAGCTGTGCACTGTACCCTGTTGCTTGCCAGTTTACTCTTTCGCCACTAAAACGTAGCTCGGCAGCTGACGCCCTTGCTGCTCGCTTGTGAGTGGTCGGGATGCATTCTGTTTCCCTAGGCTGCATGGTGGTTACTGGCTCCCGCTGCTTGCACCGAGAATGTACAGGAGTGAGCAAAAACCAGCTTACCTTGCAACACTTCACCACACGTCACTGATCGCCGCTATAGTCCAGTCATGGTTTTTTCCCCACTCTTTTTTTAACCAAACACATGAAAAATTACCATATATTTTGACGTGTTTGGTTGTTTTCTAAATACGCCGTGTTTCACAAGCCTGTGTTAACATAAAAGCACATTGTGTGTGTTGGTAACGCTGAGTAAGAAATAGTTGCTATGCAAAAATATCATTTCTCTTGAATTCCCGCGAATGCGGTGCGTTGTCCCTTCGGCGCAATTTTCTAGACTAGGTCAAACTTTGTTTGCATGAAGCGGAGGAATATTCTTGAAGTAGAACTTAAGCAGGGCTCCAGAAAAGTTGGAAGTAACCGTGAATGGACTATAGCGCTTTTCTTTACATCCTGTTATGAATTTACTTTTAAGGTAATTCATACCTGAAAGGGGTCATGGGCGTAGCTAAATAATGAGTCATGATTAGGTAGAGCACAACAGTATAAGATAGGGTTTATTGAACATAAGGATTAAACAATAACTATTTACGTGACTGTTGATCGTGGAGCATAAATTGAACACCAATATGATAATTAATTGTATTAAGTATTATTACCTCACGCCATTACTATTACAATCTAATTGGGAGGTCCCCACCTTGTTCATGTTGCCGGAGGCTGATTCTAGGAGGCGGTTAACGACGGCCGGACACACCCATCTTCCGTGGTCTTCTCGTTCCAGTGGCCCGATGACAAAAGACGCCGCTCCTGGTGATAACGCTGGCCTATATCGGGTGCGTTTTTTTAAAAAATTGTTGGCCCCGTTTACTGGCCGGTGGAGGGAGTTTCTGCAAATGTCTTTCGCAAGGTGTTATTGCAATCACGCTCGTGCCCTGGTTCAATATTTGAAGGTGTGATCAGACAGGCCGTCCAGTTAAGGCCTGATCACTTCATAACAACCCGTGCATCCAATAGAGAAAATGCGGCGTATAGACAGGAACATCAGATTTTCGCGAAAAGAGTTTCTGTCCACGTGTATCTCTGAAAACACTTCAGCTCAGATCCACTTTCGCCATTGGGTGGTTTCAACTGCTATGTGTCTAAGGTGTCTGCCTCTGCAAATCACAGGCGTCTAGCACAGAAGTAACTTAATTCTTAGTGGTACATTAAAAATCTTCCGAGACAGACACGCATAGTAAAGGATAACGGCAGGTGTTCACGTAGGAAATACAGGATGCATAAAACCCTTTTCTCTAAAATCAGGTGTTCCTACGTACAGAGCACATCTCATCCGAACAGTAACCAGTCTATCAGGCCCGTATTAATAGTACTGTATCAACACTTGACACTAGTTTTGAGAACAGATTTTTTTAAATAAAAACACATCTTGAGATTAGCTTTGGGACTCTCGAAGAAGTAATTCTCGTGTGAGCGTGTTTTCATGATTATGTGTCTTGAGAGTAGTTTTAACGAATCAATAGTCGACCCTTTGGTTCTGCCGTTTATTAATAGTCACTGAAGCTAGTATCGAGAGGCACACAAATCTCGTTTCACGTAGTTGATGTCTGCAGGGCACTTAAAATTCGAATTCGTGCTATGTTGTAGGTTACATTTGAATGCAGTTGAATACGAAAATGGATTTGCCTTGTAATGTGCATGAAAATCCTTATGCGTTTTGCGAGTAATATGACAATAACGATAATGATAAGGAAATACACATTTAACGATTGATACGAAAGTGTATTGGTGACACTTTTTTTCCCCTTCAAATGTCACTGTGTATAGAAGTAATTAATTTGTTAATTTCATATTTTTTGTTGGAAGCGTAGTTTGCGAAAATAATTCTAATTCGGTCTTTCCAAAGTAACAGGTATGTAATATGTATTTTTTATATTGCTATATATTTCCGAAATATTTTTTAATTATCGCTATCTTGCTATAATTTTTAAAACTATGTTTTTTTTACAAACCGAACATATTTTTTATTAATCTCTGAAGACTATTACGTCATTGTACGGTGGCATTCCACCCTAACCGTTGTTATAAAACATGCCAAGCAACAGAACTCGTTTAACTATAAACGAAATCTGTTATTTCCGTTTCGAAATTTTTAAAAATGTGTCTGTTCTAGCTTTTCACTGCGGTTTTTTTGGCGTACGTGTGTACCTCACATTACTTTGAATTATGTATTGCCAGTCGGTAACCCAGCCAATAGGAGAACCTTCCGTACCCTACAGTAGCCCAATTAGACAAACTGTTTGTTCCCAAAGCCTCGCGTAGCCAATCGGAGAATGGGCCTCCTACATCACAGTAAACGCCACGTGTGTACCTACCGCCAAGTGGGGTTACTTTAGACTCTGGGGGTAAATTGGGACCAATCACAAGAGCGTTTGTTTACACATGTAGCAGCTCTGATGTAGGATTATGCAGTTTCGTCAGGTTGGTCGCTGGCAATAATGTAACATGCATGATTAAATTTTTTAACTCTGAGCTGTTGCATGTGCAAACTGAATTATTTTTAAGGCTGTTGCCTGGTTTGCAAGCAGTTATAGAGTTTGATATTGGGAAATACATGCTAATGAAATTCGGGTTTTTCTGGCGATCCTGTTAAAGGTAGATATATATACCACCAGCGACTTTTTGGAGCGGAAAAATACGTGATTCTTTGCTAGCGAAGCTTTTGGTAACATTGATGTAGAGTCAGTTTTCTGAAAAAAAATAAAAAAATAAAAAAAAAAACTTTATAATTTAATTAAAAATTACTCAAAAAGCAAATTGTTGTATTTGTCTCAATACAGAGCTTGAGAGTATCATTTCTCACACCTATGTTTTTATTTCAAGATTATACATTCAAAATTGAACTGTTGTATTGTGTAGTCCTACTTTGCGCAGGACTTGCAGTGACGTAAGGGCGCAATGGCATAAAAAAAACCCCGTTTAGGAACGAAGAACAGAAGAGGAGAAAGTGCCGTGCACTGTCTTACTCATCCGAGTCAATTACAGTGCGGGAGGATGGAGGGTGTGCCGGCCTTCGGGCCGTAAAACCTGTCGTTCTCGTTCGTCAGTTGAAAGCGATTCACAACAATCCGCAGTCCGTCAATCCTTCTGATAGGGAAAATTTCAATGTGACAACTTAACATCACGATCTTTTTTTATTTTGAGAATTATTTTGGTTGGAAATATGTACATTTTCAAAAGAAAAAACATTTTGGGGAAATATTTTTTTTTACGTAATAAAAATTTACGCTGTTTTTTTACATTTAAAATTCCTTAATTTATCATTAAAGATAAATAGACACAGATCCAAAGCCTTGCATTTTTTTTGTCNCATTTTGGGGAAATATTTTTTTTACGTAATAAAAATTTACGCTGTTTTTTACATTTAAAATTCCTTAATTTATCATTAAAGATAAATAGACACAGATCCAAAGCCTTGCATTTTTTTTGTCAAAGAGCATATTCACGTCAAGGGATTTCGTCAGAAGGCAGTGATTCATCCGTCCGTCGAAAGTTAAAAGTTTGGTAAATATGTGACGGATGGACGGATAGAAAAAAAGATGCTCTACGATTGGTTGAATATCACGTGCCTGCCGAACGGACGGACAACTGACGGATGCGATGGACTTTTACGAGTCCAGCCTAAGTTACAAGGCGCTGATTAGCTTATGGAATTCGGGCATGTTGGTAGCCAGTAACACCGTGTTGCTGTCATGTGCAGCTGGAGTTCGCGGTACAAGCGGCTATTTCACCTCTGTGTTTTAGAGTACTCTGTGGCAAAACGTAAGAGGAAGGCGGCTGAACTAGACTCGAGCAGTGCGGCTGGGACAGTGGGTGGCACCATCTCTCGCGGCATCCTGTGCTCGCGTGACGACGAGACGCTCGAGCAGTTGTCGAAAATATATTATTGCGTGTCGTCGGAAAAAAAAACACGACCTCAGGCAGTTTCTCGACAGCTGCATGACAATTCTAAGAAAAAAAAATATTACATAGGAACCGCTGGCTTTCGTGTCAGGAAAAGTGCAACAGTTTTCCAACTTCTTGAAATTCCCTTGCCTCGTGCATGAGACTCGTCGGCTGCCATTCGATGGGATTTATCGCTCACTCCAAACTTCAGAAACGTTTGTTTTTTCACTTTTCCTTTTCCCGCACAAACCATGCGTGCTGAGCGGCCGCGGTGGCATAGTGGCAAGACTACTCGCCTCCCACCAGGGCGAACATGGTTCGATTTCCGGAGGGGTCACTCCCGGATTTTTGCATGTGGGAATCGTGCCGGACGATGCCGCTGGTCAGCGGGTTTTCTCGGGGTCTTCCGTTTATCCCACCCCTTCATTCCAGCTTTGCTCCAAACTCACATAGCTTCAGATTCATAGGCTCTCAAGACCTCGATGTTAAGGGTCGTCCGAATATCTCCTTTCTCCACTCCATGTCTGTTGCGTATTCTGTGAGCAGAGCCAGAAAATTCACGCCGGTTTAGTAACCAGTAGACTAGACACCAAAGTTCAACTTTCCTCAAGTCTACTCTATTTGTTCACTCCCTGCTCTAGAAGTGAGTTGTCTGGTTTACCCCCGAACAGGTAACACGTGATTCAACATTTGCTTTCTTGCAAGTTTTCTTTTGATAGAGCTTCGAGTATGTCGTAAATGTTCTGCGTGGCAAGGTAGAATCCAAGCAATTACTCCTTTATTGTATTGTTATTAATAATTGACCGCATTTATTCATACTCGTCATGTTTAAATTGGCGAACCAATGATAAACAGGAAGCGATAATGTGACTGAGCCGAGAACAACACCGTATAAAGGTTTCAGACTATAGCCGCAGCCAATAAACAAACGATGCTGGCTTCACTAACTGTGAATTATAGCGCACGGTAAGATTAATTCTTGAAACACTCGTGGTTTTGCCTATAGATTTAGCTTTTTCCAGTTCGTGTCTAAAACACTACGACCCAGATAAAAATAAACCGAAATGTACACTTGTGTAAGTCTAGTTTGTCATAAAATTCCTTTACGGACTTTTCTGGGACGTTTACATAACCCTTTCATACCCAGTATAGACAATTGTGTACATGTTGCACAGGAAGATTGTATTTTATCAGCACTGTACACTGTGAGACTCGCGTAGGAGCGACGGAACAATGGTCGCGCATGTTATTGTCGCCCGTATCGCTGTACCTCAAAAATGGGGAAGAAGAAAGAAAAAAAAATCTGGGGGAGACGTACTCTTAAGTACAGCATGCATGAAAAAACGTCTTATTTTCAACACTATACACAAGCTATATAGGAATGGAACAATTAACTATAACTGTACAATAATTAACTTACCGTTGCGTGATGTGGGCTAAGTGTGTGTATGCATATATATGTATATATATATATATATGTATATATATATATATATATATATATATATATATNTTAGCGCCTGCGCGTGAATGAGCCATGTCTGAAATCAGTTTTTTTGGTAAGTTAGGGTTTGAAAATTTTCTGTGTTTAGTTCGAACGACACTGAGCAGCGCTGTTAGTGTTCACTTCAGGAACTGCAGCACAGAAAGTTTCGATGTCTCTTTGTTACTTGGGCAGTGTAAATAATATAAAGATTCTGTTAATAATTTCTCTCGGAAAAGTATAACATATTTATATTTACTCGCTCTCTTAAGGAAAACGTTTATTTAAAAATTACCGTTATATATGGGTTATCCACGTAGTTCGGAATTCTTACCTTGTCCGCAGAGGAACGAGGTGCTGCCACTTATAGTCTATTCGCGGTTTCTTCACACTTTTCGAATCAAACCTTTGAAAAATCATCCTGTGTTTTATGTGTCTGGTTGTTTCCTAAATATGGCATGTGTCACAAGCGTTTTATACTTATTTTGACATAAAAGTATAGTATTTTTGGTAAAATTGAACTTATATACTCTATTTTATCATTAAATTCAAATATTACATTTATAATTAATATGAATAAAACAGTGGAAGTACAGGCGTGTTGGTAACGCCTAGTAAGAAATAGTTCTTATGCGAAACACTGTTCCACTGAGCGCGCACGAATGCGGTTCATTGTCCCTTTTGTGCAATCTTCTTTACTCGGTTAAGTTCTGTTTGCTTGAGGTGGAGGAATAAGTAGAAATTTAGCAGGACTTCAGAGAAGTTCGAAGTAACCGTGAGTGGAATACAGTCGTCGCCACAGTACCGATGGCCACAGGGACTCGGGAAATAAATTGACGGTACAGTAACAACTAGCGTGCCAGTGCTGCACCACTTACTTCTATACCCCCCCCCCCCNTCGCCTCCAACTGTTCACCTCAAACTCCAAACACTGACTAACGGCTCGCCAGGGCCCGGGAGGGGATCTTGGCAAATACGCCACAGACTGTGTTCGACGTTAGCGCGACAGTGCTCTGTCGTGGTACGGGGCCATTCAAAATAACGGCACACTGACACAAACTCATGGTACATTTCTAACAAATGCGTAAAATCGCAATCTTATGTTTGTTTTACTTTTGTTACACAACAGTTGTTTGAACGTTACACTACTGATATCAAATACAAATAACGTGTTTTAAATAATAAATTTTTATTGAAGTTACCTGGTGCTATCATAAAATAATAATTCCGCCTTTATTAAATATGATAACGAAACACACCTTACTGCACAGCAATGGAATGTGTTTGTTAACTAAAATAGGCCAAATTTCCCACACAGAATACAAAGCAACACAACCTACTGACAACAAAAAAACGACGAACTCACAAACTAAAAGGGAACAACGGAACATCGCCAGAAACCCAAAGAATATTTATATATTTCTATCTCGATATCTCATTCGTGAAACCTCCAAAATTTCAACTTCTAATTCGCAAATAAATCAAATGGGTTCGGCTTTCGGATTAAACCAAGCAGGCTACAAACTGATAATATTTTATTATACTTTTGAGTCATTGGCTGCATATTTTTTATTGTAGTCAGATTATGGTACGACGACCTCGTCATATTACATAGTACACAAGGTCTAATTATAGTACAAGTACCATGTAAATGGCACGCCTAACCCGGGTGCGCTGACATGACGCATCGTGCTACAGCACTTCCTAAACCCACCGACCAGCGGCACGATTCCCACGTGCGAAAATCTGGGAGTGAACCGGCCGGGGATTGAACCCGGTTCGCCTTGGTGGGATACCAGCAGTCTAACCCACTCAACCACCGCGGCCCCGATTTAAATACGACCTTCCTTAACAAACGTTACGTGAGTTACAAGAAAATCACGCATATATAGTTCGTCGTTAATTTTTTTTCTTTGTTGTTGGTTTTAAATTGAATAACTTGAATGGAAACAGACGTGAAAGTAAATGTAAACAATAGCAGGCACTTTCGCGGATTTGGGGGATTTGGCGCACTCCTCCAGCTAGGTAAATTTGGTTTTTAAAATCTCCAAATATATTGTTTACTATAGACTGGTCACGGTATGATGAGCACTTTTGAAATCAACCTTTGAAAAATGTCACTGTCCCTTTTTTTCATATAGCAAAGTTGGTAACAACGGAGGGAANTTAACGGATACACTGACTGGCATGTGCCCAGCAAAGTTGGTAACAACGGAGGGAAAGCATTTATTTCACTTTCAGTTTTTTTTAATAGATGTTAGTTTAAGAATTAGCAAATTTGTTCAGCATTTACTTTACTAACATTTCCACACAGTTTCACTTGAACCAAGCATGAATGAAGTGATCAGTCCCGTGTGAAAGTTAAGTTTACGTGTGGTCAAAGGATACAAGACGTGCATAAAGTAGATATTAAGCCTGGCTTTCAAATGTGGTCAGTTTACCGCAAACAGCCAATATGTCACGTTGCAGATTTCGGCAAATTCGGACACGGTTTTAAGGTGGTGGAAGAATACGCAATCGCAGAGTAGAAAAGCACACAGAGATAAAATGGCGTGGCACCTTATCCGATGTGAGCGTACCCATTCGTTGATTGGCTGCACGAGATTCTGGGACGGGTCTTGTGTCTGATTTGCTACTGCGTGCTGCGGAAGATGATTGGACTGGCCTGCCAGATGGCGAGAAATTTATCAGTAGAGACCTGAAAATTTTGCGTATTCATTTGGCGACAAGTTAGACTCCACAATCGTTTGTGCGGCCGAGCCTCAGTTAGTTGTTCATTGGTTGTTGCTCCGCTTTTACACGAGACCAGGTGCCACGGGATTCTGTCTTCTTTTTCTTGCGTGTTACTTATTGGTTGAAGTGCGTCCAGGACGCAGCTTAAAAACTGCAATCCAATTAAAACGAAAGTCAAATGTGTATATGTTTGAAGTCTAGCTTGTCCTAAAATGAATTCGCGAAATTTCCAGGACTCTTAGTTATCAAGCACTGATTGGCGAACGGTGTTCTGACATTGTACTGGCCAGTGTCTCAATTTGATTGGTGTGCGTGTCTGAAGACAGCGGTATAAGCGGTTGTTTCAACTCTGTATTCTTAACTATTCAATGACTGCATGTTTTTTTTACTGGCTTGTTAAGTACGAAATACTTTATTTGTTTGTACGAATACCGTGGACATATGAAAACCAATATTTTAAAATGCATCACGCTGCAGTTACTTTTCTGGAGTTATGTCTTCCTGTAGCCTCAGCTACCTGCTTATCCTTCTCCGCCCGCCCCAATACATCACTGTTTTCCTACCCGTTAATGAATCCCCTCTGTTTTCCAACTCCTTTATTTGTAACACAATGCCAGATGATTCGTCAAGCTAAACAAAGGAAACGACTTCCAACCACAGCCCATTAGTGACATAATCCTTACGATGCCCACTGGATGTCACAGCCTTGAACTTGTCGTTTTTTCGGAAGGAAAAACTGTTTCGTTTTTTTAATTTTCTATGTAGATAGATTTTTTTTAAATAGAAAGCTGGTATCTTGTTGGTAACTCATCCTCCAGGTTATTTTTCTCCTGTGAGTTACGCAAGAAATGTACGAGCATTGCCATCGTTAATATATTTATCGTAACCTATACAGTATTTTTTTTAACGCATTCAGACATATCGTACCCAACTGTGTGCATAACTCATAGGTAGAGGCAGTGATATGTCGCGAAAAGATTTAGAGACAAGATACAGTTCAAAGTACTGTTCGGTCGCCCAGTGTTCTTTATTTGACTGAAACATGTTCTGGTCCGTGTTAACTGTTTGCGCACGAATCACAAAGGCACAGAGTCGGAGTTACGAAATCTGGAGTGGCTCGGTCATAAGCGGAAAGACACCAGCATCCAATGGAGGTATGACAACAGCAGACGTGTATTTATAGTATTTAATTATACTCTGTGCTCCGATTTTTTCACGAAAAATCAGTGGCCCTGCTCATAGTGAAGAATAAATTTGGCCGTTTCTGTAAACTGCGAGACTCAGTGCCCAATAGTCGACAGTGTAACTGCTCTAAGATATGGCTGGTTCATACCTCTATCGCCGACCACAAAGCCTACACCATATTGCTCATAATAACGAAACAATTTCTGTGCCAACTTATGTGCAGAACTCATCAATAAATATCTTATTTGCAACTTCTAGAATCATAATTTACATGGGTTTGAAATGGTTAAAGAAAAGTCATTTTCATAACCTTCAATTTTTACTTCAACTGCATTAAATAAGTCTGGACAATTTTGACCCTTTCAGCTACAGTGTCCTATATATGGAATGCTCACGGGAAGCGGATTTAATGTCTTACGATGCGCACAGCAGAAAAGTAAGTCCAATAATAAGCGAAATCCCTCACGTAGTTGCAGACATAATTCCTTGTTGAGACTATATTCCGTACTACCAAAAATAGCTGCTGCCAAAAAACATTGAAAAAAAATACATTCGCATTGGTTCCAACACATGATACAGTGTTTTACTGTTTATTAATCACATGACAACTTTTATATTAACAATTTCCGTAGGGATGCTAATAAGCTGAAAGGAACTTAAGTGTGGCCTTCAAAAGTGCGTGTCCCTGTGATACCAATGTACGAAAAGAAAACACACTTCTGATGAGGTAAGTATAATACTCTCAATACATTATTCACATTATAAATGCTGTTTCCGAGTCCTTCAACATGGCTAAAAACTGCCTTTTCACACTGCTGTATCTCATTATATATTGGTCGGGAACATGCCAAACTATTATAGGGACCTGCGCTGAACTTTGTTGCAGACTTTCCACCAAAATAATTATAGGGTCACCGCTTGAAGTCCCGTATGTAAACGCAGCACGACGGAAACACTGCATGCCGTTTCAGTACCTTGCACGTAGGAGTGATGGCGCACTATGCGCGCATGTCAGTGTCGCCCTTATCGCTTCCGCGATTCCCTGCCTCAAAGGCGCTAAAAAAAATCTCCAAGTAGGCGGTGCCCAGATCTCTCCAGGACTAGGAAGGCCTCAGCACTTCGAAGGACCTTCCGAGGGATAACTGTACGGCTGACGGCTCCGTGCTTCTTCCTCGTGGTCAATGGGAAGGGACGGGAAGATCTCGCTGAAACACTGGCCCGTAGGCTATACTTGAAGACGCGAAAAATTCGCGAGTTTAATGACTAGAGACCTGAAGAATTCGTGAATTCATTTTTAGACAAGCAAGAATTCAAAACACGTGCGTTTATATATATATATATATATATATAGTAATTGGCCCACGCGGTGTTTGACACCTCCTGGAGAACGCTGGTCCAATCGTCGCCTTCCACTGTGACAGCAAACAACCAATCTGCAGTTAATATCAGCATATTTGTAAATAAGACTGTAGTGTCTAGTCTGCAGGTCATTGAACTCGCGAATTTTTCATGTGTCTATCAATGACCTGTAGGCTAGACTCCTCAGTTCTATATAAAACCATGGAAATATCAAATACACAAGCGCGCGAACTGCGTTCTCATTGGTCCAGCCAAATACCACAACGTCTTCTCGTAGCCAATAACCAAAGGGGCGTTGCAAGGGAGGGTGCATGTAGAACATTGTAGCCTAGCCTGCGAGGAAATTTTTTCCCGAGAAAATCATGAGTCACTACTGACGCGTAAATTTCCCAGTGTCATTTGAAGGTGATGTTAAGACTTAACAGTTATTTGTATATTCTGCAAAGCTAGTTAGAAAGTCTAACTTCTTGATCATTGGCTGCCCCCCTTGCATTCAGTTTCGTCTCTTTGTACTTAGTTGGGTGGCGTAGTGGTGACTCACTGGACTCGCATTCGGGAGGACCCGGGTTCGATTCCCGGTCCGGCCATCCTGATTTCGGTTTCCCATGGTTTCCCGAAATCATTCCAGGCGAATGCTGGGATGGATCCTTAACAAACGCCATAGCCGATTACGTCCCTTTACTTCCCCAAGCCCTCTACCCTGAGCAACTTGCTCCATCTTTAATGACCTCGCTGTCGACGAGACGTTAAGCCCAACTACCAACAAACCTACCTACCTTTTCTTTGTATTTTATTAGCTAATTATATTGATAATAATTGTTACTGGCCCAAGAGTCACCCAGAGAGTGTGCTCCAGTCGCAGACGTGATAAGAAAGTACGAGAGCGTGGAACTGTATCACGAACACGCGACCTCACGAAACTTCTGGGACGTGTGTTCAGGACGTACGAGTTTCTGGTAGCGTCTCCGCTGCACCACGATACGGATCGAGCTTCCGGGTGCAGACAGCTGTTCGCTAAGAAGCCCTCCGCCTTCAAACCCGCGCGCTATGAGCCTATCCGAGCAGGCAGGCGCCTCCGCCCGCGGCAGAGCCCCGAGGGGAGAGCCCATTCCTCATCCGCGATCGGCGATCGGTGATCGCTCACGGGTCCCGGGCGATCAATCTCGTCCCCTGCCGTGACCTTGCCTCAGCTCGAGGTAGGGGGAAGGATGGAAGGGAAGACGACGGGAAGGTGATTCATCTTGAGGCTCGCAGGACGTCGTCGGCGACCTTGGCAATGGGGGGCTCGCCGCGCTGGGACCGCCTGGCACGCGGCGGGGGAGGGGTCGCTCCCTCAGCCGGAGACTTCGCGCAGGGGCGGCGCAGGGTAGCCACGTTTACAGAAGCGACGTCGCGTGGCCACACAGTATAGTTAGCGACACCCGATTTTTGCGAAAATACTTCACTACCAGTTGTATTTCATAACACTTCAGCTAAGAGCCACTTTCGTGATTGGATGGTTTGCGTGGTACGCGTCTTTGGTATCTGCGCGCGGACCACAGACGCACAGTGTTGAAGTTACCTAACTATGATTGGCCAATTAAGCAAGAATATGTCTTGCCAATAAGCAAAAGTAAACAGCTGGCACTCCCGTAGCTTATTGCAATATAACATGTGCGGAAATCTTTTCGCGAAATTCAAGTGTCCCTAAGTATAGTCTACTCGCGGTTACTTCACACTTTCTGAATTAAAAAAAAACATTTATGACGTGTTTGGTTGCTTTCTAAATATGTGATACATCATAAGCGTTTTATATTTGTGTTAACATAAAAGTACCTTATTTTTGGTTTAGTTGAACTTTTACCAATATTTTATGTACAAATTGAAATATTAAGGTTATAACTAATATGAATAAAGACAGAAAGAAAATAGGTGTGTTGGTAACGCCTGGTTAGAAATAGTTCGTATACAAAAATGTTATCAATAAACTGAGTGCGCACCAATGCGGTGCGTTGGCCTTCTGGTGTAATTTTCTACGCTTTGTTTGAATTCGGTGGAGGAATATGCTGGAAGTAGAACTTAAGCAGATCTTCAGAAAATTTGGAAGTAACTGTGACTAGACTATAGATAAATACTCAGAGGAGAAATGGCGTCACCATATACTGATGAGGTAGACTGCTTATTCGTCTTCTGCGCATGCACCCAACATTGACCTACCCCTAATCAACACATCTCTCAAAGTCACATGTTTAAGAGTGATGAATGTGTTTGTTTATACCTTAATTTTTAAATGACAAGCACTATAATAATGTGAATAAAATGCTTTTGCAAATTAGAGTTTAATCGAAATGCATTACAAATTGGTTGGTGGAAGAATACATGCATTTTTTTACAAATCGGTTTTCTAACCTAAAATCCAAACCATGCCGTTTTCGTTAGACGTGTTGATAGAAAAGTATTTTAATGTTGGGACACGGAAATTGGTTGTACGCAGCCAGTGAGATCGGCCTCCCTCATCTTTAGTCTATGGACGTGACCACAGAGTAGTTAAGAATACAGAGGTAAAATGGCACCGTATATTGTGAACTCCAGCAACATGCGCCAGCAAAATGGCTTCACCGGCCAGCAGTATGGCGGGACGTCGTTCACCAATCAGCTCCTGGGGATCGACTTGGGAGACGGCAGCCCCGACCAATAGGAAGTAGGTTTTCCACAACGTGCAACAGCCAATCAGACACAAGGCCCGTTTCCACAGCTTCGCGCGGACAGTGAGCGACCAAGTTTGCTTACATCAAAGAAACGGCCTCGCTATTTCACTTCTCTATTCTTATCTATTCTGACGGTTCCTTCGATGTGGGCGTACCTGATCTCCGATTGGCTGCGAAAGGCTCTGAGAACGGGCCTTTTGTTTTATCGACTATCTGCATCCTGCAGAAGTTTCCCTATCGGCCGGACTACCGGCTGGCGAGTAAGTTACAAGGCGCTAATTGGCGAACGGCGTTCCGACACGTTCCTGGCCAGTGACGCCATTTTGCTGGCGTGTGTTGCTGAAGTGCATGGTGTAAGCGACTGTATCATCTCTGTGGCGAGGTCTTGAGCGCCGGTGAGGGTGAAATGAAGTAACGATGGAGCGGCGGCGGAATGCGTGCGCGGGGGAAACTGGGTCCCCCAAGAAAACCCAGGGCCTCGGTGGTGCAGTGGTTAGACTGCTCTCATCGCACCTAGGCGAACCGGGTTCGATTCGCGGCGGGGTAGCTCCCGGATTTTCGCATGTGGGAATCGTGCCGGACGATGCCACTGGTCGGCGGGTTTTTTTTGCTGATCTCC
>NQII01004920.1:135383-149287 GCA_002778355.1 Clitarchus hookeri
TAGTATTTTTTTTTTTTAATATATATTTTTTAAGATTTGGTACTTTTTTCTTATTTACTAATAACGGTTTTTTATTCAGAGCACAAATCTTCTTTACAGTCTAACGGACGTTACTACAAAGAGGCATGCTGAACTATTGCAACGGCAGTGCAAGGTTATCATAGCCGTTACTATATACATCAAACAAAGATTATGTTTGTGCGAGCCTTTTTTGCAGTGGCTCTACTTAAACCATGTGTTCCGGCAAAGAAATCAATTTTACAGTGTATAGGACGTATGGAAAGAGAGCGCTCATTTGATTATGATTACCACCCTTGGAGTTGCGGGGTTCAGTGAAATTAATAATAATGCATAAAAAATAACTAAAATTAATGCATATTTATACATAGCAAGGAGTCACTGATTTCCAGTGGAGCTAGTTATATGGGTTTTACTTGTTTTAAAAAAGTTGTGTTCCAAAACACTTTAGTTCACAACCACTTTCATGACTGGATGATTTGAATTGTTACGCGCTTTATCTGTCTGCCTGCGAATCACGGACGGTCGGTATCGGAGAAACTTAATTCTAATTGCCTCATTCATGTGACCGATTCTCGTCACGCAAAGACAAGCGGCCAATAGCCAAAGGAAGGTTGCAAGTTTGCACATAGGACATTGAAGTTTAGCCTCCGCGTAAATCTTTTCGCGAATAACAAATGGCCCTATAGTGCATATATATGTATATATACATATAGGCCTCTATACATATATATATACATACACAGTAATCTCCAAATGTATGACGTGTTTGTTTCCTAAATATCTCATGTATCACAAGAGTTTTATACTTCTGTTAAAAATAAAATTAACTTTTTTTTGTTTAAACTGAACTTTTACTTATATTGTATCAGTAAATTATGTTATTTTATTTATTATTAATATGAATAGAACAGGAGAGAAAATAGGTGTGTTGTAATGCCTAGAAAGAAAAATTTCTTATGTAATATATCATTAAACTCAGTGAGTACGAATGTGGTGCATTGCCCTTTTGTTGGAAGTTTCTATACTTGGTGAAGCCTTGATTGCATGAAGCGGAGGAAGAACCTGATAGTAGAACTTTAGCAGGGCTTCAGAAAAGTTGGATCTAACCGTCAATGGACTACAATCTTCTATCCCAATGAAAACAAGACCCTATAGATGACTTCATAATGCCATGAGAAAAAAATTCACTAGATTTCAAACACTTAATATGTACAGATGTTAGTTTAACGGTATTTTATTCATGATGAGAAAAATGTGCAGTGAAAACCCGCGAAAGAGCCTAACGCCGATTTTGTGTACTGTTTCCGTGAAAACCGGCTGTCATCGTTTAAAAACGTATTTTATGTACGGGTTATTTTGTTACTGACTGGGTCCTGAAATGAGTCTTAACACTTTCGAGGGCAGTAGTACCTATTTACTTCAATTCCGAACAAATTTTAAGCGAGTTGCCAATATCAACCACTATAATAGTATAACGCCAGTTCTGTTAAAACTATATTTCCAATAATTACCGTCGTACTATTGGTCAGCGAAACACCGAACACTACACCACAAAGTGGGCAAGTGCATGGAGTGGCGGTTCCTTTGATGTGGGCGTGCCCATTTTCTGGTTGGCTGCGCGAGGATCTGGTCTTGTGTCTCATTGGTCACTGCGTGCTGCGAAAGATACCCTATTGGCTGGGCTTCCGGCTGGCGAGTGGGTTACCAGGCGCTGATCGGCGAACGTCTTTGCAACATATTGCTGGCAAGTACGGCTCGAGTTCGCGGGAAAAACCACTGTCTCACGTCTGAACTTCTAAAACCTTTCATTCCCACATTAGTTGATAATTTCTGGTGTTGCGAATAAGAAATGCTTTGATGCGTTCTGTACTTAAGCTGGCAAAAAAACCTGCTTCGTTGTCACAACCAATAAGCTGTAGGAATCAGTTATCCACAGAGAAGATGATTGGGCACTGAGCCTCGCAGAGTGCAGTGCCGGTAAAATATAAGATTCCTGTGCAACATGTTGGCGACTGTCTACAATAGGCATGAAAGGGTTACGCACTTTGTGACTACATTGTACAGTAAAACATTAATTTCTGGCTGGCCGTCAGCTAATCGAGAGCCGAGTTTTCTTAGCCGGAATAATTGTGACCCTCGGCATGTTACAAGATTTACAATCCATCGTGTCAGGGTACGCAAATTTGCAAAATTTGCAAATTAGTTCACCCACTCACCAATTTGCAAAATTTGTCAGTGGGTGAAGAGGTTTGGGTCGCTCTTAACATTGAGGTCTTGACAGCCGACGAGGGTGAAGCTAGGTGAGTATGGAGCAGCGCCTGAATGAGAGGGCGGGGGAAATGGTATAACCCCGAGAAAACCCGCTGACCTGCTACACCACCGCAGCCCCCTCTATTATTTTTTTTTTACTTAAGATCTTGTGGGACAAATTAACTCAACATTTTTGGAAGTCAGCACAGAAGAAATAAAAACAGGGCAATCCTAGATAGCTGTTTTTTTTTCTTTCAAACTTTGTATACAACTATTTTGCAACATTTGTGCATTTATTTCGCGTAATATCTTGCGCCGCGATAACATATAAAAACTTACGGTGTCAGAAATAACTCGGAAGAAATACATAGCTCTGGTAAAATATCTGCACTCATGGACAGTGNATAAAAACTTACGGTGTCAGAAATAACTCGGAAGAAATACATAGCTCTGGTAAAATATCTGCACTCATGGACAGTGAAAACAGTTGTGTAGAATTGCCCATTATTTGTTTTTCTATATTGGTTTCCATAAATTTGTAAAATACGATTAAATTCTATACCGTTTATTTATGTACAATGCCTTTTTAAGACGTTTACTTTTCAATGGGCGGGATACTGATACATGTCAGTAAAACTGTGAAACCCCAGCCGTGTATGTTTTGTCTCCAAATGTGAAAACTTTTTTTAATGGTACTCTATCCCGAGCTTTATTCANGAAACCCCAGCCGTGTATGTTTTGTCTCCAAATGTGAAAACTTTTTTTAATGGTACTCTATCCCGAGCTTTATTCAGGTTTAGTCGTTGATATGTGTTAAACGTGCGTGATATGTGTGCGATCATAAACGCTTAGACCTCCGAGCGTTCACAACACTGAATAATTCTGTTTATTCAAAATAAATGCTCAGGAACACTCACAAGAACTTTAATTGCAGTTTAGAGCGCCTCAATTGGAAAATTTTGCTAAACTTGCCGTTAAAACTTTTTATGTGCATTTTAAATTGGAACATTTTACTTTTAACTATTTACTAAAAGTGAACCTTTTACAGCCGACTACTAAAAACACTAGAAGTTGTGCACACATTTATGACATGTTTGCTCAAAATCCTCAGTTACTGCTGCAATAAAAAACTTTTCCGTGATCTTTAAAATTCATGTTTCAAAACTCTACAGTTTAATTAACAGCCAGACTGTTTCGTGTTCTCTGTTTCCTATAAAGTGAAGTCCTAACTTTCAAGCCCCATTAAATTTGGTTCGTTCATTATTTTATCTGTAGTTTGTTTTCGTATTAAAAACGGGAATAATGACAAATTATGAGCAAATAATCAAACAGGAATACGAACATTGTCAAAGTATTTCCTGTAAATGATGTTGACGTCATGAATGTGTCAGACATATAATTTATTTTTATTTAATTATTTTGTATAGGACAAATCCGGTTAATGCCAGGAAAATGTTAGTATGTATTATATTACAAACAATAACTCAGCAGAAAACTGTGCAATTTATAGCTAGTTGTAATTGGAAAATATTAAATTTTAACTGTAGCAAAAGTAATTTATTTAACTAGCTTCAATACAAAAAATCATTATATGATATACGGAATTTAAATTGACAAAAAAAAATACTTTCAGTTTGAGGACAACAAAACATGAGATATCAATTAAAAAATATAATAAATGCATAGTAAATAATTAATTAAAGAAAAGATTGTGTAATTTTATATATTAAGATTAACTATTTCAATCAATAGAATGATTTGGCAGACTTTGGCGCATCGGCGTCTGGCGTGGAGCGTCGGAGCTGTTTATGCTCTGTCATTCCCGTCAGTCGGCGGCCATCTTGTCCACCATTTTGGATGTAGATGACCTTGACACGGTGACCTCTGACCTTAAAAACCCTAAAAATCCAGAAAATTTATAAAAAATTAGTTTAAAAATTATTAAAAAATTCTTTCAAAACGTATTACTTAAAAAATTATTATTAAAAAAATTTACGTTTTCTGCTATCACCCCCAGCAGCACGCCTAGCAGACGACTGGCACCCACCCTCAATTGCTATTGGCTGTTAAGTTGGCAAGTTTCCACCCCACTACCCCTCATCTATACTCATGCTATCGTATGCAGCCATCTTGGTGTTTTCGTTTTTCATTTGTTTATATATTGCTGGAGGATGACATCTTGGACTTCATATGTTTACTTTTACATCACCTAGGTGGCACGAGTGTATTAATAATCGATATCGCCACCAGGCTATTTNGGCACGAGTGTATTAATAATCGATATCGCCACCAGGCTATTTGTCGATTTAGCCACCAGGTGGCAGCCATATTTGTTTATGTTTTTAAAGTATAGGTGGCGCTGTCAGCGCCTTCCATTTTGGATTCTATTTTCAACACATAGGTGGCGTTTATTTCTCGATTCAGCCGCCAGGTGAGCTGACGGCACTCATATTTATAGACATAGAACAATCTGTAATTTTTCATCCTATTAAAAAAAATCCAGTCAACAGTAAACCTACATGTATGATGCAGGACTTCAACTACCCGCATAACACACATCATATTGAAATTGAACCAATCATATTACGCCATTAAGACATTGTTCGGACATCAACCAGCCAATCACCGAGTTGCCATGTGATTACAGATGGCCTTTAGCATGCTGGCATTATGCATCACATGCGGGTAGGTAGGCAGACTTTAGGTGCTTATCAATATTATATATACGAACCACACAAGCAGACCAGTCCGTCAGGCCCTGTGGAAACTGCCCCAGTCGAAGACATTTACTCGCAAGCACGACCCGGTGACGAGGAATCCAATCCAGTGTACAGACTTCAATAACGTTTCAAACAAATTTCTCAAAAATTTTCTAAAAAAAATAGTAATTCTTTATGTGCATGTAAACTTCATTTTTTATAACAAAAAGTTGTATGAAATATATTGCTATATTGAGGTATTTAGTTTGCAAAACTATTTCACCATTAAGCAGATTTCACTCTCGTACAGCAACGACGACGAGAAAACCCATGTTTCCACTTCTTTTTTTATCTTCGTGTTCATGGAAGCACCTCGACCGCACTACTCAGCATGCTTACCGTCAGCAATCTTTCCAGACGCATGGATTGAGGAAGGATGCGGGGCATATTCCTTACGGGGAAATTCCAGCCATGTTGGACTCTGTCATAATTCCCATAATACCTGCTCTATTGGCCATCTGCAATTACACGGCAACTCGGTGATTGGCTGGTTGATGTCCGAACAATGTCGTAATTGTGTAATGTAATTAGTTCAATGTCAATATTACGCGATAGGGATTGCATATGCGTATATGATAAGCAATGGGGGTTAGTTGTGAGGCTTAGTTTGACAACGGCTAACGTGAATGGTGTATCGTCTTGGCTAGCCTCTACACCAGGTAATCAATGACCAGTTATGTTAAAGAGGAGTGAATATTGCCTGGAAATGGTTTCTCGCCATTGATGTCTCCTGTTTTACTAGCGCCATAGAATTATTCAGCTGTGACACCCACATCACTAGCAGCATCTACTTTCACCAGTGCAGTACCATTGTTTCGGACTGATATGGTGCCATCGAATTTTTTTAGCTGTGACACCTACATCACTACCAGCATCTACAGCCACCAGTGCAGTGCGATCATCTACAGATGATACAGTACCATCGACTTCTTCAGCTGTGACGCCTAAGAACACCATTGTCGGCGTTACCTGCTTCTTTAGCTCCAGCACCTACATTTCCAACACAACCGTCCGAGTGTTTGTCTTAACCACTTCGTCATCAGTGTCACTTTTGTGATAAGACATATGCTTTCGGCCACAATATACGGCGACATGAGCACTTTAATTGTGCCAAAAATACCTGTTTCATGTCATATTTGTGTGACAGGTGTGGTAAACTTTTCAGCCGTAGAGACAATTTACTCAGAAATACAAATACCTGTAAAGGTGAAGTGCATTTCTCTTCAGTAGCTCGGTACCAGGTTTGCTGCAAGCAGGTCTCTTGTGACTTCGGTACATGTCCTCAAAAATGCAGTTACCTATATAACCCGCCTTGCACAGTATGTCAGTGTAATAAATGTCACTATATTTTCGCACATGGACAACACGAGTGTGAATAGCGAGATGCATATAAGCGTGTAACCTACAACAAAGTTGCATATATCGAGATACATATATATTAAAGAATAATATTTTTTTTTGAGGGCATGAGCAATTGGAATAAATTATTTGAATAAAAATATCCTTGTGAATAAAATTGTGTTTTATTTAGTGTTTACCTAATTTACCAAAATATAAAAAAAAATTAAAGTGCACAGAAATAAGATAAATTTAATTAAAAAGTATTTTATAAAGTATTATTGTACTATATGTACGATTTTATATCATTAAATAATTTTTTTTTAAATTGAACAAATTAAAAAATAGATATATATAATAAATTATGCAGGAAGTCAAAGTCCCGCATCATGCATGTAAAGATACCTACTGCTAATAGAAAAAATATTTTTTTTTAATATGATGAAAAATTACAGATTTATCCTATATCTATAAATATGAGTACCATCAGCTCACCTGGCGGCTGAATCAGGAAACTAATACCACCTATTTGTTGAAAATAAAATCCAACATGGAGGGCGCCGACATCGCAACCTATACTTAAAATATATAAACAAATATATCGATTATTAACACACTAGTGCCACCTAGGTGATGTTAAAGTAAACATATGAAATTCGAGGTGGCCTCCTCCCGCAATGTATAAACAAATGTCAAATGAAAAATCAAAATGGCTGCATACGATAGAATGAGTATAGGTGAGTGGTGGTGAGGTGGATACCTGACGACTAAACATCCAATAGCAATTGGTGGTGGGGATCAGTCATCTGCTATGCGTGGTGTGATGCTGGGGAACCTCCGGAAATATAGATTTTTAAAATATTATATCTTAATAATAAATTAAATTTTTAAATACGTTTTATTAGTGTTTTAATAAATTTCTTAATAATTTTTTATGAATTTAAAATTTGTTTTTGGGATTTTTGAGTTTTCAAGATTAAAGGTCAGGGTCAAAGGTCAAGATCAAGGACATCCAACTTGGCGGACAAGATGGCTGAAGGTCAACCGGAACGACAGAACACGCCAGACGCCGATGTTGGCGTACCCATTCTCTGTTTAGCTGCGCGAGGCTATGGAAACAGGCATCGTGAGTTGAGAGGTTTGGGCGGCTCTTGACATCGGGGTCTTGAAAGCCGGCGAGAGCGAGGCGAGGTGAGTATGAAGCAGCGCCGGAATGCAAGGGTGGGGTAAACGGGAGATCACCAAGGAAACCCATTGACCAGTGGCATCGTCCAGCACGAGTCCCACGTGTGAAAATCCTGGAGCGACTCAGCCTCGAATCGAACCCGGTTCACCTATGTGAGAGGCGAGTAGTCTGACCACTACACCACCATGGTGAAATGGGCCTCGTGTCTGATTAGTTATTCAATGCTACTTAATGTACCCTATTGGCTGGATAGCCGGCTGGCGAGTAAATTTCCAGGCGCTGATTGGCGAAAGACGTTCTAACATGTTGCCGGCCAGTGACGCCATTTTGCTGGTGTGTGTTGTTGGAATTCACTGGAAAAAGTAGCTTTTTCACTTCTGTATTCTTAAGCACCCTGGGATTGAACCCGGCGGGGTCCCTCCTGGATATTCACATGTGGTAATCGTGCCGGAAGATGCCACCGGTCGACGGGATTTATCGGGAATCTCCCGTTTTTCTCCACCCTTGCATTCCGGTGCTGCTCCATACTCACCTCAATCATCCTCATCGGCCCTCAAGACCTCGCTGTTGAAAGCCGCCCAAATCTCTTCAATCACTCCATGCTCACCTCGTCTCACCGTTGTGACAAGATTAATATCGTGTGTAAACTATCTGACACTAGTTCTTCCTGTTTATCGCTGGTGAAAGAGTGGCACAGGCCGTTGCCAAAACAACTGTATTCCAATCGCAAAAGGAATAAAATAGTACACGTCCTGAAGTCTTAACTATCATTAAATGATTTTCCTGGAATTTCACCCACATCACATGATTAGTCCACCGACATAAGGCGGAGCCACGTTGAAGCGAAAATGAAAATTAAAAACTTTCCGTTAGAGAAGCTTGCCTGTATCTGCGATAAGTAAATAAAATGCAGTGACTACGTCTCGAGCAACAAATGCCGTATTGAAGACACACGCAACGCTTAAGTCGTAAAGCACGCGAACTCGATAATTCGCACTGAGAAAACTACGTATTTCAAACAAACAAAATATATATTTTTTTGTATTTTTAAAAAATATGTACTTATCACCATTACCCGATCAAGTGGTGACTAAAGAAAATGTGTCGGAGAAACAAAACTAACTTTCCACAGCCAACTAAAGCTTTCGCGTGGGGAAAAAAAAAAAAAAAAAAAAAAATCATTTTTCGTGGCCTACAAATTCCGACATAAAAAAAATTTTTTGGTGTCCTCTGTATGTAATAAGTTTGTTCTATTCAAACACATTTTTGACGCGCCAAAAGAACATTTTTTTTTGTGCTGGTCATGGCAATAAGGACATATAAAGCCATCTTTTGTCTAATACTTTTGACGTACGTACTTATCCCTGAGTTGGTAAGCACGTAGAAGGTAAAAGGTGTGTCCGTACCTTTGACGTGGGCGTACTCATACGCTGATCGGCTGCGCGATGATGCGCCAGAACGGGTCTTCTGTCCCATTTGACTACCACGTGATGTGAAATATTCCCTATTGGCTGGGCTGCCGGTTGGAAAGTGGGTTACCACGCGTTGATTGGCGAAAGGTGTTACGACAATTTACTGGTCAGTGACACGTCATTTTGCTGGCGTGTACAGTCGGAGTTCGCGGTGTTAAGTAGCTGTCTGAATAAGTGAGAATTTCGCTGTTTAAATCAGTTAACAGCGCCTGAGTTATTCAATAGTCACTTCAGTCAATTTAATTGATTAATTAGTGATAAATTGACAGTTTTCCTTCACATATGGAATGAGTAACTTTTCCACTGATTCATCATTCAAAGTTTTTTAGTGATGTGTTTTGTCACTGATGGATCAGTTCAACAACAAAACCCATATAAGGTCAAACAATAAAATCCACAAAAACTTTATTCATTTAAATATGAGTTTCGTATTTTATAATACCATTTTACGAGGTAACCAGAACATTCAGTTTTTAATTTGGTTTTTACATCTTCCATTTCGTTTTCACATAATCGTCACAGCACTCGGTTTGAAGGTATAAACGAAATTAAATGGGGTGACGTGAGTGCATTCATACGTACCATATGTTACCAATTAGACTAAAAACGAAAAGAAAGGACATGCAATTTAAAGCTACATATTTCCTATAATGATTTTAATACTAATATTTTCCCCTTTACAATCAACTCTGGCCTGGTAGCTCGATTAGTAAGGTATCAGTAGGAACATGCGAAGTTCGCGTTATTTTTTGGCATCAGGCTGAACTGCACAGTACTGTGTGCACTAGAGCCGACGTCGTTTCTCCATTGGCTGCTCTATAAATACATTCACTCCCTTTCTAAATGAACTGCACGTGATTGGGGCACACAATCGTGAAGCGCTCATTTATTGGTGCAGAGGTACCCAGGGCGTGTCACATAAAGCATGGTATATAGTGAAAAACATTTTGCAAAGGTACACGTGTTTCAAGTTAAACGTGTCCACAAACAATAACGCGAATTTTGGATGTATTTTTACTTGTTTAAAATTACGTTAAATTGATTATCGGAAATATGTTAATTTATCGTAATTACTTGGCTAAATTTAATAAAAAAACATTATTTAGTTCACCGCACGCAGTCGGCCATCACTTATTCTATCAGTGTAATAGTTTCAATGAAACAAGCAATGGTTTTCCACCGATTGTAAGTGGAGCCATTTTCACTGATTTGAGTAAGTGAACTTCAATGTGAATCAGTGGGTTTTCACTAATTCGAATTTAGAGTGTGCGTCCGTAAGTATTCTGTGATCCTAAGGCGTATACGACAAACAATTTATAGCTAGGGACACCCGAATTTCGTGAAGATTTCAGCACATTTTAGACGTGCAAAATTTTGCACGTGTTAGATGTGCCAAACGAAACTGCTGGTACACCCCACGGGCGTACCAGCAGTTTTATTTTGCTTATTGGCGGGCATGTCTTTGCGGGAAGATAATTTCCTGCTTGACTGGCCCATTATAATTAGGTAACTTCAATACTGCACGCCNCGGGCATGTCTTTGCGGGAAGATAATTTCCTGCTTGACTGGCCCATTATAATTAGGTAACTTCAATACTGCACGCCTGTGATTCATGCGTAGATATCTAAGACGTGTAACACGCAAACCATCCAATCACGAAAGCGGATCTGAGCTGAAGTGTAACGAAATACAACTGGTCGTGAAATTATTTTGTGAAATTGAGTGTCCATCATCGCTTATGGAATCTCGTGCATCCGCTCATTCTGTTTTGTCCTATAGCTTGAATGCGATAAAACCACAGAGTACCTAAGAATACAGAGGTGAAATNCATCCGCTCATTCTGTTTTGTCCTATAGCTTGAATGCGATAAAACCACAGAGTACCTAAGAATACAGAGGTGAAATGGTGTCGTATGTTGCCATCTCCAGCCACGCACCCCAGTAAAATAGCCTCACTGGCCGGCAACATGGTTGAACGTCGTCCACCGGTCAGCTCCTGGAGACCGACTTGCGAGACGGCAGCCCGACTTATGGAAAGTATTAAATAACGTGCAATAGCCAATCAGACACAAGGCTCGTTTACACAGCTTCACTCAGCCAATGAGCGACCGAGTTCGCTTACATCAAAGGAACCGCAACGGTGTTTCGTTTCTGTATACTTATATACTCTGTGATGAAGCACAGGTTTTCGAAAAAAATATTGTGAAGCTGAAATACTCGGCCAACCATAAATTACGCAAATGAACACTCTCAGTACCGGTAGTGTTACAGATACACGTGAAGAACGGCGTATCCTTGAACACGTTGGGGCCATGGTGGCGTAGTGGTTAGACTGCTCGCCTCCCACCTAAGCGAATCGGGTTTGATTCCCCGCGGGGTTGCTCCCGGATTTTCACATGTGGGAATCGTGCCGGACGATACCGCTGGTCGCGGGTTTCCTCGGGGATTTCCCGGTTCCCCCGCCCTTGCATTCCGACGTTGCTCCATTCCCACCTCACTTCACCCTCATCAGCTGTCAAGACCTCGATGTCAGAGGGCCGACCAAATCGTTCCGCTCCACTCCACTCCATGATCACAGCGCGCCATTATACGAATTGTTCCATACGCGGGGTAACTTCCTTGAAGATGAGTAAAATAATGAACAAACGCATGACGAAAGCAAACTGCTACACGAAAGAAAATGTTCCGCTTTTTAGAAATTCTAACGTGTTCAAAGCGACGACTATTCTCTGAGTAATTCTGCCGTTAGATGAAAATGATAATCCCCTCGCGATAGCTGCTTTCCCCTCGCGATAGCCAAGACACTCCGGATTTAAATCCACGTCGGTGTGCTAAAAATACTGCGTATGAAACACGAAGTGCTCTGCGAGCGTGCTAAACAAATTTCCACATCGAAATGAAAATACACGTACGAAGGATTTGTCTGACGATCTCCAAAATACAAACGTTGTGTCGACAAATAAAAATAGTCGCAATTATAAGCATTATTAATTTGGTGATAGATTATAAGTTTATAATAAATTAATTTGTCATTTACTGACACACGTGAAAGCTATCTAACATACATACAAAGTTAAATAATTTCCGTCATTTTGCAGAAAAGTGCCTATAAAATTTTTTCAGATCCCTCCATTAAATTACGGACATGGTACTTTTTCAATAACGGGCTTTCTATAAATTTTACAGAACGTTCCGTGAATTCGTAGAATTTCACCATAAATTAGTTTTTCTTTGCTTCCGGTGAAAAGAAAGAGATTACGAAAAAAATCTTCAATTTTCTTCTAGCGGATGTTCTACTGTGCATAAACAATAAACTTAAAAAATTTAAAATATTTTGTTCGGGATGTAATTTTTGAAGGATTAGGTCTGAATATCGTGTATATGCTAAAATGCCACAGAAACGTTAGTAATTTTGTGGCTACAATAGCGAAGAATGCTTCGTGTGGATTCGGCATTGTTCGTCCCCGAAACCCANAAACGTTAGTAATTTTGTGGCTACAATAGCGAAGAATGCTTCGTGTGGATTCGGCATTGTTCGTCCCCGAAACCCAAAGCTATAAGAAATACGGAGATTTTCCATATTTTGTATTCACAGAGATCAGCTCCATTTTACTTCATTATGTATCGGTGTATCCGTATACTAAATGTACGCATATATTAACCATGTGTGTTTATATATATCCAATAGCGTTTCAACTCAAAATATGCTGTTTTTTTTATGAGGAACCGTTTTGTATTTTTAAAAATGCCTTACTGTAATGTATTGTGACGCTACATTATCCAACGCACAAGTACAACCATAGCATTTAAGTTGTACAACTTTAACATGCAACAGATATTTCTGTACTGCACATTGTAAGGTTTTTTGAGTTGCAACATTGTTGTACTTAGTTATCGATAAATACATGCCAGCATACACCAAAAATATGCACCCGCACACGCAAACAATCAGAAAATATTTTGTTGTGGTCATATATTTTTCTAAAGACTGTTCACGGTAAACTGAGCGCTTTTGAAAACCCTGCTTGAGATCTTCTTGTATCCACATTGTGTATACTTTCTGTTCCGCCATATGTCAGATTAACATTGTGCCATGGTACCGATCACTTTATTCGCGCATTGGTAAAGTAAAAAATACAAATAATAAAATAAGGAAATATTTACAAAAGTAATAATTTTACGTATTTCCAAATTCTTATACTTATGTGCATTAAATAGACAGAAAGGAACATAAATAATTCCAGTTTTCACAAGCGTTTACCTAAAATTTTTAAGTTAGCGCTAAAACATGGAACTACTTTTTATCTGTCGTTACCAAGTTTACAGGGCGAATGAAAGTCAGTTTAGGCGTTAAAATATATGCAGTTAGGCGCAGTGACATTTTTCTTAGCTTGATTTCAAAAGCGCCCCGATAATCATGAACACACTTACACCGCTATAGCTGTTCAGGTAAAGTGATCACTTTTGAGGCCCTTGTCACTTTATTATTTCAGCCATTTTTTTATCCTTCCAACACTTTTTAAAATAAATACTGTCACGCAAGTAATAAACAAAGTTTATATATTCCTCCGGACACGAAAGTTAGTTAACTTACAAGGTTAAAATTATATATATTATTGACTATTATTACAAATGAAAGGGCTTTAAAAAGTGCTAACTTAACAGTGAACAGCGTATCTATGCGACGTAAAAGGTGAACACTGGACTGACGCCTGGTGCGGCTGCTACCACGCCACACACACACACACACACATACACTCGCGCGCTGGCGCGGTACTGGCTTGAGTGAGTGAGTGTCTCGCGGTAGCGGCAGCTGGCCGGCTCCGGGCGTGCCGGAACGCTGCTCCGGGCTCCCCCACAGTCGGCACTCCGGCAAGCC
>NQII01004920.1:149509-177767 GCA_002778355.1 Clitarchus hookeri
GGGTGTAAGGTGACTACAGACCCGTTACCGAGATGACCGAGCTATAATAATGTTTTACTACAATCCATTCACGGTCACTTCACGCTTTTCTGAAGCCCTGCTGAAGTTATACTTCCAGGATATTCCTCTGCCTCGTGCAAACTAAGCTTTACGAAGTCTAGAAAATAATACCAAAATGACAACGCATCGAATTCGTGCGCACTCAGTTGTAGTAATATTTTGCATGAGAACTATTTCTTACTAGGCGCTACCAAACACATATTTTTTTCACTGTTTTTATTAAAGTTTATTATAAATAAAATATTTTATTGCATAAATAAAATATAAGGAAAACTTCAGTTTAAGGAATAATAAGATCCTTCCATGTTAAAAGAGGCATTAAACGCTTGTGATACATGGCATATTTACGAAACAACTTAATACGTCATACATGGGGTGATTTTTCAAAGGTTTATATTCGAAAAGAGTGAAGAAGCCGCGAATAGGCTATAGCAGGTTATTGTTACGGTGCTAACAATTTACATATACGCTAAGAAATTGTTCGTAAATTTGCCATATCGATGTACGCGTATGTATATGTAGCCTGTCTCACGAATGAGCGGACTTTTCTGACAGTTTTGAAAGTATTCTCTGGAATAGAATTATTACCANATATGTAGCCTGTCTCACGAATGAGCGGACTTTTCTGACAGTTTTGAAAGTATTCTCTGGAATAGAATTATTACCATGGCTGAATATTTTCTGTTGACATATGGGGCAGGTCGACAGAGTGTACTTACGTAAACGTCATCTCTGGCGAGGAGTGACACCGCTGTGCCTATCCACGGAAGCAGCTGTAAATAGAAACTGTAAAAAAAAAAAATTGCACCTGTTCGCGAGACATGACTATAGTGAAATTCCCAAGTTTATGTGGTAACGGCGCTCAATATTTCTATATTCGCAGCTCGGTATGTGGTTAAGTTCCCGTACCATGTGTAGGTCAACCCGTTCGGTCACCGCGTCCAAGAAACGTGAGCGCGTTGCACATTAAGGGTATTTGTGAACGGTGCTGTACACAGCAAAGCATCAATGCTCAGTCTTGGNAAACGTGAGCGCGTTGCACATTAAGGGTATTTGTGAACGGTGCTGTACACAGCAAAGCATCAATGCTCAGTCTTGCTCGTGGCTAATCTGCTTCGAGTTATTTATTACACATCTTTGACACGAAGGCTAACGCCGATATCGTCAAGCGGGCAGTACGTTGTTCGCTGTTTGCAAGACAAGTGCCGAACACAAGCATAGAGCATACAAAAAAATTTTTTTTAAGTGATTGCGACACTTGANAAAAAATTTTTTTTTAAGTGATTGCGACACTTGAACTCGGAAACTAGTGCGTGACCGAACGCGTTAGCAGTTATTACGAAATCCGTTGGGATTATCTGCTGTCTCTGATTTGATATCAGTAAACACAACGTGAGATACCACACATTTTGCATTTTTTTAAATTTCAAATAAAAATTTCGAATGAATAGCAACTATCGCCGACTTCGGTAATTCTGTTAAGCAGTGGCGTATGCCATTCCCATAGTAAGCTTTTATTTTATAGTTGGTTTGTGATTGAGTTCTGAAAACAATTTCTTATACTAGAGGCACTGAGACAGAATACTTAATAAAACGGAAGTGAAACCACCACTTGCGATAAAAGAGGGCCATTAACAAACTTTTTTTTATAACGGTTAGGTTCTGTGAGGAAAAGTGAAATAAACAATCGACGAAAGAAAGCTGCAACATCTACGGAAATCCTCAGCTATTCTTAGTCACACATAAACGTTTTGCAGTTATCCTGGTGGGAAGTGACGGTCTTGCTGCGTAACTGACATGGGAGGTGGCTTCATACACGTATTTGTGCACCGTCTTAAGTTGTAGTTAACATTGATTACTTACGAAAAATTTATATGTCTTATATTATGCATCATGGCGATGCTTTGGTTTTTACAATCATTCTATGACGACAACTATTACGAAATACTAATTTTCTGAATGATTTAACAGTGTATTGGCGACATTTTCATATATGACTTTGCGTAACGGTACTCGTTTCTTAATTTCCAACGTTTTTGGAAGCATATTTTTCGACAATGTTAGTGTGCTAGTGTGTAAATTATTTTGAACACCAGTTTTTCAAAGTAAACTGTTTCAACGTTTTTAAAATCTTTGTTTCACTTTTTAAAAATACATTTGTTGTTTAGTACATCCTATCAATAACGATTAGACTACGTTTATTTTACAAATGTATTGAATATCATTGACATTTACATTTATCTTTGTAAATACAGAAATTTAAATAGTGTAATTATTACGTCATAATACGTTGATAAACCATGTAACTGTTGTTATAAAACATGTGAAACAGTAGACCTCTGAGAACTATAAGCTGAAATTGCTCTTCCCGTGCCTCGGTTTCGGAAGACGAGGCTGGTATAGCTTTCCGCTGTCTTTATTCTGTGAACATGTGAACCAGGCATTATTCTTTATTATGTTGATTACATTACTTTCTTCTTCGTAGAGTGCTTTGCGAGGCTATAAAAAGTATCTCACAATCTAATATATTTGAGAAGATAAGCATGAAACTAATATCCGCCAAATAGCCAAGTACATTTCGAAACTGACTATTAATTAGCGCGAGTCGCAAGACCAGAAACTCATCTCAAGACTGTATCACCGGATACGATCTCAGGACGAGACCTGAGTAACAACTAATTATACGACCTTAAGTCATACAGATGTAAGTAAGTCATACAGATGTAAGTGAAAAGATTTGGGTGGCTTTTAACAGCGAGGTTTTGAGAGCCTATGAGGGTCGTTAAGGTGATTATGGAGCAACGCCAGAATGAAAGGGTGGGGGAAACGGGAGATCCCCGAGAAAACCCGCCGACCAGCGGCATCGTCAGGCACGATTCCCACATGCGAAAATTCAGAGTGGCCAGGCCGGGNCCCGAGAAAACCCGCCGACCAGCGGCATCGTCAGGCACGATTCCCACATGCGAAAATTCAGAGTGGCCAGGCCGGGGATTGAACCCGGTTTGCCGTGGTGGGAGGCGAGCACTCTAACCGCTCAGTCACTGTGGCCCCGGGGCTCCGGTGTATAACCCACAATAACTATCAAGTAAGTCGTCAATAAAATTCTGTGAGATTGGAAAGCGAAACAACGTATTATATCAGTATTACGTACGCATAAAACTGCCTTCTCTAAAAGTTAAGTTAACACTAAATCACATCTCTCGCATTAAGAAATATACCGTCGTTATTCTTTGTTAAGTCCTCGTTTGTCTGCGTTACACGAGTACTGACAGTGAAAATTACANGTTATTCTTTGTTAAGTCCTCGTTTGTCTGCGTTACACGAGTACTGACAGTGAAAATTACACTCTTGGCGGCAATGGTACGCTTGCGGTAGAAACGGCCACCTACAGAAAAAAACAATCGAGTTTATTTTGCTGTATTCACTTGGCCTACTAATTTGTCCGACTGGTTTCGCAACGCTCATTAACATCGAAGAGAATTTGCAATGCCGCTGACGTTATTGTGGCTCTTCGGTGGATATCTATTGACCGTTCTGAACGGCATACACTGAAACTTGGCGCTGCAAACTGATTGTGGAATCGAGTCCCAGGAAAATCATGATTCCAAGTTATGGCTGTTCCCTAGCAGCTCATTAAGCGAATTAAGGGGCATCTTAAGAAACCAAGTATAAATTATATGAACTATCACGATTACTGCGAAAACTGTCCTTATTAACCTCACCGGTGAAAAATAACTTCAAATCAGTAAATTTACGGGAAACATCAGCGGGATTTGCTATTATAGAGTCACTTAAGACCGCTTGCTGATAACTGAACACTTTTACAAGCCCTGCATGGAATCTACTTTTCTGCTCGTTTGTATCTCTCCGCCGTACGTAAAATAACCTTGCTGTGGGCCCACTCACTTTATTCATCCGTCGATCGAGTGTAACTACAAAGTCGTTATAGACATAATTATATGCTACTATAAACTCAAATATTATTCGTATGCGCATTATCCAAAGAGAAACGGAATTAAGTAAGTTCAGATTTCACAGATTTAAATATCACACTGTTTATACGAGGAAGTTATGGAACTTTTTTTTTCNTGAAGTTATACTTCCAGGATATTCCTCTGCCTCGTGCAAACTAAGCTTTACGAAGTCTAGAAAATAATACCAAAAATGACAACGCATCGAATTCGTGCGCACTCAGTTGTAGTAATATTTTGCGTGAGAACTATTTCTTACTAGGTGCTACCAAACACATATTTTTTTTTTCACAGTTTTTATTAAAGTTTTTTATAAATTAAATATTATATTGTATAAATAAAATATAAGGAAAACTTCAATTTAAGGAATAATAAGATCCTTCTATGTTAAAAGAGGTATTAAACGCTTGTGATACATGTCATATTTACGAAACAACTTAACACGTTATACATGGGGCGATTTTTCAAAGGTTTATATTCGAAAAGAGTGAAGAAGCCGCGAATAGACTATAGCAGGTTATTGTTACGGTGCTAACAATTTACATACACGCTAAGAAATTGTTCGTAAATTTGCCGTATCGATGTACGCGTATGCATATGTAGCCTGTCTCACGAATGAGCGGACTTTTCTGACAGTTTTGAAAGTATTCTCTGGAATAGAATTATTACCATGGCTGAATATTTTCTGTTGACATATGGGGCAGGTCGACAGAGTGTACTTACGTAAACGTCATCTCTGGCGAGGAGTGACACCGCTGTGCCTATCCACGGAAGCAGCTGTAAATAGAAACTGTAAAAAAAAAAAATTGCACCTGTTCGCGAGACATGACTATAGTGAAATTCCCAAGTTTATGTGGTAACGGCGCTCAATATTTCTATATTCGCAGCTCGGTATGTGGTTAAGTTCCCGTACCATGTGTAGGTCAACCCGTTCGGTCACCGCGTCCAAGAAACGTGAGCGCGTTGCACATTAAGGGTATTTGTGAACGGTGCTGTACACAGCAAAGCATCAATGCTCAGTCTTGGTCGTGGCTAATCTGCTTCGAGTTATTTATTACACATCTTTGACACGAAGGCTAACGCCGATATCGTCAAGCGGGCAGTACGTTGTTCGCTGTTTGCAAGACAAGTGCCGAACACAAGCATAGAGCATACAAAAAAATTTTTTTTAAGTGATTGCGACACTTGAACTCGGAAACTAGTGCGTGACCGAACGCGTTAGCAGTTATTACGAAATCCGTTGGGATTAGCTGCTGTCTCTGATTTGATATCAGTAAACACAACGTGAGATACCACACATTTTGCATTTTTTTAAATTTCAAATAAAAATTTCGAATGAATAGCAACTATCGCCGACTTCGGTAATTCTGTTAAGCAGTGGCGTATGCCATTCCCATAGTAAGCTTTTATTTTATAGTTGGTTTGTGATTGAGTTCTGAAAACAATTTCTTATACTAGAGGCACTGAGACAGAATACTTAATAAAACGGAAGTGAAACCGCCACTTGCGATAAAAGAGGGCCATTAACAAACTTATTTTTATAACGGTTAGGTTCTGTGAGGAAAAGTGAAATAAACAATCGACGAAAGAAAGCTGCAACATCTACGGAAATCCTCAGCTATTCTTAGTCACACATAAACGTTTTGCAGTTATCCTGGTGACAAGTGACGGTCTTGCTGCGTAACTGACATGGGAGGTTGCTTCAGACACGAATTTGTGCACGGTCTTAAGTTGTAGTTAACATTGATTAATTACGAAAAATTTATTTGTCTTATATTATGCATCATCGCGATGCTTTGGTTTTTACAATCATTCTATGACGACAACTATTACGAAATACTAATTTTCTGAATGATTTAACAGTGTATTGGCGACATTTTCATATATGACTTTGCGTAACGGTACTCGTTTCTTAATTTCCAACGTTTTTGGAAGCATATTTTTTGACAATGTTAGTGTGCTAGTGTGTAAATTATTTTGAACACCATTTTTTCAAAGTAAACTGTTTCAACGTTTTTAAAATCTTTGTTTCACTTTTTAAAAATACATTTGTTGTTTAGTACATCCTATCAATAACGATTAGACTACGTTTATTTTACAAATGTATTGAATACCATTGACATTTACATTTATCTTTGTAAATACAGAAATTTAAATAGTGTAATTATTACGTCATAATACGTTGATAAACCATGTAACTGTTGTTATAAAACATGTGAAACAGTAGACCTCTGAGAACTATAAGCTGAAATTGCTCTTCCCGTGCCTCGGTTTCGGAAGACGAGGCTGGTATAGCTTTCCGCTGCCTTTATTCTGTGAACATGTGAACCAGGCATTATTCTTTATTATGTTGATTACATTACTTTCTTCTTCGTAGAGCGCTTTGCGAGGCTATAAAAAGTATCTCACAATCTAATATATTTGAGAAGATAAGCATGAAACTAATATCCGCCAAATAGCCAAGTACATTTTGAAACTAACTATTAATTAGCGCGAGTCGCAAGACCAGAAACTCATCTCAAGACTGTATCATCGGATACGATCTCAGGACGAGACCTGAGTAACAACTAATTATACAACCTTAAGTCATACAGATGTAAGTAAGTCATACAGATGTAAGTGAGTGAAAAGATTTGGGTGGCTTTTAACAGCGAGGTTTTGAGAGCCTATGAGGGTCGTTAAGGTGATTATGGAGCAACGCCAGAATGAAAGGGTGGGGGAAACGGGAGATCCCCGAGAAAACCCGCTCACCAGCGGCATCGTCAGGCACGATTCCCACATTCGAAAATCCGGGAGTGACCCGGCCGGGGATTTAACCCGGTTCGCCTCGGTGGGAGGCTAGCAGGCATTCCACTCAGCTACTGCGGCCCCCATACAGATGTGCATTCTTTGTTGCAGTCTACGAGAGCCACGATTAATTAAATAAAGAAGTAAACATATTAAATATTTATAGTCTTTATAATAGTACAGTCATCGTCCCACAGTATCTGACAATAATTTTCGAGCAATCCTGCAAAAACCATTGTGATCGCATTCACAGGCCATATAATCTCCGTGACTATCTAGGTGGGACCAATTCATAAACCGAAGTAACAAGTGATATCAGAGGAAGCCAGAATTTGCGCAAATCCATCTGAGAATATTTCAGTAATGTAATTGCATTTCAATATATTAAACACGCTCATGATTACTAAAAATCAAACCTGCATTGAAATAAGAACCTAAACTAGTGCCCCCTTGCCTCAGGTAAACCTTTCTCAGGTTAACAACCAATAGGAAGACAGCTCATTTCGAGTATGCATGGGACTACTGTGAGTGAGTGAAAAGATTTGGGCGGCTTTTAACAGCGAGGTTTTGAGAGCCTATGAGGGCGAACAAGGTGTGTATGGAGCAGCGCCGGAATTAAAGGGCGGGGGAAGTCGGAGATTCCCGAGAAAACCCGCCGACCAGCGGCATCGTCAGGCACGATTCCCACATGCGAAAATTCAGAGTGGCCAGGCCGGAGATTGAACCCGGTTCGCCGTGGTGGGAGGCAAGCAGTCTAGCCGCTCAGTCACTGTGGCCCCAGTGTATAACCCACAATAACTAGCAAGTAGGTAGTCAAGAAAATTCTGTGAGATTGGAAAGCGAAACAACGTATTATATCAGTATTACGTACGCATAAAACTGCCTTCTCTAAAAGTTAAGTTAACACTAAATCACATATCTCGCATCAAGAAATATACCGTCGTTATTCTTTGTTAAGTCCTCGTTTGTCTGCGTTACACGAGTACTGACAGTGAAAATTACACTCTTGGCGGCAATAATACGCTCGCGGTAGAAACGGCCGCCTACAGAAAAAAACAATCTAATTTATTTTGCTGTATTCACTTGGCCTATTAATTTGTCCGACTGGTTTCGCAACGCTCATTAACATCCAAGAGAATTTGCAATGCCACTGACGTTATTGTGGCTCTTCGGTGGATATCTATTGGCCGTTCTGAACGGCATACACTGAAACTTACGACCCACTTGGCGCTGCAAACTGATTGTGGAATCGAGTCCCAGGAAAATCATGATTGCAAGTTATGGCTGTTCTCTAGCAGCGAATTAAGCGAATTAAGGGGCATCTTAAGAAACCAAGTATAAATTATATGAACTATCACGTTTACTGCGGGAACTGTCCTTACAAACCTCACCGGGGAAAAATTACTTCAAATCAGTATATTTACGGGAAAAATCAGCGGTATTTGCTATAATAGAGTCACTTAAGACCGCTTGCTGATAACTGAACACTTTTACAAGCCCTGCATGGAATCTACTTTTCTGCTCGTTTGTATCTCTCCGCCGTACGTAAAATAACCTTGCTGTGGGCCCACTCACTTTATTCATCCGTCGATCGAGTGTAACTACAAAGTCGTTATAGACATAATTATATGCTACTATAAACTCAAATATTATTCGTATGCGCATTATCCAAAGAGAAACGGAATTAAGTAAGTTCAGATTTCACAGATTTAAATATCACACTGTTTATACGAGGAAGTTATGGAACTTTTTTTTTCTAATTCGCTGCGAACTTTATATTNAGAATTAAGTAAGTTCAGATTTCACAGATTTAAATATCACACTGTTTATACGAGGAAGTTATGGAACTTTTTTTTTTCTAATTCGCTGCAAAATTTATACTNTACGAGGAAGTTATGGAACTTTTTTTTTCTAATTCGCTGCGAACTTTATATTGAGTATTTAAGTAAGCTCTTATGCTAATTATCTATACGCAGTCACGTGAAGTAATCTTTATTTCAAAGATTGATTTTATAAGTGCTAACTTAACAATGCACATCTTATGTCAGTGATTTCCACTACGTACAGATAATATTTCCTTTAAGTTTGCGCATTTCCCTCAATTAATTCCAGTGATTACCCAACTGGTAATAACCAAATTACCAAACGTCCAGACGTTTCTGTTTCAGTGATAATTAGTTACAATTTTTGCAAAACTTATAAAACGGAAACATAACTTCCAACACGCTAGGTGCGAAATGTATGTTTATTTCTGTGAAAAGATGAACATTTCGAACAGAATGATGCAGTTTGGGTTCGCCGTGTCTGTCAAAATTTTTCACGCTCAAATATGTTGGACATTGATTGCTAATGGATGGCTGTGTTCAATGATGTAGTGATCATCACGTCCAAATATAAACAAAAAATTCGCCAATATAGTGATGGATGACACTTCACGGGCTGACGACAGAAATGACTGAATTTTCCCATTGCTTGTGATGGCTATACAAAAAAGAACCAACTACATAAGAGTTTAGATGTTCCGAGATTCTGCAATACCGATCAAATATGACATGGCCAAAGTCCACTTAAATTCTAAATTCTCTAGAACTATACAATTGCAATTAAATGAGACCTGCGATTTTTAGCTTACTTTCTACGGAAATATAGGCAAATACGATCGGTTAATACTCTGCCTATTGTAGGTACCGAATTGTTCGCAATAAAATTATCCAGGCATATGACGGCAATAAAATTCGTCGGTACGCAACCTTACATAAAACGATATATTCTGTGTTTATAAAACTCTGAAAGTGCAGACTTTTCAGTGTGTCAGCGTAGTGTCAGTGCAAAGATAATTTATTAGCACACGTGTATTACGTTTTTGATAGTGTGACGTGCCATAATTATCCACAGATGATTATAATAATTTATCCCATTTCTCATGTGGTAATTTTGCATTCGCACTGCGCACTGTTAGAAGTAATGCTTGAAATACGTAAGTACACAGGGTCTATATAAATAATTTGCAGGTGACTGTAATTAAGAAACATTACAACAATTTCACATTATTATAATGCAACACACTTACCGGACATACTGCACAGCTCTCCGAGAAAGCCTGTCGGTCTCGTCATGTTTTACCAACTTCTGTAGAGTGATGGAAAAACTCCCGTTTCTCGCAAAGATTTTTTGTAGGACGATGACCAAAGTTTAATTACGAAATCAAACTGTCTGCACGCCAAGCGAATGAAAATAGGTAAATATTCGCTACGATATAACAATAATACATTATTTCAACAAATTCGTACCATAATTTCATTGCAGTGACTCTCTTGCTGTAAGTTTATTTTTCTCACTTTTTCCTTAAATATCATTATAGAGCTTTCAGGTATTTGTAATTTTACCATTGACATATGTGATTTAAAAATACATTTTAAAATGTGAGCAGTTTGGCTTTTTTATAATTCCAAGGCTTGCAATCGAATCCCAAGATACGAACTTGAAANCATTTTAAAATGTGAGCAGTTTGGCTTTTTTATAATTCCAAGGCTTGCAATCGAATCCCAAGATACGAACTTGAACTTGATCACCTCTGATCACAGCTACCTGATCACGCCCAAAATTCAACACCAACACATCATACTTTTCATTTCAAGCCNTTGATCACCTCTGATCACAGCTACCTGATCACGCCCAAAATTCAACACCAACACATCATACTTTTCATTTCAAGCCCAGCATAACGTTCAGAAAAAATCACACCTGATCACCATGACAATGATCAGATCACGCTCATTACGCTTAAAATCGGGTATCGTTCAGTAAAATACGATTTTCACCTCATCAGTAGCGATAACTTCGTTTCTTGTGAAATTTGATACCCCCAGTAAAACCCAATTAATGTTTCCATGCCTTCATTCCACAAAGACAGCCCCTCCCTCAGTCACGTCTAATATCATCATTAGCGTCACAGCCAACGTCGGCAGTAGTTGCCCGAGGACCATCCCACCAAGTCAAATGATCAATTTAAGCGATCACCTCGATCAAATAAGAAAACTTTAATCACAACGATTTGACTGATATCGATGACACTATAATTTTTTCACTGTAAGCTGGGCATTTTTTNAAGAAAACTTTAATCACAACGATTTGACTGATATCGATGACACTATAATTTTTTCACTGTAAGCTGGGCATTTTTTAACACTTTGAACACTTGGTAAAATTATCTAGCGAAATCATTGCTTTCAAAAGGCTTGATATAAATCGTGTTATGCGCGTCATTAGATATAAGAACATTATATCATTGCTGTTGCAGTTTGCTTTCGCAGCTTCACTTGTCCACACAGAATTCACCATTTGGATCATGTTAATGGTCCGCTGAGTTAAATGGCATAGCCAAAATGCAAGTATACGCTAATAACGTTAACAAATATNACTGCAAGTATACGCTAATAACGTTAACAAATATAGTGGCTAGTGTCTATCAGTTTATCATGCTCCGTTGCGTATTTTATAATGGAGCAGTTTCTTTCGACGACATAATATATTTAGTTGGTATATTTTTCATCGTATGCTCATTTCTTACTGGTCTAAGCAATAACATTAAACAGACGGGTGCAGAAGGTTTATAAGAGAACATACATTAATAAATCAATCTTTGCCCGTATCGCATACGGGCACCGTGTTGAAAGTGTGTAATATCTACTTGTATGCACGTTGTGTATTCTTCCACCATATGTAAAATTAACATTGCTGTGGGCCTGATCACTCTATTCATGAGATGGTCTGAAACTGTGGAATTATTAGAAAAGTAAATATTTTAGAAAAGTTGCTCATTCTTACACTTGTATTCATAAAATAAAACGCAAATAAATGATTTAATTATTCACAATTGTTTACCCAGCTCTTTTAATTCAACACCAAGACACGGAATTACTTTCCCTCCGTCGTTGGGGGCTGCGGTGGTGTAGTGGTCAGAATACTCGTCTCCCACCTAGGCGAACCGGGGAATCGTGCTGGACGATGCGGGTTTTTTCGGGGATCTCCCGTTTCTCCCGCCTTTGTATTCTGATGCTGCTCCATACTCGCCTCACTTCACCCCCAAATCTCTCCATTCCACTCTCTCTCTTTTTCTCACTCTCTTTTTTTCTCTCTCTTTCTCTCTCTCTCTTTCTCTCCCTTTCCATCGTTACCAATTTTACTGGGTTCATGCAATTCAGCGTGCCCGTTAAAAACATATATGCATGTCAGTACATTTTGTAAAATTTTATTTCAAAAGTGCTCAGTTAACCGCGAACAGTCTATACTGACAATGCAAAATTTTCTATAGTGTAACGGATTTTTTAACGTGTATATAGTACGGAAACCTCACTATATATAAAATTAAGGAACGCCAAAATGGATTAATGGGAAGCAACTATACCATTCGTGCTTCTTTCATATCCGTACGCACCGATGTGGTAAATTTGCACATACTTTATCAGAGTTTATCTCTCGCTTATCATTGCATACTATAAGATAACATCAGGTCACCAAATATTTAAGCCTCGCACGTGTTCCATGCGACAAAAATTCATTGACCTCCGCCATCATGATTACAAGCTCTAAACCACTGTCTGCAACCCGTTTTAACGCATTACAACCTTCTTTACACAATCGGACCACTCAAAAGTGGCCTATACCCGCAGTTTTTACATAAATACTGATTCACAAAAAAGAGGATACCCTTCTATCAAAACATGAGTTGGCTTTATTCGGCTCATCAAAGTTCTCAGTTCACCTCCATCATGGTGTTGGCACCGAGAGTTTGACCTCCATTACATACAATGTTACCCACAAGGTCTTTCCAACTATGGAGGATAGTGCATGCCGTGTTCCTGGATAAACGCCGCTGAAGGCCGCGTGGTCGTGGCAGTTTGTCTACCCCCTCTTTCAAGTGCCCTTTCAGCTCGTGAGGGTAGGCCAAGTCCTCTCTCCAGCCTGTCATCGGGATACTGCGGAGGAAAACCAGACTTACACGCGCGCGCAGGCCTCAAAAACGGTATTTTTTGTCCCACTGGGGGAAAAAAAACGGAAACCAGATGTGAAAAAAATTTAACTAATGATTTGTCTGTAAACAGTTACACCACAGACTGAAAAAAGTATATACATTATCGAAATAGCGTGGCAGTTCCTTTGATGTAAGCGAACTTGGTCGCTCGTTGGCCGCGCGGAGTTGTGGAAACGGGCTTTATGTCTGATTGGTTATCGCGCGTTATGAGATACGTCGTATTGGTTGGGCTGCCGTCTTGCAAGTTGGTCTCGAGGAGCTGAGTGGTGAACAACGATCCGCCATATTGCTAGCTGGTGAGGCCATTTTGCTGGCGTGTGTGGTAGAGTTCGAAATGCACGCCGCCATTCCACCTCTGTATTCTTAACTACTCTGTGGCTACACTATATAGAAAGTTCGTCGTTACGCTGTTTGAAAAGTTCGTCATCCTAACAAAATATCTGTAAAGAAAACGTAGCCTATACTTTCATGAAATATAATATGGCAGTAACTTGTTACGCGAAATAATAAGATCCCGAGCAATTGGAGCAAATATTTTTTTAAAAATCTATCGGTGCAGGAAACATTTTCTAGATAAAGGACTGTCTATATTGATCGGCTAACAATTGTTTAGACACGCCCTGGATGACTCCGAGCAAGTCATAAACAAGACGAAATACTTTATCAGGACAATTTCATGCGCAACACGTTTCGAAAAATATCTTCCAGCCATGGTAGCTTTTAATGNACGAAATACTTTATCAGGACAATTTCATGCGCAACACGTTTCGAAAAATATCTTCCAGCCATGGTAGCTTTTAATGGATAAACGATTATTGCCGGACATAAAAATTACTCGAAGTCCAAGCCGGCGACAAATAAATTCTCGAAATTTGTGAATCTCTATTAATTAATCACTCTTTATATCATTGTATGAAAACAAATTATCTGCCGGTAACTGTCTCCGGATGTAGAACATTGATCCGTTCAGTCTGACATTGAGTTCTGAGTTCAAGTTTTGCAATAACGTACGTTTTTAGTACGAACTGAACTTCTGTCGGCACTTGTCTTGCAACCAGTGGACAACGTGCTGCGTGGTCGATGATATTGGCATTAACCATTCATGTCAAAGAGGTGTGGAAAATGAAACAATTTAGATTAACCACAGGGAAGATTGGGCACTGAGGCCTTGCTGTGTACAGTGCCGGTCATAAATACCATTCATAATGCGACGTGTCTATGACCGCGGACCCGGTCACTGAATGGGTTAAACTAATTGTATTCTGCGCATTATATCTTGTCACTGAACGTAACTCGTTGCACCACTCGTATCCCCTTTCTCACAGGCTCAAAATTTTAATAGGCTGTTCCCAGTAAACTGAGCGCTTTTGAAATCCCTGCTTAAGATACACATTCTTGTATGCAAATTGTGTATTCTTCCGCCATATGTAAAATCAACATTGCCGTTGGCANCCTGCTTAAGATACACATTCTTGTATGCAAATTGTGTATTCTTCCGCCATATGTAAAATCAACATTGCCGTTGGCATAATAGCTTTATTCGTGCGTCGGTTAGTCATAATTTTGACATTATTATCAAAGGAAGTATGTTGTAGATTTGCTATTTTTTTTACACTGACATTAGCATTAAAAAAAGAAAGCAAAACAAATAGCTTCAGTATTCACAAATGTTTAACTTGCACTTTTAATTCAACTTTAAAACACGGAACTACTTTCCCTCTCTCGTTACCAACTTAACTGGGCGCATGCCAGTCAGAGTGCTTGTCAATTTATATGAAGATAGGGGCTGTGACGTTTTCCAGAGGTTGATTTCAGAAATGCTTAATTGACCATGAACCGTCTTTAACTGAACTGCAAACCTCGAATACTATGGCCACATATACTGAGCAAGTACGAGAAAGAACACGAAAAGAAATGTTTGTGTGTCCCTGCATAAGATGCATGAAATCGTACTCGCTTCATCCGTGCACGTGTAATTTAAGTTTTGAGTAGAAAAGCTCCGTACAAGAGCTCGCGTCCGTTAAAAATTTTAATGAAACTGGTACTATAACAACGGGATTTTTTAATGACTATCATTGTAGTCTACGACAAAAACTATATCTGAAATGATATTGTTCTTGGTAGAGCTTAACAATTTTACAGACCGATAATGATTACAGGCGTGTGCTTTGAATATGCAACATAACTTATAAATGCTCTCGGCATTTGATGCGTCTATTAATTTTGATTAAACGAAATAGGTCCAAAACTTAGTAAACAAGTGTTGCTTTGGTTCGAGTCGAAAGCTCTAAGATGAAAAATATCACGAACCAAAATACTGATTATTACGTAACGCTGTAACTATAGGCTGTTCACGGTAAAGTGAGCACTTTTGAGGCCCTAGTTGCTTTTCCCTTTCAACCATTTTTTTAGTCCTTTAACCACTTTTTAAAATAAATATTGACACGAAAGTAATACACACAGTGCGTATATTTCACCGCACTCGGAAGTTAACGTCTAAGGCTAAAATAAAATACATTTATTGGTTATTATTCCAAATGAGAGGGCTTTCAAAAGTGCTCACTTTACCGTGAACAACCTATCGCAAGCAAATAGAGAGTCCTGTATGTCAGTATACCAACTGAACGGTATTATCGTTCTTCTTTCCAAGCACAGCTGAAATAAATATCGGTGCCTACCTTTGGTATCTGAAGCTCTTCACAATAACACCACGTCACCATAAGCCATACATATGTCTTCGCTATTTACACTCGGTGAACTTCCGACGCGTTTATCAAAATAAAACAAAAAGAGAGGGAGGTTGTGTTCCCGTCATCCCCCCCCTCCCCCGGTGCATTACACCTCCACTCCCGCGCGGCTGATGCGCTAGAACTGCCGGAAGTAGAACCGCGCATGAAGTGCACTGATGCACTGGGCCAGAGAACGGAATGACTCTCGTGCAACATTCTGCGCACGGTGCGAGGAACGGAACACGCCCGCTCTCTCCAGCACGCTAGCACGACCACCGATCAGGCTTTTAGAGTAAAGGGTGATTGGGGACGGAACCACGAGCTGAAGTACGAACCATAGACTACATCTCCCGAGAAGCCTCTGTCAAAGCGATAATNAGAGAACGGAATGACTCTCGTGCAACATTCTGCGCACGGCGCGAGGAACGGAACACGCCCGCTCTCTCCAGCACGCTAGCACGACCACCGATCAGGCTTTTAGAGTAAAGGGTGATTGGGGACGGAACCACGAGCTGAAGTACGAACCATAGACTACATCTCCCGAGAAGCCTCTGTCAAAGCGATAATTCGAAACTGCACAATTTTTTTTTCTGGGACGGACGGCAATGATGAGTCATAAAACTAGGCAGTTACTTGAACACTGTGTACAGCGCCGCGTGGCTGTGCACGGCGAGTTGAAACGTCAAGAGAGCAGAAGCGTCAAGGGTGACACAGGCATGCGCATCTGATTCTTCATCGCTTCTAGCCGTCAGACAATTCCAACTGGCGTGCAGTTTTTCCATCGGTTACACGTCTCCACAGGACTTCCAGTAATAACCCAGTTATGTATGACTTAACGAAGAAGATAAAAGTGTTTTACACGTTCTTATGCTACTTAATTGTTTAGTTAGGAATTCCGCACGTGAAAATAATTGTAAGGCGGCTGTCGTGGCCGTGTTCACTCTCGAACAAAGTACACACCAGAGAAGAGAACAGAAAACCGAACTGGTACACGTATGTAAAATGTTTCTGAAACTATACTCATAAGCAGATAATGTTCAGTAATAATAAGTGGTTTTTAAATAAAAACGTTTAGCTGATTATCTGCCCACACTTTCGCGGCCTAGTCAAGTGGGCATCTTAGCAAAGTGTCTTATTTAGCTATGCGACGGAAAGACAATCCCAGTAGGATCCTTCACAGAGACGGTTCACGGATATGCATGAAAACTGAAGACTGCGGCTTGGAAAACAGACCTGCCGGGAGTCTGATTACGTAAAATGCTCATCGACAGCTAACTGTTTAGGCTTCTAAGTGTTCAGAGAGAAAACAAGTGAATTAAGCTTTTTCTATATTAAATGTCTCTTCAGACCGTATAATTGTTTTTTTTTTCAGTGTAGTTTGGGAAAATTATTTGTACTAATGTAATATAGACTTATATATTTAAAAAATAGCTCATACATCTATGACTGTATATGGCTTACGAAAATTGGAATCCGGAACCTCACTGTACAGAAATGCCTTACTCGATCACGGATGTTGTCAGGAAAAAAATTTCAAATTATGGTTTTACAGGAGAGAGAAAGAACCACAGGGCAAATTTCAAAGTAACAAATGTAATGCTTTATTTAACAGGGAAGATAAGTTCAGAAGTAGCCAGCTCAAAGACAGCGATCCACTCTACTGCTAATATGCTCAAGTAGGAAGTGATATCTCCATTAGATCACATAATACTAGATTTGTTTAGTATTTTAATAATAAGCCAAAAACAATATTACTTTATATTATTTACTCTGAGATATCGTTTTTTTCTGTTTCAAACATATTTATGCAGTACAGTTGTTACCTGCTTTCGTTGTAAATAAATCTTAAAAACTGTACGAAACAAGTGTGAGCAAACATATTTCTGTAGTGATTGTTATTGGTCAATGTTCGCTATTCCCCACCTCTTTTGTCCCCTGTTATATTCTTCACCATTTTATTTTGTTCAGGATCTATATTTTGGGTAACATATGCCTACCGAATGAATGTGCTGTTACACTTCAGTTTAATTTTATTTATTCACACAACGTTTATTTAGTAACCTGCAAGTCACGTAGATGAAACATCTTTCACTATTTTTCTTTCTTTATTAGAAAGCTTTATTTTCTTATTTAACGAATCGAATGCTTTTCCGACTACAAAACCGTCTAGATTACTCGCCAGGGAAGTAGCTGTCCCACTCACACATGACCAATAATAGAGGCGAGACGTGACTCGCTTTGTTTACATAAGAAGTTACGTTGGGGTGACCACGGAGGGAGGGAAGCTGGGGGTTGCTGCGCGAGAGAGTTATGTGTGGAATGGCAAGTACCAAGGAGCACACAAAGAAAAAAGTTGCAACTCAACAGTATAAACGAGAGAGTCTTATCTTATTCATTTGTTTGCCGAAGTAGAGGTTTTACTGTATTACCAACGTTACAAGACAGACGAAACTATACAAATGTTCACTTTATTATGTTGGCAGAAAAAACGCATGTATTCGGCAACCTGTATTTTATTTTTATTTTAAAACTCGCGTACGTTTATTTGTAGTTATTTCATACATTAGACGCATTAGAAAGAATAAGAATCACACTCGTGGTGATAAAACACTACTTTATCAACAGATAAACTGTCAAATATTTCCGTATATTTACGGAAATGTACAATAAATATTCGGAAACGTATTCCGTAACGACTAAAAACGGAGCTGAGCTCCGTAAATACAAAGTACTTAAAGTCTCCGTATTCCCCGTGTCTTCGGGTTTGGGGGACGGACAATGCCGAGTTTACACGAAGCTTTCTTCGCCAGCGTAACCAGAAAATTATTGTTTCTGTGGCAGTTAGGTAATCCACGCCACTAATGCCTATTCATTCAAACATTTAAAAGAAGCACCAGGCGTCTGTGACATTTAGCAACACTTAAAATACACTATTTTTTAATGGAAACTGAAAAAGTTGCTTATGTGATTCTATCAGAACTATTAATACCAAAGATATGTGGAATATGTAGGTGGGCAGTGAGTCTCATAGACATCCGGTCTTTTCTACTCAGGTTCAAATTTTGCTCACGTACAAAATATTTTTACTTTTTTAAATATCTTTTTTATACACAGAATAACATTCACGTACCGAAAATTCAATATTTTTTCCTTAATCTCTTTGTGAAATGGAGGCCGCGGTGGCGGAACGGCAAACCGGGTTCAAACGGCAAACCGGCGTTGGCAAACCGGGTTCAATCCCCAGCCGGGTCGCCGGATTTTCGCATGTGAGAATCGGACGATGCCGCTGGTCGGTGGGTTTTCTCGGGGATCCCCCGTTTCACCCACCCCTTCATTCCAGCGCTGTAACATACTCACCTTAATCACCCTTATCGGCTCTCAAGATCTCATTTTTAAGATTCGCCCAAATCTCTTTACTCACTCTTTTTGAAATATACGGAAAGTCCGTTTTTGAAAATCAATGTGTCCGTAATTTTACGGAGAGTTTACAGTGACTTCTGAATAAATTTTTACCACCACTTTTTCGTAAAAATGAAGGATTTTTTTTAAGTGTTCGTGCTATTATTCATGAAAATACACATTGTATGAAATAACAGAGACATCTATATAGACAAATAACATAGTACTATAACCCTCAGAATGAAAATAGGTAACGAAGCACATTCTCTCAAAAACATCTACGTGATCATGTATTGTAGTGAATATTCTGTTTAGATATGAAGGAAAAAAAAAATTAAATACCGAAGTTGTAAGACCGTAGAACCTCGACTTCAGCAATGACTTCAGGTATCTCCGGTAAGGATTCGTCACAGAATAGATAACTACACAGAGACGAAATAGCATGACGGACGGTTCCTTTGATGGGCGTATCTATTCTCTGATTGGCTGTGCAAGCACCGAGAACGGGCCGTGTGTCTGATTGGTTACTGCGAGCTGCGGTAGTTTCTCGATTGACTGAACTGTTGATTGGCAAGTGGGTCACCAGGCGCTTATTGACGAACGGTGTTCCAGTATTGATAGCCAGTGATCCCAGGAATTTCGTGGATTTATTCGGCAACAAGCTAGAGAGAAGTGTGAAGTGATGTGGGTGGCTCTTAACAACGATGTCATGAGAGCCGATGAGGACGACGCGAGGTGGGCATGGAGCACCGCCGGAATGAAGGGCGGCGGAAATGGGAGATCCCCAAGAAAACCCGTCGGGCACGATTCCTACATGCGAAAATCCGGAGGCGACCCCGCCGGGAATCGAACCCTGTTCGCCTTGGTGGGAGGCGAGTAGTCTAACCACTACACCACCGCGGCCTCCTGTAACAAGCTAGAGTACACAATCCTTTGTGTACTCAAGCCTCATTCGCCTCGTTCATTGGCTGTTGCTCCAGTTTAACACCAGGCAGGTAGCAAGGAATTCGGTCCTTTCTTCTTTTTCCTGCAGGTTCGTTATTGGTTGAAAATGGTCCGGGGCGCATCCAACGCACTGTGGTCCAGTAAAAACAGAAACTGAAATGTACGCGTGATTGGAATCAAACTTGTTTTCCACTGAATACGCGAATTTTCGTGTCTCTGTTGACGGCCAGTGGCGCAAGTTTGCTGGCGTGTGCGGCTGTTTAACATGCCTGCCAAAAGCCTGCAGCCACGGGGAAATAAGTATCCTACGTGAATTTCTTCAATAATGCTGGTGCGTTAAGAAATCTTGCCAATTTTTATGTTTAATGTGTATATGTTTTTTTACGTGGCACTTTTCTAGAAAAAGTCACGCTGAATTATATTTTCGTTTGCAATACTGATTCCCCTTTTTTTAACACGACAACTAGAATCTTGGTACTCTGTGGATTCGTTTTCCTTATTTGAGTTGCTGAGACCTGGCAAGCAAGGTCTCGAGAACGCTGCTCCACCGCCTGGCGGGCCCCACGGCATCTTCGTGGCGCATCGAGAGAAGTCCGTGTGGGACCCTCCTCTGATGCGTCGTAAACCCCTCCCCTCAACCATCACCCCTCCCCGTTCTTTGGAGAGAGGAAACAGGGTCGATGCAGGAGAGAGCGAGAAGCCCCCCTCCCCAAGATTTTGTCGAGGAGGTTGCCCCTACACCCCAAGTTCCTTGCCCCCTCCCGCGGCTCTGTAGATGTGTCAGGGTCAGCAGCCTCGACTATCGATTCTCCTATCCCCTTCCCAACTCCCGCCGTACACCCACCCTCCCACTAAAACCCAGTCACTGCAACCACCAAGGCATAACACACGACTGCAGGCTCCCCATGGCAAGGCCCGGGAATCGATGCCGTCGGAGAATATGAGGGTACACAAGAGTGAAATGACAAAGAGAAAGCTGAGAAATGTTTGAGCTATGCCAGAAGTCGGGCACCAACGGTAACTGAGACCGCCATGCCATTCCGGTAAAAAAATCCCCGAATATGTTGGCTCTAAGGCGGCAGTCGGCTACAAACAGCATTTCGCCTATTCGTGGTTTCTTCACACGTTTTGAATCAAACATTTGAAAAATCACCCCATGTATGATGTGTTTGATTGTTTCCTAAATATGTCATATCACAAATTTTTCATAATTTTGTTAACATAAAAGTATCTTATTTTTGGTAAAATTTAAATTCTGATTATTATTTATCTTTTAATTTTAGTATTTAATTTATAATTAATAAGAATAAAACCAGGGAGAAGCTAGGTGTGTTGGTAATGCCTAGTAATAAATAGTTATTGTGCAAAATATTATTACACTGAGTGTAATTTTCTAGACGTGGTTAAGCTTTGATTCCACGTGGCGGAGGAATATCCTGATCGCAGAACTTTAGTAGGGCTTCAGAAAAGTGTGAAGTAAGCTTGAATGGACTATAGTTAGGCCCACTTGTTTATCGCGAAAATATTTACACGCAGGCTGGTCTTCAGTATCCTGCATGCACTCTTGCGACTTTCCTTTCGCTATTGGCCGCGTGTGTCCGCGAGAATGCATTTTCTTACCTGACTGGGCCAATCAGAATTTAGCTACTCCGACAGTGAGCGTCCGTGATTCGCGGGCATACACTTAAGACACGTGACTATTAAAATCATGCAATCACGAAAGTGCGTCGCAATTAAAGTGCGATCTTTTCGCGAAAAGTACGTGCCCGTACGCATTGCACTAAAAGAATAATTCGATAATTTACTATACCAGTTACATACCAGACTATAACCGGTAACAATCTCGCACATGTTGAAAGACTATACTTCAATCGTGTACAGACTGGTAGGGTAGGCTATACGTACAGAAAATCATCGTGAGACGCAATTAGCCGGCTCAAAATTTTAAATTCCTTGTCTTAAACATCAAAATTCCGACAGAACTAGTCCTTAAAGACCCAACTTGCATTAGTCATCAGTGCGTACAGGACGAACTAGTGTCAGTGGTGGCTAGGTTGGCAAAGAAATGCAGTAAAAGTAACAACTAAGACAGCTCATAGGTTGCATTTCTTTGCTACGCGTATTTTAGAGCTCTTGGACGTAGAAGGGTTGAACGCGACAATTAATCGGGCCAAAGTCATTAGCTTGAAAGGAAATGTAACAATTTTATTTTATTTTGGCAATATTAATCGAAATAAACGATAATGACTTAAAACGATGCGAATGTTTACTTAAGAAACGAAAGATTTAGTCATAAATAGGGACACCCGAATTTCGCGAAAAAAAATTTCCGCACATGCTATATTTCAATAACCTACGGGCGTACCACCAGTTTTCTTGTGCTTATTGGTGGCGTGAGAAGACATATTCCTGCTTGACAGGCCAATCAGAATTAGGTAACTTCAACACTGTACATCTATGATTCGCGCGCAGATACCTAAGACGTGTAACACGCAAACCATCCAATCACGAAAGTGGATCTGAGCCAAAGTGTTGTGAAATACAACTGGTCGTAAATCTTTTCGTAAAAATCGCGTGTCCCTTGTCACAAATACAGATATATGAGAATATCAGTGTTTTGTGACAAGCTAGCTTCTAAAACACTGTAACGTCTTAATTGCTTAATGATTGAATGATGTACTCTTTTACCTGGCTTGGGTTTTTTTTTTCCGCAGACCAATGACAAACGTTCGGTATGAGAATTCCAATTGGCTCGTTGTAAGGGGAAAGCAGCTTCGTACACACAAAACAGCGATAAGGATGAATGGAAATCTTTCTGATGTGTCCAAAGCAACTTGAAGCCCGAGAAGCAGTAAACTTTTCCTTACGGTTAACAATAATGTCTAGTTATAAACAAACAGGGAACGAAGGTGATGTGGGGTGAATCACCTGTGGCACGTCGAAGTAACGGCACACTTTAGCTGGGGACCCATAAGACAACCCTGAACACGTGAAATAATATGAAGCCCTGAGCTGATAGACTGCAGCTGCGCAGGAATCGGGAGTGGCTAGAGAAAACCCAGTGGCGAGGCCCACGACGTTTTTCACGCGCCGAAATGCGGAATTGCAGACTGACGAGGATTGAACACGGATCGTTCAGGCGGTGGTGCCGCCGCGGTACCGACGGTAACCAGAAATACAGGTTGGAAGTGTTACAAGAACCGTTATTGTTACATGCCACGCATAACATAGTTTTTGTAAATGCGTTTTTAATACCGCACGTTAATGTACACTGAAGAGCCAAGAAAAAAAAACTGGTATAGGCGTGCGTATGCAAATAATAGAGGTATGGAACCAATCAGAGTAACGCGATGCGGTCGGCAGCTAGATCGGTTACTGCTGCTACAATGGCAGGTTATCAAGATTTAAGTGAGTTTGAACGTGGTGTTATAGTCGGCGCACGAGAGATGGGACATAGCATCTCCGAGGTAGCGATAACATTTTGATGTTCGCGTACGACCATTTCACGAGTGTACCGTGAATATCGGGAATCCGGTAAAACATCACATCTTCGACATCGCTGCGGCCGGAAAAAATATTGTGAAAGAACGGGACAAACGACGACTATCATTAAACGAGAATCATTAAACGTGACAGACATGCAACCCTTTCTCAAATTGGTGCAGATTGGATTTGTGGACTGCCCTGCAGGATTCATGGTGTGAAATGCCTCTTGCATACCTTCAGACATTAGTCGAGTCCATGCCATGTGGTCTTGCGGCACTTCTGCGTGCTCGGGGAACCCTACACTATACTAGGCAGGTGTACCAGTTTTTTTGGCTCTTCAGTGTATAACAGCATTAAGAGAGAGTTCAATTCGTCTTTAAACGTTCATGATTCAGTTCATTGTCTTGTCCACAATGGGGAGTCAGTTTGTAATCCGATCAAGGCTAAGCTGCACTCCTCGTTGGGGGTGTCGGATGTTCTATGAAAATTGTAGAAAAATTAGACCAGAAAAGTTTTGGTGTCTTGCTTTTGGGGTGTATGATGCTCGTTAACATACGTGGCAATAAATATGTGGAATTAGAAGATAGTATGTTGACTCTGGTTGCATGTGATTTGTTTGAAGCAAGATGGTGATTATATCTAAATTACGTAAGTGAGTAAATTTTTATTTTTATTGCAGTCTCTGACTAAACCACAATGGACAAACTGTCAATAAAAAACGCAGTAGAAATGGTTTGCAGTAATTTACCGGATCCGTGTAGTTTCGGTTCAGATGTCCTGAGGTTAGAATTTTAACTAGCCGTGGTAAAACGAAGTTTCATTTGGAACAGTAATTAAAGATAAATTTACGATCAAGAAATTCCATTAATTGTTATTAAACTTTGCAATAAAATAATACAAAATTTCATTATAAAAACGTTTTTACGTATTTTATTTGTATCCAGCCTTTGTCATGGATTAAGATTTTCTTTTTTAAAAGCCACCTATGTATTTGTATGTTTGGCAATACTTGGAGATGATGAAAAATCGCAAGCATTTTTAGAGCTAACATATTTTCGATAACACGCAAGCTAGTTCCTTTTGCGATTGAATGAACGTGTTTTGACACAGCTAAGTTCTTTGCATACCAATCACCAGCGTTTTACTTTAGGATATCGGAATCTTAATGTTCCCAGTGAAATAGGATAGTAGCTTCACAAATGCATGACAGCCAATAACGAGAAAAAAAAACTGTCGGACATGTGCACAATACGTTGAATCCTAGGAAAAAGTCAGTTTTTACCGCAATAAACTATCGTCTCTAGCAACGCCAGGCCGTTGACTAAAGATGAGATGGACTGATTTTCGTCTCCTACGCATGTCCTCACAATGGATCACATCGCCGTAAGAACTGTCAGAATCACGTGCCCAGACAACTATGAGCCGTTCGTTCGTTTACGTTTGCTTTTACAACAAACCCACGGTTTTACTAGGAATGAATATTATATATACGTAGATTATGTCGTAGTTNTTTACGTTTGCTTTTACAACAAACCCACGGTTTTACTAGAAATGAATATTATATATACGTAGATTATGTCGTAGTTGCATTAAAACACAGCCTGAAGTAGTGTACCAAACATCTTAAACTCTTATTTGTGTAAATATCGCGCTAACTTTCTTCGAAGCCAAGTGGTTTTCACAGCTCTTACGGGAAAAAAGCAGCTCATTGTGGCGAAATAGAGGCTGTTACTACGTAGCTGGCATGCGAACTATACCCCATATTATCTGTATCTACCACACGTTCTCAATACGTTCGGCTCACAATTGCTGTTATCAGAACAACCCAGCTGTTTCCGTCACCGCTATCACCTGCTACCACCGACAGTGCCGGCTAACGTGACCTCGACACAGAGTACTTAGTAACACAGAGGTGAAACAGCCCATTATTACGCGAACTTCAGTCGCACACGCCAGTAAAATGGCGTCACTGGCCATGAACGCGCCGGAACGCCGTCCGCCAATCAACGCCTGGTAACCTACTTGCCAACCAGCAGCCCGGCCAGTAGGGAACCTCTTGCAGCACGTAGTAGCCAATCAAACACGATGCCTGTTCTCAGAAATTCGCGCAACCAATCAGAGAATGGGTGACGCCCACATCAAAGGAACCGCCACGCCATTTCGTCTCTGTGTACTTATCTACTCTGTGACCTCGAATATGCTGGAAGTGGAAGGCGAAGGCTTTATGTGATGCTGCACGCTACGAAGTGAATTATAAAATTCTACTTTCACACGTTCAAAATTTAAAATTAATGATATATTATATTTCCACAACAGTATCAATAACGGCACTCACATCTTTTCTATTTTGTATATATACAAGTGAAAGTTATTTTCTTTAAAAATCTATCCTTACCTGTGNACGGCACTCACATCTTTTCTATTTTGTATATATACAAGTGAAAGTTATTTTCTTTAAAAATCTATCCTTACCTGTGACTGATACTTCATTATTTCCTTCATATGTTTCTAAGCCACCTGGATGCAGATGAGGAAACTCTGATCACCATTGCAATAACGTAATTTTTTTTTTCGACTAGGAGGCGGTATACTTCTAGTAACAACTCCAGAATGGAACTATTCCAGCACTGTTAAGCTATCACAGTGGTCGCAGTGTTCTGCCACAAATGANTAGTAACAACTCCAGAATGGAACTATTCCAGCACTGTTAAGCTATCACAGTGGTCGCAGTGTTCTGCCACAAATGAGTCTCCATGGACGGTCGACCCCGTCTGGAGATGGACAAAACAGTGACTTTGCAATAACGGCTACAAAGGATCTGTGACAAGAATATATGTCACATTTTCCAATTACTCGTTTGCTAGTAGCTGCAATAGATGTAACCACCGGCGTTTATTCATTGCATTAACTTCATTGGATTATATCGTATTGAAAAGGGCTTATTAACTTCCCCCGGTGTTATGCCTGAAGGCTTATCAGGAGACGGCTTACAAACTAACTTAAACTAACACCCATCTTACCTAAGATTTGAACCCAGAACCTCCCGCACCACAAACCGGCGGCGCACCACCCGACTGCTCCACGGGAGTCGTAATTAACTTCATTCAAAGCCAATTTGAAAATTTAAATAACGTCCACCAAATTTGAAGTAATTTCTGCTTATAAATAATGAGATACCAGCAGAACTACCCGGCGTTGACCGGATATAACTTGGTAATGAGAGATACACGACCCCGCTTTAGGGGGTTTGGGAGTTTTGGACCCAAAGGCCTCGCAGTATTTTAAGTTGAATACTGAAGGGTATCTCTGCCAAACTTGGTCTATATCCGTCAAATGGTGAATAATTGTATAGGCTATTCACGGTAAAGTTAGCACTTTTGAAAGCCCTCTCATTTTGAATAATAGTCAATAAATATATTTTATTATACCCTGAGACGTAAACTTCCGATAGTGGTGGAATATACACTTTGTGTTTATTACTTTCTTGTCAATATTTATTTTAAAAGGTGCTAAAGAATAAGAAATAGCTGAAAGGAAAAAGTAACTAGGGCCTCAAAAGTGCTCACTTTACAGTAAACAGCCTATACAGATTGATTCTAAAATAATGGGACAAACATTGAGGGGTGGTAGAGCTCACTAAAACAAACAATTATTGTATTGGAATATATGGGGGGAAGTGACGCGTTGAGGCACAAACACAAAAACATAACACATTAACGGAAAAACAAAATGTTCATTAGCAGCATACTTAACGAGTGATTCCGTACATAAAATGTTAAAACGTTGCTGGAAATGCATCCACCAACAGTCACGCATGCTTGGCGACCTCTACATATGGCGTGATTGGCTGACAATGGTGGCGTGCGTGAAATACCCGGCGTATTTGAATCTGTTCGCCAATCACTCCACCGACCTTGCCAAGCTTGCGTTACTGTCGGAGGTAGCAATTTTGATCAATTATTATAAACATTGCTGTAAAAAGGCATTTAGCGGCGACGCTGCAAATAAACAATGTGTTGCATTTCATGTGTTATTTTGTCATCTCATGGAACTACATGCTTGATGCTCAATGGAATGGCACGAACTATCTGTTAATGTTGCAGCCTACGTTCACACACCAGATTACCCACAAGGTGACACTGAGCCTTGCCATGTACAGTAGCGGCCATATATCATCTTCAATTGCAACACGTGCATCTTGTGAACAGTGGATCGGAATGGGCCACCATGTAGACACATTTTAATTCTTCCCATCCTTATTAGGCAGTCGAGCCGGCCAGATAAAGTTTGTTAGGCTCTACGAGTTTGGCCGTATAACTTCACATGATCGGAACATTTCACCTCTGCGTGGCATGCGAAGCGAGTGTATATTTATGGTCATATCTGTAATAAAAAAAAAAAAAAGCGCATTTTTGTTTTGGTATTTCGGTGGCTGCCACAATTTGGCTGAAAACGGTGGCTTTCGACGTTACTCTGCTCTCTTTGAGTGTGCGCAGTGAGATAAGGTAAATTACTTCCCTGCTGCACCTGAGAAATATTAATGACACACATAGAATGCGGTTGTATCTATTTATTTATTTTTATTAGTACCAGCACAGCGCAATTAGGGGCAGCTGCTTTTCAATAACTTGCACTGCCTGTCGCACGCAGCACAAATAATGTTAATTATGTTTCTCTCCAGGAAGTGGTGAACTTTTATTGTTTTACTTTTTTTTCTTAGTCCCTGAGTTCCGTGACGTACGATTACGATGTTTCCAAGCCACTTAAAGCTGCATACATTACCCATGACAAATGTATTCTAATTACCTCACTTGTGGTGGAGGGGGTAAGGGATAGCGGTACAGAAT
>NQII01004921.1:0-41074 GCA_002778355.1 Clitarchus hookeri
GGTTCTGCATCGAAATATCGAGTATTACATAACAGTGTTTACTTGTTTAAGAACAAGTCGAGATCGGTAAATAACTAAGAAATCGTCCCCTCAGAAATGCACGAAAGCGTGGTAGGTAGCAAAAACATTAAATTTCATTCGAGACAGTGTCGGCTCAGGTAAATTTAGGAGGCAGTGAAGCTCCTCTGGCGGGAAGCGTTGACAAAACAGCCGCGAGGTTCTGAAACCGGTTCCGCAGTGCAATCGCTGTCCCTCGGTCGCCATTTGTCGGTGTCCGCACCGCAGGTGTGAATATTTCACGAACCCCCCGCCCCCTCCCAGACCCCCGGGGGGTCATACAGACTCCCCTCTCCTCCTCCCAGCAGGCCCTGCGCTGTCCGCAGTTGTGTACATACAAACTGTATTATCATGACTAATGAAACGCAATTATACCAATACCGCGCTGCAGACGCGCAAGGCTCCCGCGGGAAGAAGCGATACGTTGGCAAAGGAGGAGGGGGTGAGGGGCAGTTGCCAGGTGGGAGGATTGCTCATCGTCACTCCGGACGTCATCACACAATTTAAACTTCTCGCCGCCAGTTTATGACCGTGTGCAGATACACTTCCCCTCTCTGCCCGTCTGTATCNATCACACAATTTAAACTTCTCGCCGCCAGTTTATGACCGTGTGCAGATACACTTCCCCTCTCTGCCCGTCTGTATCTTTTCGCAGTTTGTAAAAAAAATTACTGTTGCATGAACTTGTAAACTAATTTTCACAAGACGATCATGTGACATCATTAAACTTATAATAAGGGAAATTTTGCTGTTGCGCTTTTTTTTATTCTAATATATAAAGACCCATTCAAACCCACGTTACTTTGTAGTTTCGGTGCTGCAAATCGTACTTCTTTGATGCGTACGGTTCATAAGCCGACACAGCAATTGTTTCACTATCACAGCAAACAAGCTGGGCAATTTGTGTTCTGCTGTAATGAAATTAAACATTCATGTACCAGAACAGTAGCAGTGAGACTCGCAGTGTACCTACAGCAAAGGCAAAAAAAAAAGTAGTGTTCATCGTGTACACAATTGAGTAGAATGTGTCTGAATTGGTTAAAAAAAATTTAGTCAACTTTTAAAGGCTACAAAGTGAAAAAAAAATGTCTAGACATGGAACGTTTTAAATAATTCCTTTACGAACACCTATTTTCTTGAGAGACTTATTGCAAGAGTTGCCAATCAAGCATAAACAATTTATACTTAGAATGCACGCATCAAAATTGAATATTTTCTATTGGACCTTGTGTACACTTGTCCTTTNCATAAACAATTTATACTTAGAATGCACGCATCAAAATTGAATATTTTCTATTGGACCTTGTGTACACTTGTCCTTTCACAGAAGTTCACAGCAGGGCACCTGTGCTCCAATTACTGCCTTGTCTGGCGGATAAAATATAACGTATTTTCCCGTGTATCGTGTAAAATGTGCGTGTGTGTGTTGGGGGAGGGGGATGGCAGCATGTTTGTGGGAAATTCCATAATTCGCACACATGGCTAAACAGCGTATCCTTGGGTCCCTCTGAATTCTAATTACACTATCTGGCAAAACTACGATGNATTCGCACACATGGCTAAACAGCGTATCCTTGGGTCCCTCTGAATTCTAATTACACTATCTGGCAAAACTACGATGTAATGTACACATCAATTCAACACGTGCAGTAATTACATGGCGTGGTTCAATAGTTCAAGATTAAAACAGNTACGATGTAATGTACACATCAATTCAACACGTGCAGTAATTACATGGCGTGGTTCAATAGTTCAAGATTAAAACAGTTAAATTAATATGTCCTATAGACACTTGAAAGTCAACGAGAAGTTAACAAAATCGTTAACACAACAAAATTCAGTCTTGGGAGACTTAAATACGGGGCGCAATACTTCAACGGCCTAAGCCATAACTTAGCTTCAGTTAGAGTGCTGTATGGGCAAGTTATGTATAACGTTCCATGAATGAAATTTTTAATCTCCATTTTTCGCCTACTCAAATAGGTAGTATGTACGAATTTTGCATATGTGCTTCATTTACCACATAATTTTAATATATGTATTAATATTTTAAATAATTCCAGTTCATTGTCAGCAGTATTTTTGGGGGAGAGGGTATTTCTGCAACAATAACAGTTTTCTTAGGACGACGATGTTTCATACAAATTAAAGTAAGAAATGACGTAATGTGTACATATTTACGTTTACAGATTTAAAGATTTCGCACTGCAAGATGAAGGCCCTTCCNGTAAGAAATGACGTAATGTGTACATATTTACGTTTACAGATTTAAAGATTTCGCACTGCAAGATGAAGGCCCTTCCAATTTTATACTTTCAGCTAATTTCTATCACGTGATACTACAACCAATACTACCGGAAAGATATGATGGATCAATATTTTGCCCATGTGCGCAATAAAAATAAAATTNGTAAGAAATGACGTAATGTGTACATATTTACGTTTACAGATTTAAAGATTTCGCACTGCAAGATGAAGGCCCTTCTAATTTTATACTTTCAGCTAATTGCTATCATGTGATACTACAACCAATACTACCGGAAAGATATGATGGATCAATATTTTGCCCATGTGCGCAATAAAAATAAAATTNGTGATACTACAACCAATACTACCGGAAAGATATGATGGATCAATATTTTGCCCATGTGCGCAATAAAAATAAAATTTATGATGGATTAAGTTTTGTCTGGCACTGTTGCTAAAAATTATGCCCGAAACAAATACAGAATATAATAAAACCAAATCATGTGTTCTATAAAAAACGAGTCGAGCAAAACAGTTTACGGTGAATTGACATCATGGCCATCTACACCGTGTGGCTGACTGGGAGCTTGAACACAAACTGGTGAAATCGCGGTTCTCGTTCTCAGATAAGTGACTTCATTTTGNCGTGTGGCTGACTGGGAGCTTGAACACAAACTGGTGAAATCGCGGTTCTCGTTCTCAGATAAGTGACTTCATTTTGCAAATATTCCTCATGTACTAAGGTTTTAGTAAACCTTTACTTGCTGGGAATCTATGGGTTTTCTAACTGTTCATTAANAAATATTCCTCATGTACTAAGGTTTTAGTAAACCTTTACTTGCTGGGAATCTATGGGTTTTCTAACTGTTTATTAAAGCAATTCCTTTTTTTAAACCGTTGCTCAAATAACTGTATGCAAAAGAATGGAAAATTAGGGATTGGCACCTCTTAGAGTGCCAGCACAATCTAGGATAGGATTTTTCGAAATTCGATTCCTAAGAGTGATAAACGTGGTAAAACTTGTTTTCGAGGATTCCTCAATAGCTCGTTGACCCATATGTATATATATATATACACACACACACACACACACACATATATATATATATATATATATATATATATATATATATACANTATATATATACACAAGTGGACCCGGCAGACGTTGTCCTGCCCGAATGATGGCTTGCCTGCTATTAGCGGTCATATTTTTATTAATGTAAAAAATCAATGTAACAGTCATATTTTTATTTATGTAAAAAAGTAAAGTATATTGAAATAAATGTTGAATCTTAATACTAAAAGAAATCAAGTTTGTTTTGTTTTTATTTTAATGCGAGTTGATGCACAATGTTTTTCGTCAATCCCTGAGGTGTGTAAATTNATCAAGTTTGTTTTGTTTTTATTTTAATGCGAGTTGATGCACAATGTTTTTCGTCAATCCCTGAGGTGTGTAAATTGACAAACTTGATGGTTTGCCAACGCGAGAACACGCGACATATAATTGGCCATGTGAGAAGCACGGATTTTCTAAATCCATCACACAAATGGACATTGTTTGGCCTTGTGACTTACTAATAGTCATTGCGAATGTCAAGAGAATTGGAAATTGCAGGTGTCTGAATGTAATGGGTGAGTCTGAAGGGATCATTGNATAGTCATTGCGAATGTCAAGAGAATTGGAAATTGCAGGTGTCTGAATGTAATGGGTGAGTCTGAAGGGATCATTGGGATCCGTGGCAGAAGAACATCTTCATCTTGAATCTTGCCGTTCAAAATGGTAGCTTCAATATCATTTCCCATGATTTTTTTTATGACCAATCGCGTGCCATTGCATAGCTTTGGTTCATGTAAATTCCGAAACAAAATGATTGGTGAACCAATTTTTAATCGCATGTTATGTGGAGGCATTCCCGGTAAATCCAGTGAATTCAAGAATTCAACAGGATAGTTGACTGCTTCGTCANTCGCATGTTATGTGGAGGCATTCCCGGTAAATCCAGTGAATTCAAGAATTCAACAGGATAGTTGACTGCTTCGTCAGGATCGATAACAGTGTCGATCGATTTGAACTACATCTCATTGCCAGGCAACGACTGTTGTATTTTGAAATTAATAGTGTCAACATCGATATTTTTTGGGGCCAAAATAGCTCGTTCACGTAGCCACGCATGATTAATGTAATTAGCGCGCAAATCTGGGAATATGCTTTCAATCAAAGCATCTTTCGTGGCTACCATGTTGCAAAAATTGTCTGGCAATTTGATGCATTGTGTATTTCCATGCAATATAATTTTTTCCATTGCCAATGTTGAGCAATTTTTCGGAAAATGGCAGTGCCAATGGATCGTTTTGCAGTTGAACACGCATATTTATGGCAAGGCGTAATGTATTGACATTTCTTCATAGGTATGATTGTTTCAAACATGCGTTAATTTCGTCCGCATATGTAGCACGTGGAATGGCCGGCAATGTCTGTCTGAAATCACCCGACAGCAGCAGTCGAGCGCCACCGAAAAGTCTGGTATTATCGTTGAGATCATTCATCGTTCTATCGAGAGCTTCAAGTGAATGCTTTTGGGCCATAGTGCATTCATCACATATAATAATTTTGCATTTTTGCAAAACTTTTGCCATGCCGGAATGCTTCTTTATGTTGCACATTGCTTCTGGATTTGTGTGAACGTTCAATGGCAACTTGAGTGCTGAATGTGCAGTTCGTCCACCATCAAGCAAAGTCGCTGCAATGCCTGATGAAGCAATTGCCAACGCAATAGGATTTTCTGATCGAATGCGCGCAGGTATCAGTGAGATAAGGAATGTTTTGCCAGTGCCGCCTGGTGCGTCCAAAAAAAAATAATCCGCATTGTTGTGCTGTAATTGACAAAATAATTCGATCGTATATGTTATTTTGCTCAGCAGTGAGCAGTTGTTCATTATTTGCAACAAAAGTAGTCAAAGAAGCCGCATCGAACTGTTGTTCGGGCTGAACATCGCTGTTAATGATGTCTGTTACTGGGCGGTTAGGCGATGGCATACATAAATAATGAGTGACATATTCGAAATGAGAATGCAAATACCCTGAATCTTTATTGATGCCTCGTTATATATCTCCGGCGGAAAATCGATATTGGGATCTTGATCAGCGGTCCGAATGTGATGCAGAATGTCTTCGCTCATGGAATCTTTATATTTGTGCCAGAGAGAAGAAGCTTGTGACGGAAAACATGTCGTCAACAATATGGCGAATAATTGGCAAATTTGATGAGGAGAGGAACTCAGTACTGCATCTGTAAGTGTGAGATCCCAATGGTTGTCATCTTCCAGCAAATGCAATTCGCGACAAGCATCGTGGTATGCGTCGTACAAAATACCATTGTCTGTTCACAAGTATTGGAAGGACGTCGGTCCAGGAACTTTAACCAACAACAAACTCAAGAAGAAGCATTCACGTTGCTTTGAATGGGCTGTGTATAATCGGCCTAATGTATTTCCCATAAATATGCCGTCTATCCTTTGACTGGAACGCCTCGCTTTCGTGGGTCCCACTTTTTTGACTGTTTGTACCTCGTGAAAAATCGTAGCACATCAGTATACATTAAAGTCTTTGCGAATTGACCGAAAATACCTGGTCGGTTGCATAGTTCGAAAAACTCAGTGTTGTTTTTGGGGCAGTTAATGCTCGTTGTATAGCAGTCTCTTCAGTGAAATAAACACGCTGTCCATTTTCAAGGCGCGCGGCCAAATGCAGAACAGCAGGGTCTCTGTTGTGTGTTGGAAAACTCAAAATGCGCCAAACTACTTCATTACTGTAAATGTCTCGNATTATTATTTACATTTTGAACAGCAAATACAACTATATCGCTGCCCTTATGAACGTATTTGCAAATGTATTTGATGGACTTCACCAAACTGCAGAACTCAACGTTTATGTGTGCTTCGTAGGTTTTGGACACCAATGGCGAATACGGAACCACCCAACGATTGTCAATGTCAACCGTATTTCCACAGTTTGACATGCGCAATTGATATGATTGGCCACCATTGTCTGTGTCTCTACGACGATACAATGGATAACCATCGATATTAGTGATAGTATCTTTTGAACACATTTTTGGGAAATGTTCCGTACTTTTTATATTGTCCATGCACGGCGCCGTTATGTTGAAATCACTGCATGGACCATGGATCATGTTAGCGGTAACAATGTCAAAAAACTCTTGATCGGTATTCCGATCCGGAATTTCTGCTGAAATAATTTTATCAATTTCTTCTGGTCGTACTTTGTCGACCAACCAAATCAAAATATGTGCATGTGGCAAACCTCGTTTTTGCCATTCAACAGAATACAGCCAGCAACGTGTTTCGCCGAATACATGGTGATGTGAAATCAAGTTCATCAAATATTTTAATTTTTGTTTGAACACACGTGCAGTGATATCATGGCGATGCATTGCTGTTTGACCTTTCATCCCAGTTTGTATTGTACGTAAATGTAATGAACAATTCTGGTCGGCCGTACGCGCGCACGAAAGTCATGGCGTCTTGAATGTATTCTTGCATATGACGCGGACTACCAATATATGATGATGGAAGAATATATTCGGTACCGATGTCGTTGATATTAGTTGTTTCATCTACGTTACTGACAATAGCATCATGCAAATGAATGTACTCCTCAGAACGCAGTTTCGCTTGATTATACTTGATGTGCCGTAATCGCTGGCTTTCAATTTTTGCATACATATCAACGATGTATTGATGAAACAGCTGGCGGAATCGGAGAATGTTGTTTTCTTCATTTGCACGAATCATTAACCGATATGCGTAGAAGTTCATCGCGCTCACTTACTTGTTGGTTTCTGCACCTGCAAAGTAAAAATATAAATAAGACAAAATTAATTAATCGTACAGCAAAGAAAAAAGAAAAAAAAGTGTAGATTGTACCTGTCACTAGATTTCTTTGTTTGATGTTGAAATGATATCCATCTTCTCTTTCCCAAAATATCAATGGATATTGCATAGCGTCGTAAGAACGATGACTGTCTTGAATTGTCTGCACCGTGTTATCTCTGCGTTTGATCCGTATATCTCGACGTTNCTTCCCAAAATATCAATAGATATTGCAAAGCGTCGTAAGAACGATGACTGTCTTGAATTGTCTGCACCGTGTTATCTCTGCGTTGGATCCGTATATCTCGACGTTCGTATGCGTCGCCAACCATAACAACTGCAACTTCATTAACGGTTGGTGCATTGTATTGGCCTGCGTGATCTCCAGATGGCACTTTGTCTGCTTTGATGACGATCATGTAGCTGTCGTTTTGCAGTTTGTTTGAAACAGTATTGAAAAACTGGACCGACTGGTTGAGATTTCGCAAAAACTGTTTCAAAGTCGCCACAATTTCTCGCTCCTCCATCTGCTCGATGTTGTATTGGCAGCGTGTGTTTTTTTCTTGCTCTTGATCGCGCATGAAGTACATTTGCAATAATTTTGGATCGGCATCAGGCATTGACATTAAAGAACCAATTTGATGATACACTTGGCCCTGAATCTTAACCGTTGATTCAAAATTGCGACCATCCTGATTCTGAAAGATTATTTTTGCTACAAATGATTTCATTTGGAAGCAAGAATTGAATTTACGAATTTTACGCAAAAACTATTTTGATTGAGGTGTGACTCCAGCCAATAGTGTTTTCAATGGTTCTGGCGGCGAATTCAATGGTGGCAGTACAACTTTTCCAGACGCGCAGCAGAAACCGGCCGATTCACTTTAATATTTGAATGCATGGCAGTGTTGGCATTCTTTGTCCATAGCACCGATGACAATTTGTGGATGTGACGAATAGTCGATGTCTTCTCATATTCGAACACAAGGCGGAGAATAGATGCACGTGTCAAAGCGCGATGTACTTGCAGGCGCTGTCGTTCATGTGCTCTGTGTGCGTCGGTGGCTCGTTGACGCGCCTGTCTTTGTCTCAATGCATTAGCTCGAAGGCGTCCGTTGCGTTGCTTTTGACTTTCATTTTCACGTGTGTTTGCAACCTGGTCTCTTAATTTGCATTATCCGTCAATTGATCTTCTCCGTTCTAATTAACTAACGGGTCTGGACTATTTGTGAACTCCGTGTACGTCGACCAATATTTCCTCCTCGTCCACAAATACGTGGCATTGTTCTGAAATAAACCATCCAGGGACCCACTCAAACACAAACAAAAAATTTCATCAAAATAGGCCCAGCCGTTTAGGAGGGGTTCAGTGACATACACACGTACAGAAAAATTATAATAAAGATAAGCCAAAAAGCAAAAAAAAATGGTGCACCTGCCTAATATCGTGTAGGGCCCCCGCGAGCACGCAGAAGTGCCGCAAGACGACGTGGCATGGACTTGACTAATGTCTGAAGGTATGCAGGAGACATTTCACACCATGAATCCTGCAGGGCAGTCCACAAATCCATAGGAGAGCGAGGCGGTGGAGATCTCTTCTGAACAGCACGTTGCAAGGAATCCCAGATATGCTCAATAATGTTCATGTCTGGTGATTTAGGTGGCCAATGGAAGTGTCAAAAGTCGGATGACTGTTCCTGGAGCCACTCGGTAGCAACTCTCGACGAGTGGGGGGTCGCAATGTTCTGCTGGAATTTCCACGCCCGTCGGAGTGCACAATGGACATGAATGGGTGCAGGTGATCGGACAAGATGCTTACGTATCTGTCACGTGTCAGAGTCGTAACTAGACGTATCAAAGGTCCCATTTCACGCCAACTGCACACGCCCCATACCATGACAGAGCCTCCACCAGCTTGAACAGTCCCCTGTTGACTTGTAGGGCCCATGGATTCATGAGGATGTCTCCATACCCGTACACGTCCATCCGTCCCATACAATTGGAAACGAGACTCGTTAGACCAGGCTACCTTTTTCCAGTCATCAATAGTCCAATGGCGGTGTTGGCGGTCCCAGGCGAGGCGTAAAGCTTTGTGTGGTGCAGTCAACAACGGCACACGAGTGAGCCTTCGGCTCCGAAAGCCCATATCAATGATGGTCTGTTGAATAGTTTGCACGCTGGCAATTATTGATGCCCCAGCATTGAAATCTGCGCCAATTTGAGGAAGAGTTGCACGTCTGTCACGTTTAATGATTCTCGTCAGTCGTCGTTTGTCCCGTTAATTCACGATCTTTTTCCGTCCGCAGCGACGTCGAAGATTTAATGTTTTAATGGATTCCTGATATTCACGGTACACTCGTGAAATGGTCATACGTGAAAATCCAAATGATATCGCTACCTCGGAGATACTATGTCCCATCCCTCGTGAGCTGTGTAAAACACCACGTTCAAACTCACTTCAATCTTGATAACCTGCCATTGTAGCAGCGGTAACCGATCTAGCAACTTTGCTAGACGCTTGTTGTCTTGTAAAGGTACTGCCGACCGCATCGCCTCACTCTGATTGGTTACATACTACCATTATTTGCATACGCACGCCTATACCAGTTTTTTGGCTCTCCAGTATATATATATGACTCACAGGAAACGATTTTAGAATGGATGTTGCAAGTGTAATATTACATACGTCATCTCAGGACCATAAAAATAGCTTCTGCAAACTAAACAAGCATGTGCGTACAAAGAAGTACTTAAGCAAGAATTCTAGTACAGAAATTGTTGTATTTTAATTATGACAGATATTAAATTAATGTAACGAATGTAACAAACTACAGATTTTGTGCCAAATACATAGGCAAGCAGCCAAAATTACTAATTACAAAATAACTAAACGCACACAAATTTGTGTATATTAATATTGGTCGAAGAGACTAAAATTGAAACCGTTCAATAAGACACGTTCACTCATAGAGCTACACACTTGTAACACCAACCACTGTTTATATTATTATTAATATTTTGTAGTATAGCTGTTTTAAATGATAGTTGAGACACTTCTTACATGCTGGGTTTATGTGTTGCACTTCAAGCACGCCCTGTAGCCACCGAAAATTATTTAAAATAAGCTTCGGTGTGGTGCATAACTATTAGCTGGGAAACATTAGCTTCACAACGAGTACCAATGCTGTGGTATGAGTTTAAGTGAANGTTTATATTATTATTAATATTTTGTAGTATAGCTGTTTTAAATGATAGTTGAGACACTTCTTACATGCTGGGTTTATGTGTTGCACTTCAAGCACGCCCTGTAGCCACCGAAAATTATTTAAAATAAGCTTTGGTGTGGTGCATAACTATTAGCTGGGAAACATTAGCTTCACAACGAGTACCAATGCTGTGGTATGAGTTTAAGTGAAAAATGTCGGCTAGGTATGACGAAGATTTAGCATAGATAACCTTTCTTAGAGTGGCCAATGTATAACTGGTCTCAGTCCTGGCCACGACAACGTTCAGTAAAAACGAGAGACATAATTTTGTGATTTAAGACTAGTATATATATTTTAAAGTTTAACAGTGTACTTGCTAGTTCTCGGCAAGATTATTGTAAACTACCTGAAAGTAATCAAAAAACGGAAAAATGAATACCAGTAAAGGTTTTTTTAGTACGCTTAGAGAGTTGGTTTTTGAGAAGTTTGCTTGGATCGAAATAGATGCCACATTTATAATAATATTAGCAACAAACTGCGATCAATTTAATGTGCTATTAAAGAATTTCCTTTCAATTTCAGCGTTTCCAATGACGATTTTTGGAAGTTCAGTAAAAAGTGATTTCAATGAAAGCTCACGGCTAAAAAACGAAACAGCTTGTAAGTCATGTTGATTAATTTGTATTCCATTTTCAGTAGATCAGACCGCTTCAATTTCTATGTTAAAATTGGCTACATTTTTGACACCAAAGGTGGAAGAGAACAGAAAACAATACTGCATTTCATCATCATCACGTAACTAGTACTGGGTATATTAAAGAGATGCAGGCAGGTCAGTGATACACAAAGAGAAAAGAGCAGGAGCCAGAAAAAAGCTCAGTGGCATTCCTGATCTGACCTTCTACCAGTCAGAATGCAAGAGGCCGGTGAACAGGCGACAATACCGGTAGTAAAGGTATGACTTAAACCAAGCAACATTATTTTATTTTCAAATTAAAACTTAATTCGGATTTAGCTAGCACGATATCGCAGTCTACATTATTGGAGCATTTTATCCTTCTTATTTACGAATATTTTACTTTAAACGTTATTTTAAGGCTTATTGTGCTCAGCGATTAAATTAAATCGTTTAGAAATGTTGATAAAATAATAAACTTATGAAAAAATAAATTTTACGTTTAATGACTAAAGTTAAACTAAATGCTTCTTGTTAACAAAAATATACTTTTCCAAATTGCTCCTCGCATTCCTAAATGTAAAATAAAGCGTACGTTTACATTGTGATGAAATTTTGAAACAGCGTCGCTGTTGGTCGTTTCTATCGGCATCTAAGGGAAAAAATATTTAAGAATGTTGGAAATAAGGGGAAGGGCTAGAACTAAATATCAAAACAATTTCATGAAGAAATTGTTTTTATTTATATATATTACTACAAACGAAAGAGTGGCTTCCAATATCTCTTAACTGCATTCTGCATCCGAAGCTCACAGAATATGACTTGTTTAATAAGGATTTCTTAAAATATTAACTCATTACACAGCGGAAACAGTCTGGTAGAATGTTACAGATAGCCGGAAGTGGAAGCTTTGTATTTACTCTTTCTCATTGAATCTCCTTGGTATTTCGTTCATGTTTATTTGTGCTCTATATCTCATGCGGAATAATAGGTTTGCCCGTGACGTTTAATGTCGTTTTCGCTTCACTTCCGCATTATAAATTTTCCCTAGCAAAAATAAAAGAAATAAGGGAGTGGACACATCGCTAATAGTAAGAAATTAATATTAATTAATTCGCTGAATTGAATTTGTTAAACTGTATTTTGACACGAATATTATATTTTAGTATCAGGTAACAAGAATGTCATAGAATTATGCGGAAATAATGAGAAATTTTTACTGACGAACATTTTACAATAATAAACATTTATAAGGTGCATCGGTATTTGAGTCAGATAAAATTTAACTCTCCGTTCTTATAAATATAGTGATGCAGTGTTACGATAGTCATTTTATGTCACCATACCAAATTAAATGAAGTTTATATGACAAAAATACAGCCCTTTAGCTTCCAAGGATCAAACTAAATCACAGACAAAGATTCTGTCACCGGGTGGAATATGAAAAAGCGGGAAGTACACCCAGTTGGATGTTGGACTAACAAGTCGTCATTATAAATTACAACACAGCAAAGCGAAATGGTACAGGTAACTGAAAGCAGTTTCTGTATCTTTGTGAGCAAATATTATTTTAATGCTTTACGTATCGTTATTATGCTGGTAAACGTTCCAGCGATACGATACATAATACTAAGCTATAAATGTCCCTACAACCAATGAACCTAAAAATTGGTAGTTCGATGTAAACATAAGTACGAACGAGTATTGTTAATCGTGTATTCTGCAAAATCACCTAGCTTCCACTAATTTCAACAAAATAATATTTAGATTTTTAGTTAAGCATTAAAAAATACTAACGACAAAACAAATGGTAAAATAATAGGAAATTGACTAAGAAAGCAACTAATATTTCAAACGAATTCTTTAATGTAATTTATATTAATAATATAACATAGTAAATTAGTTCGCAAGCATAGATCACTAAAATTTAAGATTTGTTACGTAAACAGAGCCAAGTGCCAAAAACTTTAGTTTCAAAATGTTTTATTTGTCAGAAAACCAAAGTTTTTCGTTAATAATTCCAATATTTCTCTATTAGTTCATTAACAACAAATGGATTAACTGTTTAAACGTATTTTACTTGAACTGCGTAAGTTCAAAATTACTAAGTTATTGCACAAACTCCGCAAAAACGGTGGTGTTTATGGTGATGACGGAAGAATATACTTCCTTTTTTTTTTAACATCATAATTAATAATCCGTCGCTGGGAAACCACTAAGGTTAGGCATCACTTAATGGTAGGATTGCAGATGCAATTTTTATTATTGCAACATTTGATGACAGCGACTGGATTTGCAGCGATTGCAGATATTATTTCAAGTAGGGTACACGCTATCCTGACGGTCATTGCACCATGCTAAATACTTTAATAATATTTGGCACTTAAGCCGGGTTATAAAGAAATTTTTCCAGTTGTACGTAATTCCAATGAGTTAACCCAACTTCTAACGTGCTTACGGAGTTAAATCCCAGTACGCAAGAAAATTCAGGTATTCAGAAACTTTTATCAGCTGGAAAATATCTCGATCGAATACCGCCCGCCCTCACACCGCTGCATCATATGTAGGATACCTGGAAACCATATCTTTTCTCTTGATATATTTCATCCTGAAGCTTTTGGCATCACCGACTGACCTTTAGGCTCTTGTAACATATGTAAAAATTATCTCTTATAAACGAACTTTTCTTTGTCAACGCAGCGTTGGTTCATTTTTTTCTTACTCTTATTCAGGCATTTTCCTCACTTATTACAATTACGTACCGCAAGATCGCCAGAGCTTTCGTATTAAATTCAGAAACGGACTGCAAGTAGATAAATGCCTTTCCTCTGCATCATGTGCATGGTCTCGCGTCAACACAGTGACTAAAGGGGTCCAACCTTTTCGTATACAGGCAATTCATTTGTAAGTAAGGCGAAGAACAAAATAATAATAAGCAGCGAACCACCGGGCGAGCGATGGAATCTCTCGTTGGCGTTTGTGCGCGCGCGGGAGTTCTGCCCACCAGTTGGACGCGATCACGTGGCAAATAACTGATGCATTACGAGAGTCGGAGTGACGAGGTGGAAAAAAGGGGGGTATATACTACCCTCGTTCATTAGACCCGTCACCCGTCCACCGGCACACAACGCATTCTCATATGCAAATTGTCAACTCGACGAGTACATTTGTTTTTTCTGCTCCTCGCTTTGTCCCACTGCGCTCGGTTTTCACCTACCTTTGCCGTGATTTCGATAATTATGACTTTTATGCTTCCCGAGTCACGAAATTGAACCGCCAAAGTGATTACCTAAACTATATTTTAAATTTGTTTTTTATTTTTACTTTGCGGTTTCATCGACCTCAGCATTTTGAAAGGAAGCTGTATCTGGCTGAAGGGTTCGAAGGACGCGCATGTGTGCGGGAAGGATGCCGCCGGATGGTTTTTATTTTTCGTTTTCCGTTTGAAACTTACGTCCCGAAACATATTTCATATTCGGCAGTTGTCAAAAGAGGGAAATGGCAGCGTGAAAGACGGACGGGCCGGGCAGGGGTGGGAAATGGAGAGGAGGGGTCTAAACAGAGGTTGTTTCGGCAGTCGTCAGAGGAAGTAAAAAGAATCGAAGAGGGAGTCGACGTACGGTAAAGGCCCGCGACTTCAGAGAAAGAAAGAGGTAAAAGGAGAGAGAGAAAAGATAGGAAGCGGAAAGACGCAGGGAAGAAGCTGGAAATGAAAAATAAATCGTGGCAGGCAGGTCCGAACAAACAGGGGTACGTAGTAGCTCGCTGCCTCACACTTCAGTAAGGTTTGTGCGCAAGAGATGCGAAATGTAACTTCATACGAACAGCTGAAACGAGACGAGAATAACAGTTTTAATGTTCAGCTGCCAGAAANCGAAACATATTTCATATTCGGCAGTTGTCAAAAGAGGGAAATGGCAGCGTGAAAGACGGACGGGCCGGGCAGGGGGGGGAAATGGAGAGGAGGGGTCTAAACAGAGGTTGTTTCGGCAGTCGTCAGAGGAAGTAAAAAGAATCGAAGAGGGAGTCGACGTACGGTAAAGGCCCGCGACTTCAGAGAAAGAAAGAGGTAAAAGGAGAGAGAGAAAAGATAGAAAGCGGAAAGACGCAGGGAAGAAGCTGGAAATGAAAAATAAATCGTGGCAGGCAGGTCCGAACAAACAGGGGTACGTAGTAGCTCGCTGCCTCACACTTCAGTAAGGTTTGTGCGCAGGAGATGCGAAATGTAACTTCATACGAACAGCTGAAACGAGACGAGAATAACAGTTTTAATGTTCAGCTGCCAGAAAAATTTTTAATAATGTGTGCTAACAGAAAAGATTCATATACAATCTTTATTTTCAGTGTTGCAAGCACTTGCTAGGATTTTGCGTAAAGTAATCTGTATAGTAAAAGAACAGTAAATTCATCATTTGCACTTCAATTTTATCAACAGAAAGTGAGGTTTATGCGGGATATTTCTAAGGTAAAAACAAAATGAGCATACATAATGACAAATTAGAGTTAAATATGACTTTTATAAGGAAATGATTGATTAAAATGGTTTAAATTCGCTTATTTAGTTTGGGTATGCTATTTCGTTAACCGTGGGGGCGGGGGGAGGGGGGGATATGAGATCAAATACGCGGTATCTTTAATTCACTTCGTTTGCATGCATGCAGAGTGAAAGTATTCATAGATACATATCTAAAGCGTGTATCTTAATTGACCTGAAACACATCCGTTGCGGGTTAATCACCAAAAAATGAGAAAGCATATAGTACTTGCGGTCTAAAGTGGATCCTAAGGCGGTATATATATATATATATTTGAATTTTTATCTGAAATACCAGTTTGTTACATATATTGGGGCAAAATTTTCATATGGAACATNAAAGCATATAGTACTTGCGGTCTAAAGTGGATCCTAAGGCGGTATATATATATATTTGAATTTTTATCTGAAATACCAGTTTGTTACATATATTGGGGCAAAATTTTCATATGGAACATTAAGTGTCTAGATAATGAGAAACGGAACAAAGATATGTAAAAACCACAACACCTATCCGTTGCTATCATCAAATTATTTAATGGAAATAATAACGGCCCTCATTTCAAGGTAATCTTCATTACGCTGTGGCATACTTGGGATTTAAGAGATGGATTACTGACCCGCATGTCACAACTAACTTTACACATTATCCAGACACTAAGTGTTCGATCTTCAATAGTTGTAATAAACCAGTGCTTCAGGTCCAACTTCAAAAATATGCACCGCCCTTAGGATTCACTTTACCATAGGCTGTTTATGTGTTTACCTTCTTTTCCCGTTATTAACATGCAGCCGAAGTTTTTTTAATCTAATTTATAAGCTTTAGAATGCACCATTACTAATAGGTATCACGCAAAGCCAAGCGTTTTAACGACATATAAATGGGAATGCCTGGTTCATGGAACATTTTCGAAAGCAAAATTAAAAAATACCTGTTTATAAAGTAATATACACGATGAGTCATTAATGTTTGCTAACCTAGCGTGAGTGGAGTCCTTAGGACATATAAATAGGGAACCATATATACGACAGTGTGCCTAAAGTGATTTCTGAGAGTGATAGAAGCCCTGGAAAGTTGCGACTGGAAATATATTATCTACCGAGATAAATTGGAAACCACTTGCGATTAAGTAAAAAAATTGGTACGCAGGTAAACGTTTCCAAGGCAGGTTACCACACACAACGGCATTACGGAGTGCGCTCCTTCGTACACTAAATAGGGGCTGGCTTAGAATTTTGTAACCTGCGGTTGAAGCCATTTGACATAACATGTTAGTTAGTAGCATGCAAGAAGCAATACTAAATGTTCGCCCTGGCAGTATCCGGTAATCCCAACCGTTTACGCAGAAATCACGTGATTAGTAGGAAAGCACATAAGTGGTTGCCTGGGAGGTAGGCAGCCTGCACGACTGCCATGCATGACGTGTGAACGAATACCCTGGCTAATGTCCCTGTGGTAAACAGTAGAATTATATGATATTGATGGCTAGGAAGTTAGTGCATGCAAGTTCCGTTACTTTATCGGTTCCTGTTATCGTAACAAGTGGCGATGAGGTTGCCTGCCCGCTATCGTTGCGTTCGTAGTTTACATTACAGACAGTTCTTTACAACGCGTGTGATGGAGTGGAGAAATTAATAACTGACAAACATACCTCACGTATGGTGAAATGGTGTGTAATGCATCAGCTGCGCGTCGTCGATATGCTGAAAATTTTACAGCTCGACATTTACCAGATGCATGTGTATTCACTTCAGTTCATCGGCGTTTGCGTGAAACAGGAACTGTACGCGCAAGTTACCATGATGTTGGCAGACCATGGTTAACATCGAGCACGATGTATTGTACTACGTTGATGCCAACCTACGTACCATTACTCGAAGAATCGCTAATGTACTGAACCCATCACAGTCTGCAGTATGTCGCATTTTACGATGAGGCAGATCTCATGCATGTCAATTCCAGCCAGTGTAGGCACTTCTTCCCCATGACCGGCATGCTAGTTTACTGTATTGTGGGTGGTTCTAAGGTCAAATTAGGCACGCCCCGGGTTTCTACGGCACTGTACTATTCACCGATGAAGCATCCTTCACCACGCAATGTGTCTTCAACTTCCAAAACGAGCATGTGTGTGCACACATCAACCCACTTCCAGTACGGGGGTCCTATTTCCAACGTATGTTTTCTCTGAAGGTTTAGGTGGGAATTATCAATGGGATGCAACTGACCCACATATCATTCCCACACGGCTATCTGGAGCTTCCTATCGGCGCTCCTTGGATGGCAACTTGCCACAACTACTTGAAGCTGTACCACTGAATATACAAAAAGACATGTGGTTCATGCACGATGGTACACCAGCACAGTTTAGTGTCCCAGCAAGGCAGTGAATGGATGCGCGGTACCCAGCGCGATGAATTGGCTGAGGTGGGCCAGTGGGTTGGCCACCCAGATCACTGGACATAGATCCAGACGACTTCTACTTGTGGGTTCCCTTGAAGGCACAGGTGTGTGCAACTGACGTGGTCAATGTGGAGGATCTCTGGCACCATATTCAATATGCATNAGCGCGGTACCCAGCGCGATGAATTGGCTGAGGTGGGCCAGTGGGTTGGCCACCCAGATCACTGGACATAGATCCAGACGACTTCTACTTGTTGGTTCCCTTGAAGGCACAGGTGTGTGCAACTGACGTGGTCAATGTGGAGGATCTCTGGCACCATATTCAATATGCANGGTTCCCTTGAAGGCACAGGTGTGTGCAACTGACGTGGTCAATGTGGAGGATCTCTGGCACCATATTCAATATGCATGCCGTGCCGTACAGACTAATCCCGGTATGTCTGCAACGTGTGAGTCAGTCATATGAACGTCGCATTCGTGCATGTATGGAGATGGGTGGCTCACGCTTCGAGCATATGCTGAAACCATGTAAACTCTTCACATTCCAAATAAAGCATTAATAGTCGAAATCGGTGATCGTTATTTTATTCGAAAACTACACACTACCACCATTTACTAATGGGTCACTTACCTACATTAGGACAAAAACCTCAACACGGTTATCAGTTGGTATGTCTTGCACCACAGTGAGAGATAGAGGCTGCCTACTTCCCATGCATCCACTAATCCGCTGTATAACTAAACATGCGATTTATGCGTTAACGGTCGGGATTAGCGGATACTACCAATACAAACTTTTTTATTGCTTTTTGCGTGTCGCTTAATAACATGTTTTTTTCAAACTTTCATAAAAAATTTTTAAGAAATTTAAGGGCCCCAACCCCTATTTAATGTACGAAGGGGTTTACTTACTCTCCGAAACGCCGTCTTGTGTTGTAACAAGCCTTGTAAACCTTTTCCTGCAAGCCAATTCTCCTTTCTTAATAATAGTTGCCAATTTATCAGTACATATCAAATTTCCAATCGTAAAGTTCCATGGCATCTACTACCCTCAGAAATCACTTCAGCCCCAATGTCATANCACCGACTATAACACCACGTTCAAACTCACTTAAATCTTGATAACCTGCCATTATATCAGCAGTAACCGATCTAGATGCCGACAGCATCGCGTTACTCTGATTGGTTCCCTACCTCTGTTATTTGGATACGCTACACCAGATTGTTTGGCTCTTCAATGTATATATTCCTTTTTATTTGTCCTGAGGATTTAACTAACGCTGGGTTAGCATACATTAACGANGCATCGCGTTACTCTGATTGGTTCCATACCTCTGTTATTTGGATACGCTACACCAGATTTTTTGGCTCTTCAATGTATATATTCCTTTTTATTTGTCCTGAGGATTTAACTAACGCTGGGTTAGCATACATTAACGACTCATCCTGTATTTATACGTACTAAACATCGACATTGAAGCAAAACGCTGGCAGGAAAATAGGAAAGTTTTCCAGTGGCAATGTGATGTTAGACTCATAGCCACTGAACGTTTAATTAATTTTTTTTTTTTTACAGAGGACGGGAACTTGCGTACCAGTAGCATGTTTCAGTGTATCAATTGCTTAGATTTACTTTATTGACTCACTGATATATGATGTTCGCGTTTAATTCCGCACTTCTGAAAGCCCTGTCCAAACATATATTTTTCTGCCTATTTGTAGCTTTCAGCCAAATGTAAAATTAATATCGCCACTGGCCCGTTCACTTAAGTCATGCGTCAATTGTGTGAAACCTGAACATGTTAGGACCATAAATGTGCCACAAATAAGGCCGAAGGCACTTCACAAACATAAAGCATCGCGTAAATTAAATATATTTGGAGTATACATATTTAAACAACGCGCCATCACTATAATGTCAAGATACAGAATTTCGTTACTTAATTAGCTACCAACTTAACCATGAGTTAACCATGATCTCAGGTTAAAATTTATGCAGTTTTGAGAAGTGACTTTTAACAAAGTTTAATTTCTAAAATGCTCGATTAACTGTGAAGAACCTATTGTAGACTTCAGGCCAACAAAAACGTTAATTATTACATGCACCGGCGGAATGATAAAAAATGTTCGCTGAAAGGAGAATAAATGAAGAATTATTTCAAAAACTATCAATTAACTGTGAATCAAGTATTATATTACCGACAGTTTTAAATATTTCGTGTAGTTTTCCGCAGTTCGTAATATTATTGGATTCCCGTCTTCGCCCGGTAACAATGTAGTTTTTACAGCGATACTTTGAAAGATAAAAATGGTTACTGTGGGTCACCCTTAAAATATGAACATATACTATGACGGACTTTTCTGTAGACGTTTTCGTGCGCTACAATTCTGCAGCTCATTAATTATGGTTTAATCAGCGAAAGCCATGTAAGCGCCCTAAAAGCGGATTTTTACGACTTGATTACAAACGGTTCGACATTTCTCTACTATCATCCTTACATTACATATAAATATATTGTACACAAAACCTTCCTCAATAAATTCTTTAAATTATGTTGACAACCACATCAAAATTCATCAAGTAGTTTATAAGTACTAAGCGAATACACAGACAGGCGCGGATAAGCGACTTTGTTCTATACTATTTAGAGATGTTCCATGAGAATATATAATATCGCATATAAATAGCAAAATCTTCTAAGTTAAACGAAACTTACCTTGATCGGTGTCAAATTTGCTAAACTAACCTGTCGTGCAGCCAGTCAGGCAAACCCGACGATTTCAGTGTTAAGCGAGATTATTAAATTTGCCTATCAGGACCGCAATCGCGCTTCGCATTTGTTCGTCATATCACAGTCAATCATACGACAAACAGCTAATCAGAGACTCCAAATAATTTTATCCCGACCTTCCGTCAAAACTTTGACAAACATTTTTTTTAACGGCCTGTAGAAAACGTGTTGGTTTCTGGACGCAGTTAGTGGTGTTATCAATATCGAATTCAAAACACGGTCGTAAAATTGAAATTTTTTTTAATCGCTTATGACAGTTCTTTTTGTTTAATTCATATTTGTAGTACGGTACACGAACACGGATTCGTGTACGATATACTTTTTTTTCCAAGCAACATATATATAAATCTCGGCGGGCGAGAGAGAGAGAGTGTGTGTGTGTGTGTGTGTTTCGATTGAAATCGCTGCGAAATACACGGATATTGATAGCGAAAGCATTTCGTTTTTAAATTTATCACATTTAAAATGAATGATGGGACAAAACGAGCATAGCTATATTTAGCGCAATTTATTTTGGAACGCACATATTCCTTTTCGTCTGTTGGCTGACGAGGGAAATGTTAACTGCAGAAGAGTAGGGGTATACACACTTTCATTAAACGTGGTGTTTCGCTGAAATCGTCAGCGAATTTCTGTAGTGGGAAACAGTACAAGAGGGATACCCGTGTTTCAGTTTATTGCTTTTCTGCGGTATGGAAAATTATTAAATTGGTCCATATAATAGACCTACTTTGTGTAACAGGGAATGAGTCTTTGCTGAGCTATACGGAATTCATTCATTGCCAGTGATAATCATTTTATTATTCGCAGAAAACAAGATGGTTTAATTTATGGAGTACATAAACCAAATTTTTAATAGCTCGAACTGAGACCATGCACGCAGGGACGAAAAATGTTTACATTTAACTATAGGTTATGTAGGCTTTTACTATCTCCATCTCAAAAAAATAAACTCCGCGATAGCCCTACATTTTTTCAATATAACACACAACATTTAGGCGTTTCGAGCGTAAGCATGACTTATCATTGAAATAGTGATTGGCCACAAGTGTATGTCAGGCACCCGAAAGAAATTATCAACAATATTCCAAACACAAATTGCAAAAAGTGCTGTATTACTTTGTGTGTGCATATCCTGTGTAGGTCATAGCGTAGTTTTGACACAAAATTGAAACAAATAGACTCGTTACCGACACACTGAGAGAAAGGTTTGCTTGATACCAAAATAAAATAGTGTGTTTATATGGTCAAACAAATGTATATAGATGGATAAAATATAAATATTGGTTATCGGGCAAGTTTTGTTGGTACAACTAGACGGTTTGTTCATCTCAAGTGAATATTTTGTTTGCTGAACAAAATATGTTTTGTTGCATTTCAGATTAAGTTCAGTGAACGAAATATTTTATTACATCAATAACGTATTAGTTTGGCTGTATACAGACGAGTATTTTGTTGGCTACAGAAATCTTACTCTCAGTGCAATAATTTTGCCTGCTTCGCTACGATTGCGTTGTCAAAATTCCACGTGCCATCGACACGAAAAAGCTATCTGCGCTCAAACATATTTTCCACGCATTCACTCAGTTCTTTAGGCAAGTAGCTATCTGAGCATAAACTGATTTTGCACGCCTTCAGTTATTTAAGCTATAGGTAGTTGACGATTATCTGAGCACTTTTGAGAAATGCCACTACCTCTATCTGCGTATATTGTAACGGCTAAACTGACCGCCCTGCGGCCAGTCAAATTGGTAACGACGGCGAGAATGTTGTTCCATTTCTTAGCGTCAAATTACAAGTTTTAGCTTAAAATTTGTGAAATATGAAATTATTTATTTTTCTTGCCATCTTTTTAATGCATCTTAACTGTAAGAAGAAGTAATTTTTGAAAAAATAATTCCTTTTTAATAATTTTACGTTTCCACTTGACCGGCGTATGAATAAAGTTATTTGACCCATGGAAATGTTAATTTCACTTGTTGTGGAAGAATGCACAATGTGTAGAAAAGTATATATCAAGCAGGGCTTTCAAAAGTACTCAGATTACCGTGAACATTATTTAGTAGCAGTCCTTGGTGTTCACCGGAAACCCGCGGAGTATTCTTTGCAATATGAGTAAAATCTATAGCCCACTGACTCCTCACGGACGCCCTGTATAAAGTGTCGCTAATGATATTGGGCTAGCGTGATTGGCGACGTGCTACAGCCGTGTTACAGTACGGATATGGAAATTTAGTAACCGTGGAGGGACTAATTAATTTTCAGAACTATACTCAATCTTCATGTTTTTAGTGGCTCGCGGCCACTTTGAAACATGACTCATAGTAGTTCAGTGCACCTCACTACACATTTAGTTTGTGAAGTATGAAAAATAACATGCGCAACACGAAAAAACAGAAACTATAAAAGTCTGAAAATCGTCCGTAACCATCCGACACGGAACTAAATATTGTAACGCGAATTCTGGCAGATTGTTTAGGCAAAGCTCATGCCATTCAATAATATTCGAGACAATTTCCTTCGAAATTTTAACCTGCTAAACTATTCGAGTAAATTTGGTTTAGGCTATGCCTTCTAGGTGGTAAGCGTCTCAGGTTTTATTTGCTATCCAAAAAGCAGCAACCTGCAGTATTCCATAAAAGAGCACAAGCAAATTTTGCGGAATTAAATGTTAATTGCACAAGAGAGATACGCTTATATTATAAACTTGTATTTGATTAAATATGGGCGATTGTAGCAGAAAAGTACCACACACCGATATTAAACTTCCTATCAAACGATTTAACACGTTTATAAATTTAATTCCTTTTAACTTAGGTGTCATATGTAAAGTTATGTCAAAAACAAATAAAAAAATTACTAACTTTAGCATATTTGATACAAAAAGTGGTCACATATTCAAAACACCATGTGATAAGATTTATTTTACTGTTACTCTTCGAAAAAATCATTTGTTTTAAAACGCCGCGCCATGACAAAGCCACGCCGACCTGGTGAGAGGTTAGTTCTAGTTCCAGCCCTCTGACGGCGTGATGTCACCAAGACAAGTCTAAAGCGGTTACGAGCCCGCCGCAGTAGGGTCGCTCCGCCGCGTTGATCGTCTCTTCCCGCCGAACGTGTTTTGGTCATGCAGTAGCGTGCCCGGCATGCATTCACGATACCGTGTGTTCAATTATGGTTGGCTACAATGGAAAAGGAAAAGGGGAGGTGGAATAATTATTCCATATTGTTTCATTTCAACAAATGTTACCTAATTGATCCAATTTATTTTACTAATCTAAGAGCATATGAGGAAATTAAATTAGTTATTATAACNACAAATGTTACCTAATTGATCCAATTTATTTTACTAATCTAAGAGCATATGAGGAAATTAAATTAGTTATTATAACGTTTTCTTTACATGACTGGGATGTGTAACATACAAGCACGAAGGCACGTGCCTGGCAAAATGGTGACTGCTGCGATTTGGGTCGTGTATATATCGGACCGCGCGTTTCGCTTGCTAGATGTTCATTACTGAGCTATTCATCACCAAGAATGTAGGAGACAGCCACGTAACAAGCACGTTGTTATCACGTGAAGGTACGTACATCCGTGCATGCCACGACGTCACTACTAGGAGCTGAGGCAACCCCACCTAGCGCGCCCCTCACTCTGCTGTGACGTAAAACCTATGCAGGTAGTTGATCATATCTTTGTAGCATCGGTATTACTGTTCACAGGAATATTTTAAATTTTTTAATATTTGCAGCCGGCGAACTTTAAGGGAGTCAGTAAAACGAGTCACTGTGAATAATTTTTTTTAAAACGATTTTGGAAAAAATTGCGTGAACTGATGGAAGAGTACCAGTAGAACATTAGCCAGGACCCTTTCGGAATTTCACACAACCGATTTTGTAATTAACAAATTTATGTGTATTTTAGGGAATTTTGTGAGATTTTACTATGATTTCTTTAAGGTTAAGTTGTTTTATTATTTTAGTGGTTTATGACATAGCACACTGTACAATATATATATCAATAAACTTCCTTCACTGCAATAAAAATTTTAATTTATACGCAGACGGAAAAAAATTTCACGTATTAATTGATAATATAGGAGTACTACTATAGGAAATTGGGAACTTCAGGACGCACTTGACTCCAAAAACGTTCCCATGGGTATATAGAATTATGCTTCATTATATATACTTACTCCCTCAATACGTATATGCAGTTATATGGTAAATGTAGGAGCAATTTCTGATATTATATTATAAATAATCTGTACATTCTTTACGGGGATGTTGCAGAAAGTATAAAATCGTACAATTGTTTTGTTTGGGTGAATGACATTAAATCTTAACTTCCCATCGTCTATTAAAAAATTATGCGTGCGGCCTTATCATCGGCCTTGAGCTATTCACCAACACATACATCATGAAAACACAGGTAGAGTAAAGATTGTTGGTGATAACAAAAAGTATATTTCGTTAGTTCTTCCGGAGCAGAAATTTGGTTGCCACTAAAATTAGACGGTGGTATGCGTGAACCCGTGGTTTTGCAAGTACTAAACATTCTTATGCTAGTTAACGAGTTCGTTTATTGCCAAGGTATTCATGGGTACTTTTGTAGCAATAATATGATCGTCTCCTTGCATCAGGCAATTAACACTTTCGCAAGGGATATCCTGGTAAAATGGAATATGAGTTATTTGTATGATCCCTTTATTCCAAAACGGCTGAACCGATTTTTATGAAATTTTTTATGTATACTCGGTAGGTCTGAGAATAGATTTATATCTATTTTTTACACCCCTAAGTAATAAGGGTGGCCACCCCCAAACAATTTTTTTTTATTGTTTAAACAAAGTTTTTATTTTTTATTTTTTTATGATGTGGCATCTAGAAATACATACCCTCCTAAATTTTCACCCTTCTTCCACCAACCCATAATTTTTTATAGATACTATAATCACTAGAAATACTTTTTATGGCAAAACAACGTTTGACGGGTCAGCTAGTGTTATATATAAAGGGTTCCAGAAAACTAACTTTCCATGTGATGACGTATATAGGCCCTGGTGTGTGCCACTTTTTATATTTGTGGTATTTTGATGCTCGAGCCATAGCTCGCGAAACTCTTGTGAGCCCTACTAACAAGTATTGCATCTAGTAACGTTGTTTCAACTAACGAACACACTTCTGTCTTACAACACATTCAAGTTTTATAACAAATACAGTGTTTGCAAATATAAATTCGTTGGTTACTACAAAAAATTTTTTTTTTTTTTCATTGGACAACTTAATAATATTGATAATCGACCTGTCCGATGTGAGTGTGAAATGTATTGAAATATTTACATTCGTTCATATGTAGCGCGGCTTCTCGTAATGTTGAAGTATTTGAATATTTGTCGTATATTGCAGGTAACTATTGATATATTTCGATACAGAGTGCCCTACTGACGATAATTTTCAGGTCTAAATGATGAAAAACACCTCATGTAGCCTTAGCATCCTTCGTCCCTACACTCGAATATTTAGGAAATAATAAGAGGATGCGTATTTTATAGGAATATGCCAGAGATTCGTTTTTAATCGTTGCGAACTGTAGGCCCGTCTACNTATATATATATACATATTGGTTAGATGAGCGAAATTCAATTGTAATATAAGCAAGCCATTTGTGGGCCTAAATGTGAAAGTGAATCGCTGAAAATCTCACAACTGTCTTCGCTTTCTTGAAACGCTCAAAACCTAAGTGAAATTCGTTTGGTTTTTGATATGATAATGTATACTTTTCCTAGTCTGTAGTTAGATGTACTAACTGGAAGATAATACCCACTACTTCATAACTCCAACTGGTAACGCTAATCTGTATGAAGTGCATCGTTTGCGGTCGAATGAGTCTGAAAAGAACTGACAGGCCGAATACTTTAGACGGCTTAGGAGTCCTAATCAGCGGTGTACGTGGTTTACTTTTGAGGAATGATGAGTACAAATAAGCTTCTTATCGCCGTCCACATCACATATTCTGCCGGTAGATTGTTCGAACTGCAAATTATACGTACTGCATCATGTAATGTCAGTAAGAATATAGCTAATATCAGTGCAATTCGTTTATAATAATAATTTTACATTGTATGGCAGTTGTTTTTATCTCCAAAAATTCAAATGCTTAAACGAGAGTCCTGGGAAAAAGAGACGCAATTAAAAATCTGCGAACCACCTCTAAGTGTGCAGCTGGTGGCAGTTTAATTTGGTAGCTGGAGCTTAGTGCTTATTCTCGATATTTCGCTGCCGTAAATATAATACGTGAATAATTTCCCCAAATTCCCTATATGTAAACAGGAGTGGTTATAATCAATATTTAAATATATATGGGATGTAGTAATAGTTGATACATATTGCCGTTTATCAAACACGGTCCAGAGTACAGGAAAACTTTAAGTATCCATTAATTTAGTGATTCCTTTCAACTTGCTCGTGTATACTGGGCAGAAGAAAAATAAAAAGTAATAAAGAATCTTGGCAACAGGATTCGGCAAGCGAATAACACCGAATTGTCAGAAAAATAACTGCAGTTCTGTTATACACCGGAGAGCCTAAAAAACCTGGTATAGCCGTGAGTATGCAGATAACAGAGGTATGGAACTAATCAGAGTAACGCGATGCGGTCGGCAGCGCGTATAGAAGACAAAAAGCGTCTGGCAAAGTTGCTAGATCGGTTACTGCTGCTACAATGGCAGGTTATCAAGATTTAAGTGAGTTTGAACATGGTATTATAGTCGGGAAACGAGAGATGGGACATAGCATCTCCGAGGTAGAGATAAAATTTGGAATTTCGTGTACGACCATTTCACGAGCGTACCGTGAATATCGGTAATCTGGTAAAACAGCAAATCTTTGACATCGCTGCGGCCGGAAAAAGATCGAGAACGGGAGAAACGACGACTGACGAGAATCATTAAACGTAACAGACGTGCAATGCTTTCTCAAATTAGCGCAGATTTCAATGCTGGGGCATCAAAAAGTGCCAACGTGCAAACTATTCAACGGACCATCATTGATATGGGCTTTCGGAGCCGAAGGCCCACTCGTGTACCGTTGTTGACTGCACGACACAAAGCTTTACGCCTCGCCTGGGCCCGCCAACACCGCCATTGGACGGTTGATGACTGGAAACACGTTGCCCGGCCTAACGAGTCTCGTTTCCAATTGTATCGGGCTGATGGACGTGTACGGGTATGGGGACATCCTCATGATTCCATGGACCCTCTATGTCAACAGGGGACTGTTCAAGCTGGTGGAGGCTCTGTCATGGTATGGAGCGTGTGAAGTTGGCGTGAAATGGGACTCCTGATACGTATTGATACCACTCTGACAGGTGACAGATACGTAAGCATCCTGTCCGATCACCTGCACCCATTCATGTCCATTGTGCATTCCGACGGACGTGGACAATTCCAGCAGGACAATGCGACACCCCACACGTCGAGAGTTTCTACCAAGTGGCTCCCGGAACACTCTTCTGTCTTTAGACACGTCCATTGGCCACGTAAATCACCAGACATGAACATTATTTATCATATCTGGGATGGCTTGCAACGTGCTGTTCAGATGATATATCCACCGCCTTGCACTTCTATGGATTTGTGGACTGCCCTTCAGGATTCATGGTGTGAATTGTCTCCTGCATACCTTCAGACATTAGTCGAGTTCATGCCACGTCGTCTTGTGTCACTTCTGCGTGCTCGCGAGGGCCCTGCGCGATATTAGGCAGTTGTACCAGTTATTTTGGTNCACGTCGTCTTGTGTCACTTCTGCGTGCTCGCGAGGGCCCTGCGCGATATTAGGCAGTTGTACCAGTTATTTTGGTTCTTCAGTGTATTACGTAGCGAAAGTGTTTAAGTATGGGAACCATTTTGTTACCGTTGCATATTTTGTAAAGGCAAAGAAGATCCGAAATTTTAAAGACCTTTCTCAGAGGCTAGGACGGCAGTAGCAGTGATTTTGCATGACCGCACACGTAAATGCTTAAAGGTAAGAGAAATTCTTCAAATTTTCTTCTTCATTGCTTGAAAGTTCAAATTCTGAGCTATGCAGTGGATTATTATCGTCTTAGTAGAAACTAGATCTGCATTACATTTAAAAAAAAGTTTGACCGAAATATATATATATATATATATTTTATTTGTTTATATTGTAGAATTCCTAATTACCGAATGTTATGAAATTATATCAAGGATAAACTATTACGTGCCATTCTGTGTACGGTTTGAATAACGCATTATTGTTTTGAAATAGCTGAATTGGAAAATTGAGAACAAATGATTTTGCTACACCTATTTGTTGTTGTAATACTTATAGTTATTGCAGACTGCGTCATTTAGGAACTAAGTAAAGTAATATAGTATAATTTTATAATTTTGGCCAAAATCGGTATTTATGAATAACAATTTGTTTACTTTTCAGTAAGAGATATTGTCTATATCTAAAAAAATGTGGGATGAGTGATCTGCGGTGACTCACTAACTCACAAACAACACCCACATAAAAAAACAGTTCTTTTTGATGGAACATATGCAAACAGTTGCAATGCATTATGTCACAGGAATTATTTAAGTGTTATTACATCTACAAATGAACAATACGGATGCTAGTGAAATTATATAATTCTTCACTGAATGTTTTTTTTTTAATGATTCAAAATATTTTCAACTGTAACAATGTTGTATGCTGCATGGTTCACAAACGAAAAAAAATCTGAATACATAAAAATGAAGTACCATTAGTGAGAGGCCAAATTATATAAAGAAAAAAATGTCTTAAAATGTTTGAGTCACAAAACTGAATTTGTGTCAGTTTGCTCGTACAAAAAGACTGGTCGAGTATGTCGTGTTGCAGGCATAATGTAACGCTATTGGCTTCCGGCGAGCTACCAGCTACCCAGATGCCGCTCTTTAACATAGGTGACTGTGAGAACCATCTACTTGATTGCCTTCCAGGGGCAGATAAGCAGGGGACATCAAGAGGCACCTTCATTTCCTATTATCTTCACAGTGGCCTCTGTATATAATAGCTTCGCCGGTAACAAGAGTTCTCTCTCTTTAGCAACACAGCAACACCGAGCACGCCCGCCCTGGGCCGTTTTCCGAGTAAGAGGGAGACAGCGAGAGAGCAACAGAGAAAAAAGTCCGGAGTAGAAGGAAGACAGCATGAACAAAGAAGGTCGTTAAAACAATGCAGTGAAACTGGTGACGCGTTCCGCATTCATAGCGCCTGGAAACATGAAAATCCCCCCCACCACCACCTTTTCTCCCCTCACTGGGCCCATTTCGGAAACGTCTAGGGCGGGGTGGGGGCCCGCAGAGCTCACCCCACGTCCGAGGGAGAGAGAGAGAGAGAAAGAAGAAAATGTGGTAGAATATGGCCGAGAGGCTCGACGAGGCGAGAGCAGAATTCAAAACTTACTATGTTTCTCTCTCTCGTGCAGTTCGTTATGACGAGACAACTCAGCTGTCCTCCCCGTAGTTTGATACAGGTTCTTTAACCGTTATCCACGACTTGGATGACCCTGTAGCCTCAATGAACTATACGGAGAATTCCCGTTAATGCTGTGCCTCTGGCAGTCTTTCGGGAAACTTAACGCAAACCGTTTGTCCATAAAGAGGGGTGGGAGAGGTTGTTTCACTATATGGTTTTCTACTTCCTGTGCTTCTCACGAGTCCAGGCATATACATTCAAATATAAAAAAATTATTTAACATAGTTTACGAAAAAACTAAATTTTCATACCTGGGTGGTATCAAATGTAACACCATAACAAAATTAATTTTAACACTTTTTTGCATACTGGTTAGGATCGTATATTTACCGCTAACTCCAACCCAATTTTCTAATTTTTTTAAGCAAGGGATATTGTAAAGAAATTGTTAAGTGTAACCCTTTTTTTGTCAAAAAATTTGTTTATAGTTTAACCTTTAATGACAGCAGGAATTTTACCACATTTGAGCACTGAATAGGGCCTTTAGTGATTCGGAACCTACTTTAATACTGAGTGTAAATACTGAGATGACGTTCCCGGACTCTGTACAAGTACTCTCGATACACTGCTGTACTGATACCAAACCCCAACGTTGAGAAAGTTAGTTAATTCGTATAAATATTAGTGTTTTTTTTAAATTAATGGTTACTTGATGGTTTCCTTATTGTTGCAGTAGGCAAACAAAGAGGAAGAAATACATGCAGAAAATCTGTACCCCAGCAACATTTTACTACAAATTTCGAGCAGCCAATAAATTTGAAAAATGATGAAAAAAAAAAATGCTACGTTAAAGGTATGCAGAAAAATGTAAGTAAACGATTGACTACATTTTGTTTTGTTTTACTAGGTTAGCCACTAAATTTAAGTTTAAAAAAGTGACAGGTGTCAATTCTCAATTTCGTATTGTATTATTTGAATATATGTAAGTAAATATCACCAAGATTTTTTAGTAACCTTAATAAGATTTTCAGCACTTAGTTTCGAAGATATCTGTTTCAGAAAAAAAAAAATGTTTTTCTGCTCGTTACACACACATTAATATTCTGGAATGTTTGAAGTGCCTTAGCGAGTTCAGTTAATACAGCCATGTAAATAAGCATCTGATTTGGTTAAGTAGCTTATGCCAAAATGCAACGTATCCGACGGTAAGCAGCACAGGCATCGCGGGAACTTGATAGACGCCAGAATGACAAGCGGTGTTGGAGGTTGGAGTGCCCCACGGCGGAACACCGTTCATTATAAACGTTAATTCAATGGGCTGTCGTAAATTAAAAACCATGTTTTGTGTACCACTCGACAGCTAGGTCGTCGTGGATGGATTGAGGCCGGTGCTGATTGGAGCAGGATGCCTCGCCCCAGGGAAATGTCGGCCTGAAGAGAGTACTTTAAAGAGACTTTTCACAGTCGTGAAGATGTTTAAATGTTCGATACAGAAAACGTGTTAAAAATGTTTCCATGTGAGCGTAATGGACACTGATATTTTAAAAGTAAGCGTTCAGGTAACGGAACCCGACAATTAATTGTTTCCTGATTTCATTTTTCTGAGATGAAAAAGTTATAAAATGAGTTTCCATTACAGATGTACTCTACTATATAGTTAATAAAAAATTATCCTTAATAGTTTTGTTTTGATGTGTCAAAGTAATGGCAGTCAGAAAACAATATTTGGTAATAGCAATCAGTGAATAAGTTACACAAACTGCGCCGGAAAATCTTCGTATAAAATACAAATTTAAGGTGCAGTACAGGAAGTAACACTATGCAAAACAGTCAGAGCCAGCGCCGTGCCTCGTAGAACTGGTCAAATCTATAACAAAATTTTCATTTTTATTGTTGTGTTGAGCANGTCAGAGCCAGCGCCGTGCCTCGTAGAACTGGTCAAATCTATAACAAAATTTTCATTTTTATTGTTGTGTTGAGCAATTTGTGCGGCTCTAAATAACAAGGTCTTGAAAGCAGATAAATAATATTAAATAATGTATTGATTATAAAGTAGTATGCTTGGTCTATCACTAAAATAGAAATTCTGTGAAGTGGTGTTGCATAACCATTATTAACTTTCGGTCATGCAACGTCGTCTAAAAGTAGCAAGGCACTAAAAAATTTGATATTAATATATTTTTTTCAGATACTGTTTACTGTGTATTTGATGTACGTTGATAAGCTTATTTTTAATGAGAATGAAATCAGGTGAATAGTTAAGCAGTGATCGCATGCAGTAGTAGGTAATTTCACCGCACTGGGCCACAAAAATTTAAAACCAGAACCGGTCAAAATTATAAATAATTAACTGAAAGGCACTATGCTTCAATTGATTTTTGGTTATGGTAAGCAAATTTCAAAGTGTGATTAATAAATTGACAGCGAGAAGTTTATTTTTAACGTTTGTAAATTATTTATAAATAAATTTTGTATATACTCTTTGTGTGTATAATTCTAAATTTATGTAACGGATTGTGTATATTTGTTATGATAATAATTTTTCTGTACTAAACATGTGAAATGGTTCCCAGTTTGTAGTAACCTAGAAAACGCAATAATATAATTTATTTATTTGTTTAATTAAAATGTATAATTTGAAGTGATTATTGAACAATATTGCTCCTATCTCTATTTCGCTCTCTCATTCTACACACGCACACACATTGCAATGATTTTTGTTTGTGTATATATAAACCTGTACACAGATTGGGCGGAATTCCACCGACAAACTACAGACTACAAAATTGAGGGAGAAATATATGGGACAGTTTCTACCTAAACTGGATATGAAAATAATATGAGCCCTTGTAAATCGTGTTATAAATTGAATCTTTTCAAATTATTGCAAACTAAAAGTAATTAAAGTATGATTCTCTGAACATTATTTCACAGTAATGAGATTCAAAAATATCCCGTAGGTATACAAGTACCTTCCCCAAAGCTGGTACACAAAAAGGTAGTGGTATGCGGGACTGATCAAAACGTCAAGTCAGGGAGACAACGAGAATATTAAGTGCAAGACATATACCACAGACACCTTAATAAGAAGTGTAACCACCCCGAACGGCCACAAATGTAGCAATTCCGGCGTGTAACCTGTCGTACAAACGCTAAATGTCTCTCTTGGGTATGGCATCCCACGCTCGCTCTTCTTCTAGGCGTAGCTGGACTATGGTCGTTGCCGGGGCTGGGCTGAATGCCAGGCGCCGTCCCATCATGTCCCACACGTGCTCGATGGGGTAGAGGTCTGGAGATCTAGTGGGCCACGGTAACATACGTACACCGTGTAGAGTATGCTGTGTTGCCCTAGCGACATGAGAACGCCAAAGGAACACGAGAAGGTCAACCTACCTCCAATAAGAGATTGCTTATTCTTCGTACCAACACCTAGGGGGGGGGGGCACAGTGGTTCTGAATCCACGTGCGGTTGCTGTCCTGCCAGTTAGGGTGGCGGGTGGTGCGAACGATCCTTCTGTCCAGGCGCTCATCAACGCAGCGACGTGCAACTGGTGCGGCTAGGCGGCTGTGGGAACCATCTGCCACCCATCTTATCCACCACTGTAGGACCACGCTGCAAGTGAGTAGCAAATCTGAAGAACGTCCAGTCACCCTCTCGGGGTCCACTATGCGGCCACGCTCAATGCCACTTTATTGTTAAATTGGTGCTCAGCGTCATATTCTAGACATTGCAGACACGCACTGTGATATACGCGTAATGGAACCGCACAACCAACTGCACTCGTCGTGTTTTCAGGCGACCTGCGATTTGACACTTCGTATAATAGCGGCAGACCATTGCAGGTAAATTGTGTCCTTACACTTACAATCTCTCTACACAAGAACAGTTTGTGGTGTAAAACTCGCTTGGAATGGATGATGTTCTTAAATTGATTTCCCCTTGTGTATATTATCGGAATCTAAAACATAACAGCAAACTTTCATTCACACGTCCCAGCGTAATGAAAATAAGATGATGATAACCCTCTTACTGCATACAAATTTTTCACCTCAGAGAATTATAAACATTTGATAATGGTTTGTTGAGNGATGATGATAACCCTCTTACTGCATACAAATTTTTCACCTCAGAGAATTATAAACATTTGATAATGGTTTGTTGACCAGTATGAACTAAGTAGCAAAAATGGTCCTAGTATTTCAACTGTCCAGGACTCGCCGTTTTCGTGTAAAACGCACACAAATCGTCGGCAGCAACGAAACAGATTACCTACACGCGTATATAGTTTGCTGCAGCGCCCACTGCGCTAGCAATGGTAAAGAGAAAAATAATAGGTTGGGTATTTTAACACAATATCTCTATCNGATGATGATAACCCTCTTACTGCATACAAATTTTTCACCTCAGAGAATTATAAACATTTGATAATGGTTTGTTGAGCAGTATGAACTAAGTAGCAAAAATGGTCCTAGTATTTCAACTGTCCAGGACTCGCCGTTTTCGTGTAAAACGCACACAAATCGTCGGCAGCAACGAAACAGATTACCTACACGCGTATATAGTATGCTGCAGCGCCCACTGCGCTAGCAATGGTAAAGAGAAAAATAATAGGTTGGGTATTTTAACACAATATCTCTATCTTTATTTGTAACCATGGCAATATTTAGTAAGTAATCCTCGAATAATTACAGTTGTCTGCGAACAGACACGCGGCCGCGTCACAGTTGCACGCGCGTGTGCAATACCAATACTTCCTGCGCCAAGTAATACTGCTATTATTTACATAGAGCCTAATCAATACTACGAAACAATTACCTATTAAAAATTTATGCTGTAACTTATCATTTCTAAAGATCTCATTCAAATTAATTCTATGATGATGTTTCTAATAAGGTACTACATAGTGATGATCCCATGCTTTTATTTGACTAAATTGGACTTGCATCATTTAAAAATTTTACTTTGCTTAAGTAAAATGTATAAACAATGACGCCGTGAATCGAATTTTTGTAAGTATTTGATAGGCGTCAAAAGCCACTGTACGAAGATTAATTTTAAAACAGTGATTATTCCCAGCCTCCTGGCAGAAGATTCTTGGTGTATAAACTGTTTATTTTTTTTCTATTTTTACCAGACCTGTTGCGTTAATACTTCTACGTAGAGAGCTTGTTATATTTGCTGCAGTTTTTTATCATGATTTTACCTAACAGTTGCATGGAAGCGCTAATTAATGCTTTCGTTATATTATGGAATTTTTAGTTTCTGTTACACGTCTCAGAAAATTTTATCAGCACCGAGTTATTTTACTTCAGCCTTTTGCCCCCTTCAGAAAAGTGTCTCCCCTGCTCATTTTTATGAAAACCATCTCCAGGATGCTTTCTTCTATTGATATTTCGTGTATTTCCAGCTTTTCTTCCTTCCTCCCCCACCGTAATAAGTACGACCCTCATGAGCACGTAAAACTCTTCTCGCTGAGTTTTATTCCCGTCATTATTATTTGCGTCCTGAAACCATTCCCGTATTGTGTTGTTGGAGGAGCTCGGTTTTATTTACACTGAATTACATTCTATCCCTCAATCTTTAAGGCTATATAAATTTAAAAGAAAAATATTAGCAGGCAAAAAAAATCAGATGACTACGGTGCCCGTTAGTTGTTTAATTTTCGACTCAGTGGTTTCAGATAAATACTTTGTATCATTATGTGATTTTCGACACTATGAAGTTTTAAAGACTGGACAAGTACGGCTATTGTTCTTCCTCTGCAATGCTGGAGAAACAATGTTTTATCTGATTTTGCAGTATCAATTGTTTATTGAACTGAATTGTACTTCTTCCTGATGCATATAAGTCGGGATGGCCCTGGTTCTTGTCCCTCCCTCCGTTCCCATTTCTTCCCTCCTCGATAAAATGACACAAACATTTCTGAGCACTATGTTGGTGAAAAAATGTTGTAGATTCCACTATATGAGGCCCAATACACGTTATCGTTTGTACGTAATCGTGTGACTTTAAACACTAACTTTGACATTTTATCACCCCAGTTATCATCATCACGAATGAACTGAGATTCGCGAAGACGAGATTACTACCATAGAAAAAAGGTAAGCCTTACCATTTCTGCCTAAAGTTAAGAATGCTGAAATACTGGCAACATTGCCGAGGGGGTAGTGATGAGAAAAGGTTTCACGAAGAGAAGACACTCGCCATAGGTGTTTTTTCCACGTTTGCATAAATGAAAGTGGACAAAATTTTTAACATGTTATTTATATGATATTTTTTATCTGCGATTAACCGTTTAGCCGCTAGAGAGCGCTGAAAATGAAAAAAAAAACAAAAAAGTGTAAAACGCGATTTACANGACTTCTTCCTGATGCATATAAGTCGGGATGGCCCTGGTTCTTGTCCCTCCCTCCGTTCCCATTTCTTCCCTCCTCGATAAAATGACACAAACATTTCTGAGCACTATGTTGGTAAAAAAATGTTGTAGATTCCACTATATGAGGCCCAATACACGTTATCGTTTGTACGTAATCGTGTGACTTTAAACACNAAAAAATGTTGTAGATTCCACTATATGAGGCCCAATACACGTTATCGTTTGTACGTAATCGTGTGACTTTAAACACTAACTTTGACATTTTATCACCCCAGTTATCATCATCACGAATGAACTGAGATTCGCGAAGACGAGATTACTACCATAGAAAAAAGGTAAGCCTTACCATTTCTGCCTAAAGTTAAGAATGCTGAAATACTGGCAACATTGCCGAGGGGGTAGTGATGAGAAAAGGTTTCACGAAGAGAAGACACTCGCCATAGGTGTTTTTTCCACGTTTGCATAAATGAAAGTGGACAAAATTTTTAACATGTTATTTATATGATATTTTTTATCTGCGATTAACCGTTTAGCCGCTAGAGAGCGCTGAAAATGAAAAAAAAAACAAAAAAGTGTAAAACGCGATTTACAGTACTTTACGGCAAATATTGACCAAGTATTTAATTAAAGGTGATGAAATGCACATAAAAATATGAAATACATGAAAATACATTTCATGTGTACATACATAACGTGCACATAATGAAGTGGCTAACTTCCAAGTGAGCAGGTAATAAATAACGATGAAAATAATTAAGGCAAACGCAGGTAATATCTTGAAAACTTCATGTAATGTTCTTCATGTAAGCACTAATAAATCGTGAATTATTTATAAGTGCATATAATAAATCGTGAAGTACATGAAATATATGTCGTCAATAAAAAAAAAAAAGGAATATATGTACAAATTTAAGAAAATGCCGAAAGCGATTTCAATATTTAAAAACGTCGTAATGGGTCTCATATCTTCTCCTTCCTCACTTTTTTCCTCTAAGGGCCTGGCTCAGCGACATCTATAGAAAATACAGAACGAATCATGCAGTATTAAAAGGTGTGTTTATTGATACCTGATTAATGACACCCCAAACAAACTAGCGAAATTGTATAATTAATTTTCAGAGGTAGTATTACCTACGTACCTTGTGCAATGGGGAGACGTTCTTCGTCATAGTCCGTTGCTTCCACTGGATCATCCGGTTCTCGGCAGGGCAAATGAAACCCCAATTCCTCTTCCTGGTCCACATCCTCTTGGCTGTCCTCGTCTGTCGCCACCAACACGTTACGTTTTCGCATTTGCCTTCGCAGTTGCGGCACATGTTGGAGCAGTGAAGGTCTGCTTTTTTGCAGCCACAGTTCCGGGTGCAGTTCTTTGTACATTTGCAGGTGATAAGTTTCAGCATGGCAGGGGGAGCAGGGGGTAAAAGCATCGTCACTGGCTCAAGGCACAAACCACAACTTCAGCATTCAACGAGGTACTATAATCATTCACTGCTAACCATCTATTTCTTAAAAAAAATTTTAACTACATTTAATTTACATTTACATTAAATGTACAGTACATTACATTGCATTACATTCCATTAAATAAAAAAATTTATAATATAGTCAATGTATTTTTCATGTTTTTTATGTATTCGTATGTGCATTTCACCATCATTAATGTTATACGTGGTCACTATCTGCGTAATATGGATAGTTTCCGCGTGAATTGGTCGTACAGTGCTGTAAATCGCGTTTTTCCACTTTTTGGTTTTTTGACCGTTTTTCAGCGCGCTCTAGCGGCTAAAAAAAATGTCATGAACATAGAATGTAGCAAATTTTGTCTACTTTCATTTTGTATAGAGTGGGGTTTTTCGAAAGAAAAAAAAAAGGGCATGGTTAGTGAGATATAGGCAAAACCCCAAAAAATTGCCAAAATTTACACGTTTTTTTGCAAAAAAAAAAAAATTACTGTTTCCGGGCAAAATTAGTGTTGGAAAACCTCAGTTTCGTGTTCAGCGACCCAAAAAACATATATGCACCAAAAATCCCGGCTACAACAAAACTTTCCCCCATTTTCTCTTTCTGATGCTCTGTTGTTAAGACTATAGGGTGTTCTTTGGGATGGAGAAGCGACGGAGTAAGGACAAGGGAGGAAACGGGAGTGCTGAGAGGAAACCCCTTAGGCAATGTCCGCCGTACACTGCCAAGTGCCAACATGAGAAATCTGATCTGAAAAAATCCCACTAGCTCGGGTCTGAGATTGAACCCGAGACCGAAGTGGTGGGAGTCAACAGACTAATAACCGAACAAACTGTGGGCTCAGACTGAAAATAAATATTAGTTTTATATATACAACCTGTTTAGGAAACATGCGTACAAACTAGGGCACGTGACTTGTGACCGGAAAAGAGGAAACATTATATTGGACACATATGGTCCATCGAAAATATTAATGGCTGTAGATACTCTTAAAGGCGGATGGCGACAAGCATATTACGTGGGATATTATTGAAAGTACTTTCGTTAGAGGAACACCAATTTGAATACGGATTAATTAAACCAAGATATTCGATAAAAGGAAGGTATGACACGTGGTACACATCCACATCATGTAAATAATACGGGTTGGCACCCTTTGATTACATGCAAGATTTACACCGCAAGGATAAATGTATTGTGGATACCATCGTATGAGGCAGGACGTCGTAATTATCAAACAAGGCTACCCAATTGCAACGTTCTTGGACCCACCGCTTCCGGTTAAATCGTGAACAACGTGTTCAGTACTAGCAATACCATGGCCTGGTGAGTATTCAACCCTTAATGTGCTCGGTGGAATACAGCGGGGATTCCCCACGAAATGAGTAAGTAAGGCCAGGAACCAGCACGCAGCAAACAGATTAGCATTAGGAAATGTGCTACACGAAAGTGTAGCTATGTAGGTGATAGATAGTGCAGCATAGGGTAAAAACGAAGAAAACAGTATGTTGGTTGCACTGGCTAACTGTGACCGTATCCGTGATAAAGACATGTTTGGTGCGTCCAGTGATGATGAGTGATATGCAATGCAGTCGGTGTTGCGATACGTTGAGAGTAGTGATAATGACTTCAGAGGCCAGTATAGTGACTCTGTACTAATGTGTGTAAACACATATAAATTCCGTGACGTAGCAATGCGTCATCGGTATTGAAGGCCCTACCTAACAGCACAACAGAACATACACTGGAATCATTCAAGATTATGCAGGTGGCATATAACTACCAATTTCACAACAAATGTTCGAAGTGTGCACGTCTAATGTCAATGCAGTAGTTCGTACGGCGTATTAGAGACTGTCGGACGCGTTGGAAAACATCTGGTGTGTCTCGCACTTGATCGCAGCAGCCATGACCATCGCCAACGGACCCTCTTCAGATGCCACGTATGTCGCATACACACACGCCTTAAGATATCCCCGCAGCCAGAAGTCTAATGGCGTAAAGTCCGGGGAGCGCGGTGGCCAAACAGGAGGGTCACCCCGTCCTATACAGCGAGCGTGATACTTTGTTGGTGAAGTGGTCATGCACAATCCTGGTGAAATGGGCTGGTGCACCGTCGTGTTCCAGCCACATCCGTTTTCTGATGATGAGCGGAACATTCTCCAGTAACTGTTACAACCTGAATAGCAGGAAATCATAACATTGAAATCCTGACACACGGTTCGGCAGCAATAATGGGCCAATAACATTGCCCCCACTATGCTAGATCAAATGTTGATGACAAAGCAGTGATGGTAGCCTCTCGTTACAGTTGCATGTGGGTTAAACTCGTCCCACACGTGGACATTTATACTGTTGCAAAATCCTTCCAGTGTGAACGTGGCTTAGTTGGTAAATATTACAGTTTCACACTGCTGCATGAACCACCGGCAAATTTTTGGCCAAAAGACATAGTCTGCTTGCTCCTTTGCTTGTATCCTACGCTCATGATATGGTCGCAGCAGCTGTTCATGGAGGAAAAACCATACTGTGCCATTCGATGCATCATACTATAGTCGGTTCATGACNATGGTCGCAGCAGCTGTTCATGGAGGAAAAACCATACTGTGCCATTCGATGCATCATACTATAGTCGGTTCATGACTGGAAGAGACTTTCTTGAAGCCCTGTTAAAGATCTACTTTCAAGCCCATTTCGTATCCTTCTGCCAAAGGGTAAACAAACATTGCCATGTGGCAGTCACATGGCAATGTTTACATTCCACTGTGTGTGTGTACATGTGTTCGTACATGCACGTACCCATCATAAAAGTAATGTATATATTATTAATGGATATTCCACAAGCGTAAAGTTTTTAATCTTGAGAATTTCACACAAAAGAATATGTGATGCAAGCGAAAAACATTTCATTATATAAACCCAAAATGTGAGTATTAAAAATTAGATGTTTCGTGTGC
>NQII01004921.1:42924-152306 GCA_002778355.1 Clitarchus hookeri
AAATCGGCACAACGAGAAATAATAAAGAGAGGATATTAGTAAAAAAAAAAAACCAGTAAATGAATTATTTTAGGTTAACCAAGTTAATCGCACCAATTCTCTGGCACGTGTGTCGACCACATCTCGCCAACAACACATGGAACGAAAGTTTGTAAACAAATGGCCGCTCTACTTTCACCTTGAGCGTGATCTTGTGAGTATGCAAGAAACATTGAAATCAAAGTACGTTAGCATCACGTCATTAATAATTGGCATAATAAGATACAAGTCTTTTCGAAACCCATTTGTAAGCGATAAATTAACAATTACGTTAAAACTTTAGAACTATTTCCTCTCTTTGTGCTGGCAACCTAACGGCATAACTGTATCCGCGCTCGCCGCTGTTTGTAATGTTATATGCATGTAGCTAACGGCTAGGGTGTTTTTTCAAAGGTTGATTTTCAAAAGTTTCTTCCAGTCGTGAACCGACTATACCGACATGTGTTTACCACCGGGAGCAATACGTATTGCCTACCCACCAGGCCATGGCTTGCTACCACTGTGCCGTTTGTTTGTGTATAGAGAAACTGTNCTGTTTGTAATGTTATATGCATGTAGCTAACGGCTAGGGTGTTTTTTCAAAGGTTGATTTTCAAAAGTATCTTCCAGTCGTGAACCGACTATACCAACATGTGTTTACCACTGAGAGCAATACGTATTGCCTACCCACCAGGCCATGGCTTGCTACCACTGTGCCGTTTGTTTGTGTATAGAGAAACTGTGGGTCCTAGAGAGTTGTAACTAGGGGGCCTTTTGTGTAAATTGCGACGTCCTGCTTCATCCGATGTTATCCACAATCATATTACCCTCATGGTGTCAATTTAGCATGCAATGACAGGGTGCGAACCTTCAATTATTTATGTGATGGAAGTGTGTACGATGAACCATACCTTCCTTTTATCCAAGATCTTGGTTAAATTAATCCGTATACCAATTTGTGTTCTTTTTGCGAAAGTACTTTGCATATTATCCCACGTAATATGCTTTTCGCCAACGCCTTTAAGGGCTTCCACCGACCTTATTATTTGCGATAAACCATGGGTGTCCTACATAATTTTTCCTCTTTTCACGTCACGAATCTCGTGCCTGAATTTGTACAAATGTTTCCTAAACACGTTGTATGTGATTCACAGCACCCGTATTACCCCTTTATATCGGAAATCACACGACACCGGGGATTCTAAAGAAGTTTGATAACAATACCATATACGAAGCATCGATTGGTAGTAATCCTATTCCTCCGATCATACCGGTCCGAAGGGGCATGGATGGTGAGCTTTAAAATTGCAAATTGAAATGTCTGTCGTATTATATATCGTTGAATAGATCGTGTAAGGAAAGAACATTTATTAAGACATTATTTTCTGAAGTGTATACTTTACGCACTCAAAAAGAGGTCAGGTTTGCTATAAATACCGGTATGGTGTGAGAGAACTACCGTCAACTGGGAACTGGGAACACTCATTCGTACACAGCAGTCTTCATAAGTGTTATAAATGTTAACCTTCCTGTATCAAACACGAATATGCTCTCAATCTTACATTCGCATTTGCTTGGCGGACATCAGCACTTATGAGAGATCCACATACTGCTCTGATTCTGTCATTCTTGCAATATAAAACGAATGACTGTCTGAATTTACGATCATTCGATTGTCAGTTAACTTGCATGAAAAACCTGAATTTACTCTAAGTAGTAGATAGCTTATCTGCTTGCGGCTTAGTGCTGCCTTATTCTCCTGATTGTTCGGAAACAGTCTAAGAATTACAGTTACAATTATCCAATTATCATTGGTTGTGNAATTGCAAATTGAAATGTCTGTCGTATTATATATCGTTGAATAGATCGTGTAAGGAAAGAACATTTATTAAGACACTATTTTCTGAAGTGTATACTTTACCCACTCAAAAAGAGGTCAGGTTTGCTATAAATACCGGTATGGTGTGAGAGAACTGCCGTCAACTGGGAACTGGGAACACTCATTCGTACACAGCAGTCTTCATAAGTGTTCTAAATGTTAACCTTCCTGTATCAAACACGAATATGCTCTCAATCTTACATTCGCATTTGCTTGGCGGACATCAGCACTTATGAGAGATCCACATACTGCTCTGATTCTGACATTCTTGCAATATAAAACGAATGACTGTCTGAATTTACGATCATTCGATTGTCAGTTAACTTGCATGAAAAACCTGAATTTACTCTAAGTAGTAGATAGCTTATCTGCTTGCGGCTTATTGCTGCCTTATTCTCCTGATTGTTCGGAAACAGTCTAAGAATTACAGTTACAATTATCCAATTATCATTGGTTGTGNTGCTGCCTTATTCTCCTGATTGTTCGGAAACAGTCTAAGAATTACAGTTACAATTATCCAATTATCATTGGTTGTGCATAAACTGTGCGTATCAGATACACAATGTGCGCCATTGCGGCATTGCCGGTTCGAGTGTGAGACTCGCTTTGATACTAGTAGTGACCTGTGTGTCTTACTGCATGGACTCGTGCAGTAGGTATTAATCTGTTTCCAAGCAAAAGGTAAGAATAATGCAGCAATATGCAGCAAGCAGAGAAGCCATCTACCACTGGAACTGCAGGCTTTGCATGTAAGTTAACTGACAATCGAAAGGTCGTTCATTCAGACAGTCATTCTTTTTACATTGCAATCATTAATCGCATGTGTTGTTTCAGTGTCAGATATTGTCTGTCTGTGGTGATGCTTTCTGAATCGAATGCTATTTACAAACGAAGACGCATTTGACATCGTACCACATATTCCAGCGTCTAGCATGTCGCGTGCGCACAACTGGGCTAGTGCAACCGACACGCAACAAACTTCGGACCTGTGAGAGACGAGAGGGCTGTTGATGTACTTGCTGCCATGGAAGTTAATCCTCATGATTCACCATGGAGTATTATCCACGATTCAGGATTGTTTCAAAATTCAGTGTGGAGAATCCTTGCTGATAATTGTTTACATACGTACCATGTACAGCTGCACCAAGAACTTGGGAATAATGATATTCCTGAACACATTGATTTCTGCAACTGGTACCTGAGCAAGGACCGTGCTTTCCATCGCAGCATTTTGTGGACTGATGAGGCCATNACATTGATTTCTGCAACTGGTACCTGAGCAAGGACCGTGCTTTCCATCGCAGCATTTTGTGGACTGATGAGGCCATATTCAAGTGTAATGGTGACGTTTACATACATATTGCCTATTACTGGGCTGCAGTCAACCCACATTGGCTCTGTCAAGTGGATAACCAGCATATGTTGAGCCTTAAGACTTGGCGTGGCCTTCTCGGACATCGTGTCATAGGACCATATTTTTTTAAGGTTAATTGAATGGTGCTGCGTATGCCGACTTCCTAGAGCATATTTTGTATCAGCTGATCGAATATGCCCCTCTCGCTCTGAGATTAACACTGTGGCTTCAACAGGATGGCTGCCCTGCTAACTTTCACGCGTAGCTCCGCTAGTTGCTGACACATTATTCCCCAGACGGTGGTTTGGACGAACGGTTCCAGTTACTTGGCCACCACATTCTCCAGACTGGACACAAATGACAATTTTTGTGGGGGAAGAATTAAAGATATCGTCTACGGTGTGCATCCAAAATCGAGGGAAGACATGAAAGACAGAATCAGAGCAGAATGTGGATCTCTGAGCTGTATAACCACGAACTTAAGAAGGAGAGCAGAGTCGTGTCTGATACATGATGGTTGACATTTCGAACACTTATGAAGAGTGATGTGTGCGAATGAGTGTTCCCAGTTCCCATTTTACAATAATTCTTTCACACCAAATCAGTATTTACAGTTTACCCGACGTCCTTTTGATTTTACGTAAACTAGGTATGCACGTCCGAAAAACAACGTGTTTCGTTAATTTCCATTTGATTCTAGTAAGAATAAAAATAGTTTNAAACTAGGTATGCACGTCCGAAAAACAACGTGTTTCGTTAATTTCCATTTGATTCTAGTAAGAATAAAAATAGTTTTCATTCCGTTTCATTGTGCGTAAACTACGCACCTCCCAGACGATTTTTTTACATGATTCATTTTATTGTGCGTAAACTATGCATATCAGAAAACAGCTGTTTTTGTAAATGTTTTTTTTTTTCTTTTAGGCGATATATCTAACGATACTATATACGACCCCTGTTTACTATTTGCAATTTTGAAGCTTACTCCTCGTACACCTACTTAGAGTATGTTCGGAGGAATGAAATTACTATTAATCGTTTATTCATATAGAGTATAGTTATCACAATTTTTTCGTTAAACCCCGGTGTCGTGTTGTTGCCGAGAAATAGGAGCGATACGGGTGCTGCGAATTACGCTGTTTAAATAAATGTATACATATATGTATAGCATGTTTTTAGAAGCGATGATAAAAATGTAGGGATGAGACGTATAACTGAAGAGAAGCAAACAAGGTCGAGTAAACAAGGGTTCCGAAATAAACCGTGTACGAGACGTCTGTTGTGAGCTGGTTGGGATCAGCTGAAAACGACGTAAGAATGCAGACTAAAAACAGTGACAATGCAATTTAATGTACAAATCATGAGGCAGCACAATTGTGGCTTCAGTACCACGGAAATGNACTAAAAACAGTGACAATGCAATTTAATGTACAAATCATGAGGCAGCACAATTGTGGCTTCAGTACCACGGAAATGTGATTGAACATACGCAAAAGCAACTGCTTGGATTGAACAATAGTGACTTCTGTAAATACACAACGCACAGTACAATATGAACATGTCAACTGAAGACGTTTACAGTAGGTGTTCAAAATGCTGACCATGCACCACTTGACAGCATCTGTCTAGTCTACTATGCAAAGACCCACGAATGGGCGTTACCGGCACACACATTCCGTTATCCCGTAAACGGTTAATTTCCGGACGCATTTTTACTGGATATTTTTGCTTGTCTTCATGTGTACGTCTCATTCCTACATTCTTGGCTATCAATTCTGAAAAATTATAATATATATATATATATATANGTCTTCATGTGTACGTCTCATTCCTACATTCTTGGCTATCAATTCTGAAAAATTATAATATATATATATATATATATATACACACACACACACACATATATACGTATAGTGTAACCAAGGGCAATACCAATATTAACNATATATATATATATATATACACACACACACACACATATATACGTATAGTGTAACCAAGGGCAATACCAATATTAACACCGGGTTTAAAAGGCAGAGTTTTATCTTAAATGTATAAGAAGTACGTCTCACCTTCTAACTTAGTTATAGTTCAGTAAGTCCCTTCTTAAAATTTATGCCAAGAGATTATGAAGAATAATCCAATTACGGCGGTCGGTGCAGTGTGATCCTCGGCGACTTCTTGGTCCACGTTACTCTGGTATCGGGCATAAGTAACACTTCGAAAACTGCGTTATTCAGCCCTATATTGCTAGGATATCGCTCAGTAGTAACCTGGTTCTCAGTCTAGTGGAGAGGATCCTTATTGCCAAAACGTTTGCACTATAGCATCCCAATTACTAGACAACTTAAAAAAAACTTTGCACATGGGATGACAATACCATTCCTGTCATTCCGATGACTTTTTGTAATGAGCCTACTCTCTTCGTAAGCAACCAAATCACAGTTAGCGCAAAACTTTTTTTGAGGTGTGTATAATCTAGTGCCCATTTGCTCGGTTACCATTGATCATCTTCAGAGCTTGGTTATTCAGCATAGCCTCATACAGGAGAAAATACGCATAAGCATTCATATCATGCTTTACCGACTTCGTTGAAGAAAATCATAGCAACAGGAATAGTATGGGTCGAAGGAGCAGAGTGATTCTAATCAGGTGTGCTTCATTATATTCCATAGCATTACACAGACATTTAAGTTCATATTCCCCAATAACACACACAGGAGTAATATTCATCAGTAAGTTTACGCGTATAAATATAAATGGGTTTTAAAATTGGTAGAAAGCGAAGCTTACAATGTACGACAGTAATTTATGGTCGTATGAAATGAAAAAAAATCACCACTAATTTGTTTCTGCGTTATTTAACTCCAAATAAAAGGAACACATTACTCTGCGAAATATCGGCCCGGAACAATGGCGACCAACCATCTCCCCACCCCCGCTCCAATTCACCACCCCCCTCCCCTCATCCAACAAACCCATAAGAGGCGCAGCTTGGGAAGCATTATCAACAGTCGGTGCTGAAAACGAGTACAACGACTGGGGGGCGATTAAAACGTGAATAGGCGCCATTGTCCAGCTGGACTCTGTCCGACACTCAATTACAAACAAACCAATGGAGGACTGAAAAAAAAAACACTTCTTCACCCGTTTTGGGCGATCGGAAAAAGAATGGAATTTAAACTGCTGCTGGTGTGTGTGCGAGTGGCCGTGTGGGCGTGCATGCGTGGGTTTCGTATTACCGGGAGGATATGTGCACATGAGGGTGTTTTCGAGTTTGTTTGGAAAGGTACTGGGTACCGAATCACCCCTCTGGTAAAGGGGGCGGAGAGAAGCGTGATAGATCGTAACCGAATTTCCGCGTCACGCGAAATAGCAACGCTGCCGGACCCAGGTCGCGCGGTATTGTCGTGGTTTAGTAGCTTTTGCGAAGGACAGCGTGATTCGGCGAAGCGTGACGGGTCAACCTGATTTGGTTGCGCAGCACTGCGCCGATGCTGGAACTATCCAGGGCGTGGAACATGCGCTCGAGTTTCCTTGCGAAGTAATAACCTGATCGCCCCGTGAATTAGCAGGATGCAACTTTGATTAGCGGGGGAAGAAGGTACAAATCGGTATTCAGTCACATTTAACGAAGAAGTGAAAATATCACAAAATCTATTCATTCATTTATGTTTTCATTGTAATGGTGCTTATATTCGAAAAAAATTAAGTATTAACGAGTAAATTGAAAATATATCACGTTATACAGGAACAAAATTTGTAAACCACAAAATTTAATCATGAATTGAACAGATTATATCGCGTGTTGTTGACCCCGAAAATCATTATAAGGANTTGTAAACCACAAAATTTAATCATGAATTGAACAGATTATATCGCGTGTTGTTGACCCCGAAAATCATTATAAGGTCTTTGCACTTTTTTATCCAAAATTCTCCTTATCTTTTGCCATTAAAACACCTCTTCTTCCGTAGATTCGGTACTTTTTGTTACGAAACAGCGAAAAGTAGCAGCTACGAGATGTGATATGCGAGCAATAAAAGGTGAATTGTATAACGTAAGCATTATTTTTAAAAAAAATAATTGATTATGCAAAACTTACTGAAAGTATATGTAAAATATTCCAGAAGAGATATACACTGAAAACCCAAAAAACTGGTGCACCTGTCTAATATCGCGTAGGGCCTCCCGAGCACGCAGAAGTGCCGCAACACTAAATGGCATGGACTCGACTAATGTCTGAAGGTATGCAGGAGGCAATTCACACCATGAATCCTGCAGGGCGGTCCACAGATCCATAGGAGTGCGAGGCGGTGGCGATCTCTTCTGAACAGCACGTTGCATGGCATCCCAGATATGCTCAATAATGTTCATCTCTGGTGATTTAGGTGGACAGTGGAATTGTCTTGGGTCAGAAGAGTTTTCCTGGAGCCACTTGGTAGCAACTCTCGACGTGTGGGGTGTCTAATGTTATCGCTACCCCGGAGATGCTATGTCTCATCTCTCGTGCGCCGACTATAACACCACGTTCAAACTCACTTAAATCTTGATAACCTGCCATTGTAGCAGCACTAACCGATCTAGCTGCCGACCGCATCGCGTTACTCTGATTGGTTCCATACCTCTGTTAATTGCATACGCACGCATATACCAGTTGTTTTTTTTTTTGGCTTTTCAGTGTATATGGCTGGCATTTCAACTTAATTCGATGCAATATTGTAAATAATTTTAGTTTGACTAAATACTTAACTACGTTTTGCATTGGAAAAACGTACTAACTAAATATCTATTTATTATCATGCGTATTAATTTAAGAATTTGGTATCGTATAGAACTGGATTAAGTAAGTTAGAATAAACAAAAAACTTAAGACGTGGCCTAGGCTCTTAAACCGAAAAACTACCTTAATGCATGTAGGCGAGATGCAAACAATACTAAAAACTGTTTTGATGGCTTTCTGTTTTTTGTTAAATTTCTCTTTTTTTTTTACTCTCAGTAATTAGGACGTTACTGAAATCTTCTATACCATCAAACATTGATGTCGCCTGTCGATTTTATGCCATAAAAGTTATATTATTTTAATTTATGTTAACCTTTAGCAATAACTTAGCACAAATAATTGAGATACTATTTTTACACCCAAAAGAATTATCTATGAAAACACTCAATAGTCAAATTAAATATGATATATGATATTCTTAACTTGTTTCTAGACTGCAGCTAAATTTACCTAACGTAGAGCAACTGCAATGTCACAACACTCCCATTAGTACGACTCTTCCGTATCTGAGCTAAGTTCGTATGTCGCTTTAGGCAGTGTCTAGAAGGTCGTTTATAAACAGGAGTCTCGAATTGAGATGGGACCTCACAGTAAAATTTATCCAAATACAATGAGAACTATATTGGCTTTGACATACGGACACATTTATTTTACAGCATAAATTAGGAGATAAATTTCTTATGAAGTTTTATTACAAGTACTGCTTTGCAGCTAAGATTTTAATAGCGCCAGCCATATTTAATTATTGTCTCTCTGTACGTAGCTTTATTTTTCTTGTTTACTGTAACTTGGCGTAACTTTTACTTCATGTGTCGCAAATACAAGCCTCTCCGACTGACGTAAAGCTATCTAGACGACCGAACTTGGTAAATTGGTACAATCGTCTACGTCTCGTGTTCTTTATTTTCCTTGCGTGGATTGTTTTTGAACCTTTTATGCCGTATTTGGTGGCCTGTCAGCCTGAGTTCCCAGATAAATCTGCATCACGTGGTTCATATATGACTGAAAAATCAATGCAATTTATGTTTTACCCTCTCCCAAGTATAATTGCTGATAATACCGATTTCTTTGGTAACTTAGGTTTATTAATACATCGGTGAATTGCGTTGATCTCAGATAATCACATGTTATAGTAACTGTTTCCCCGTGATATTCATATCTTGTTTTCAGAGCATCATTTATGGTATAAACTAACTGATTCCGAGTTAATGTAATTCCGTTCGACTGCCACCGAATCAACTCGACAAAATAAGTGGACCTGTTTGCCATCGGTAACGCAAACGATTCAAATAATTTTTAACGTAACTTTTAGTTAGTTTCTATACACTTCGCAAATTTCTGGAGCTTCTGATTTATGCTAACTTCAAGGCAGTGATTCTTAATCCAACGTGGATTACACTAGGTAAAAACTTCAATTTATGTTTAACAGACACACATTAAAAAAATCAGAAAAATTGATTTTGCTGGTTATTTTAACCTGTATCTCAACATGAAAAAAAGTCTAGACTAAATTACATTAAATTAAATGGAACAGTGTCGTGTCCTATGTAGTGATTTGTGCCTTAGATGAGGATAACTGCTTATATTCAGCGTGAAATGAAAATACAATACATTAAATGTCATATTTACATAGTAATAAATATTCCATCGTCGAATGTACCCTGTAACTGAAAGTTTCAAAGTAGGTATATACGAAATAATATGCTACTCATTATTAAGCGTTACGAAACGTCGTACAATTACGTAAATTTTAAATCTCATGAAATAATTTATTATTTCACTAGCTGGTTGAATAAGAGATACGGCTCGTTGGGCACTGCGGAATCGAACCCCTCCCTTCCACAGTGTGGTAATTGTAGTTTACAACTTCCGTTTCATTTAAATATTACTGTAAGGTTCTGTAAATATTTTGTTTTGTTTTAAATAACGCTATTGTGCAGGGAATAGCTAAATAGAAAGGGATGCAGGCCTACGTATCGTAATTTTACTATATTACGCACCTTGTCGTTATGAAAATTCGAAAGGAATTTTTTTTAGTTCTCCAGCTTCATTACAAGCAAATATAAGCTTGCTTGGTACTAAGGGATATTTACAGCAAGCGCGTTCCCGCACAACACAGCTGATGGCGTCACTGCTATCACTTTCTATCACTCACATTGCTGCTTGGCATGGCCTCAAACTATGAGGCGGGGTGAGAGGGAATGGGTACAGGCGATACACGCTACACACTTAGTTGCGAACATAAGGCTCAACGAACGCATTTCAAATCAACACTGAAAGCATCACCTTCCGTTGGGTGTCACTCAATCACCACTTATACCTAAACACGCCAGAAACTCTTTGGGAGGTGATTCTCATGAAAATAAAGTAGAAATTTACAATGCGACTCATATCCTCGAAACTGTAACTTTTAAACGCTATGTTCGCAAAATATTGGACACGGCGAAACATTAAACTGCAATTCTCTAGACGGTGTTTAATGAAATCAAAATCATACGCCATTCATAAATTACATTTGTTCCTTAGGAAATGATGTAAGTTGTAAGTTACTTCATATATTTCTAACTCATTTTCCCAAAGGAATCAACCCCCGAAATATATCGTATACGTCTCCNGTTGTAAGTTACTTCATATATTTCTAACTCATTTTCCCAAAGGAATCAACCCCCGAAATATATCGTATACGTCTCCATACAATCTGTATGTAATGTTCGTAACTGTACCGTTCCATGGAAATGAATATGGTAAAATCAATTTCTGTATATTTTTAAAGAGTAGGCAGAACTGAAATATTATGAACACAAATAAATGCTTCTGAAGCCACTAAACGTAGTTCATTTTCTACAAGACTTTTAAATAATTGCTGCTCAATATCTATGTATATAGAGAGTTTGCAACTAACAAGGATGAAATGGATTGAACCATTTCATCTTGTCTTCGTAGCGGGGGAGAGAGGCAGGGTAAGGGGAAGGAGCATGATAAGCTGCATACGTCATATGAAGTTACAAAAAAGTATAACAACAGTATTCCAAAATATATTTCAATATATTTCGAAATAGCTCACGATAACGATATCTGCTACAATCCTAAAGTCTGATATTGCAAATAAAATCTATTTGGCGTACCTAAAATCGCAGTATTGTAATATTTTCGATATAAATAGTCTGCAGTCAGTAAATTTTCACAAGGAAAGTATACATGAAAAAGCATATCGTGTTTTAATTGACCAGGAATTTCTTTATGAAATTAATATTTTAGGAATAACCTATATTTGCGAATGTATTACTCACAATTGCGATGCTCCCAATGTTTGGTATAAATCAAAATATATTCATAAAAATCTAAGAAAGGCAACTTCTGCTGATCATAATTTTGGTTAAGTGAAATNTGGTATAAATCAAAATATATTCATAAAAATCTAAGAAAGGCAACTTCTGCTGATCATAATTTTGGTTAAGTGAAATCAGCAGCAGAGAATTTGATATCAGGTTTCATAATACCACGACTTAGCAACAGCGACGTTGCGACAGGAGTAAACAANCAGCAGCAGAGAATTTGATATCAGGTTTCATAATACCACGACTTAGCAACAGCGACGTTGCGACAGGAGTAAACAAGCAATCACGCTGTCTATCGCTGATACTGCGACTAAGGCCATGCTGTTACCAGGGCATGGTTTGGTGATGATTTGGTTGGCCAATAAAAAGTGGTTAAACATTTATTCTGTTTCCGAAACCCAACACGAAAAATAAACTACTGCAGCTAAACGCATTTAACATGCTGTACGTGAACAGGTGAGATTGGAAAAAAATTAAATACCACCGTGATATTATATGTGAAGATTACAATAAGCTCATTACAAAACAGCCAACGCCAGCTTACGTCGGTTTGTTGAGAGTAGTATTCATTCGATTGAAGAGATTCTAGCTAGACACGTGTGTGCCATCGTCTCAATCCAGGCGTATGAGTTTCAGAGTTCAAATCCTAAGCAAGCCAGGATTGTATGTTCAGATTTTAGGTAAATNTCTCAATCCAGGCGTATGAGTTTCAGAGTTCAAATCCTAAGCAAGCCAGGATTGTATGTTCAGATTTTAGGTAAATTTTTTTTACGTTTAGTTCATTATGAAAGTTAGCCATCGGTTAAGAGAAAGGATTTACAAGGAAGGCATTATCAGGCTCAGTATAAAAGGTTCAAGGTTAATCTAACTTCTTGAAAATATAAATTACTGTCCGTAACTGCATATATTTTTAACTTGAAAACTGACTGCGACGTCTATAAAGTAGTGTAGAGAGATGATTTGGCAAAGTAGTTCCCCATTTTAACATCTTATTCAAAGTCAGTAAAATTAGTTTGCTTTTTTTACACGTAATACGGAAATAACCTGCGTAATGCAAACAACTTTATATTGCAAACCATTTCACAGTGTTGACCGATGAGTATATAAATATAATTCGGCCTTAGGTCTCATAACTAAAACAATAAAGTATGGAGGACTGTCAAATGCGTTCACTTAAACCTGAACCAACAACGTCAGATTGGATATTCTTGTATTATGTGNAAACATGAACCAACAAAGGCAGATTGGATTTTCTTGTATTATGGGCTAAGACCGCGTTGAAGTAGAAGAGCATCCCAACGTTTCGGCAGGAACTGCAGTCGTCAGATTGTACTACGCTAAATCTGGCAACCACGACGTGTGCCGAAAATTGTGGATGTCCCTCAACTTGAGCGCGTTTTAATAAAAAAAAAGACGAGGTATTTAGATGATGAATGCTTAAGCAGAGAACTGCGTTACGGCAGTGTGGTTTGATGTTGAGGGAGGACCGGGGGATGCCTGGGTGTTAGTACTTATGTCTCCTCGTTGCAGCAGAATCCATGCAGCTGGTGTCAACAAACAAATTGATTGAGTACACTGATGTTATTATTATTGCCTCTGGCGTGTTCACTCCACGACGAGAAATATTCCGACTAAAATATATAACAAAAATACATCAGGGTGAATATAGAAGAGGATAACATGTTGACACTGGTGAACTGCAGTAAACTGATGCAGAGTATTTTTTCTTAACTACCCTAACCTAAGTGTTAAATGTGCATCCGAGATAGGGACNTCTCAATCCAGGCGTATGAGTTTCAGAGTTCAAATCCTAAGCAAGCCAGGATTGTATGTTCAGATTTTAGGTAAAATTTTTTTACGTTTAGTTCATTATGAAAGTTAGCCATCGGTTAAGAGAAAGGATTTACAAGGAAGGCATTATCAGGCTCAGTATAAAAGGTTCAAGGTTAATCTAACTTCTTGAAAATATAAATTACTTCCCGTAACTGCATATATTTTTAACTTGAAAACTGACTGCGACGTCTATAAAGTAGTGTAGAGAGATGATTTGGCAAAGTAGTTCCCCATTTTAACATCTTATTCAAAGTCAGTAAAATTAGTTTGCTTTTTTTACACGTAATACGGAAATAACCTGCGTAATGCAAACAACTTTATATTGCAAACCATTTCACAGTGTTGACCGATGAGTATAATAAGATATAATTCGGCCTTAGGGCTCATTACTAAAACAATAAAGTATGGATGACTGTCAAATGCGTTCACTTAAACATGAACCAACAAAGGCAGATTGGATTTTCTTGTATTATGGGCTAAGACCGCGTTGAAGTAGAAGAGCATCCCAACGTTTCGGCAGGAACTGCAGTCGTCAGATTGTACTACGCTAAATCTGGCAACCACGACGTGTGCCGAAAATTGTGGATGTCCCTCAACTTGAGCGCGTTTTAATAAAAAAAAAGACGAGGTATTTAGATGATGAATGCTTAAGCAGAGAACTGCGTTACGGCAGTGTGGTTTGATGTTGAGGGAGGACCGGGGGATGCCTGGGTGTTAGTACTTATGTCTCCTCGTTGCAGCAGAATCCATGCAGCTGGTGTCAACAAACAAATTGATTGAGTACACTGATGTTATTATTATTGCCTCTGGTGTGTTCACTCCACGACGAGAAATATTCCGACTAAAATATATAACAAAAATACATCCGGGTGAATATAGAAGAGGATAACATGTTGACACTGGTGATCTGCAGTAAACTGATGCAGAGTATTTTTTCTTAACTACCCTAACCTAAGTGTTAAATGTGCATCCGAGATAGGGACGGCGTCTCAAATCTGAGCCTTATACGCCTACAAGGAAGGGAAGTCATACACGGAGGCATGTTTCGCGGCAGAGAGGGAGTGGGCAATCATGGCAGCGATTATGGTAGTGACTACCTCCCTAGTTTAACCTATAGAATATATACAACTAAGAATGGAGAAGGTAAAATCCGACATAGTCCCTGTACAAACACTTTCGACAGAATAGTTCAACTAATTCATGCATTATTATTAATACTAATCGAAAATGATCTTTATAAGTTGATGATGAAAAACTAGTAGAGAGGGGCCGGAAGTTCTAAGTAATCGCTATGCTTGTTTATACAGGCTATTCAAGTAAAAAGCGTGCCAAAATGGAACTGCGCACTGGGGCCTCATTGAGGAAAATTTTGAGATTGGGAGCGTGTGGTCCAGGAGGCCGGCGAAAGACGATATGGGAGTAAACATGTGGCCGTCCCATGTTGTATTCGAGGTTCACCTATCGTCCGCAAGGTGACACTGTGCGTGCGTGTATTAACGACAGACGCAAATCTCGTGGCGTATTTTAAAGGATGGGGTAGAATCTNAAATCTCGTGGGGTATTTTAAAGGATGGGGTAGAATCTTGAACGCCGTTGTCATGCTTGCGTTGAGGTTGGTGGCCGTCACTTTGAGCAACTCTTGTGAGCCCCAAACTGGTCCGCCAATGGGGTGGTTCTGTACAGTAATACCTGTCAACAGTGCACACGCAGTGCGTACGTGACAAGTTCATGTAACACGCACGGACACCTGTATTCGTGTTATAAGTGTTTGCGTGCATATCTTTTTCGCTGGCATCGCGGACCACACGTTCGCATAATATCAAAACGTTCCATAGTACGGCTCCTATTACCAGTTTAAGTTTTGCACTCTTTTACTGAAACATTCTGTATGTGTGGTACAGCGAGGAAGTGTCATAGTCGAAATATAAGATATAAAGAGGATGTCTCCGACAGCAAATACAGCGGGGACGCGCACTCACCTGGCACTCGTAGGTGCCGTTGTCTCTCTTCTGGACGTACTTGATCTGCAGCGTCCAGTCGTCAGAGCCCTCTGAGTGCAGTACTTGGAAGCGCTCGTCATTCGTGTACGTCGACATGCCGGAGGTGAGGATGTGCCAGTCCCGGCGCCGCACCCACGAGATCTGCGGGCAAGGAGCATGCGTGCGTCTCGTCAGTCACGCCCGGCTACACACCTCACAGCAAATACTCTATCAACATAGAACTGTGAAACTAATTATTGAAATTCACCTCACTTTAAATCAGACAAGAATATGCTAAGCACTGGCGAATCATTCGCGTGAGCTGGAACCATGCTTCGGGATAGCGGGATTCACAAAAACTGAGCAGAAATCACCTATAAATGTGTTCTGCGTGTTAAAATTATTATCTACATTTTTAGCGTATGGCATTCTTTTTAGTTTTGACGTGTAATTGTAGTCTCGAGAAATATGACAATAGAAGAATATTACAATTAAGAAATAATAAAACAAAAAATAGGAATTTTAAATTTATATCATATTATCGAACAAATCTCAAAATGGTACAAAAGTTAAGCATTAGGGTACATCTTAAAGTAATGGTTAGTGTTATAAGAATATAATGAAGAATGTGTATAGGAAATTTTCTCTGTGGTACTTCCACATTTCAATTTTTACTTTTGGGATTAAATTTATGGTCAAAATAGACAACAGGTGAACCCTTACTGCAGGTGAACAAAGTGTCGGATTTCAAATAAATTGCAACATGCAATTCAAGTTACTTCAATAAACACTTGAGCTGAGACCATAGGACTTGGTGGTAATATTACTTTTAAAGATTTATGCGAATAAAAATTTAAAGTTTAAATAATTATATTTACAGTAAAAAAAAAAAATTAACGGTGATGTTCAAATTAGTTATATTTGTATTAAGTAATCATCGATATCTTATTACGAAACTTTAATATATCCTCAAAACCAATAAAATACAACGCTATTCACAGAATGACTTTTTCATCTCGTGTAGGTTTCATTAAAGTATTTTACAGTATAAACATTTGAAATATATAGATTTTCAATGTTGGCTACCTCCCTTGCGAGTTACTGTGCGACATTGTTTGTATAATATTTTCTATCTCATTTTGCAAAGGGAATCACCTCACAGCGTTTGTACCTCTTGTTCAAGACCAACTTGTATAATACAGGATGTACATAAAGGGATATCATACAAGTACATGGTTGTAAAACAAAAACTATTTACAACTATTATATATATATTGTTTCAGAAGTTTTGGTGAAGTTATGATCAATAACGCTATGTTACATGCTCGCCAATCAGGGAAAGGCCCACTGTTGATTAGTACGTAGATACGAAATTGTTAACGTAGGTGAAGTGAAAATTTAGGACGGTTTATGGCAGACGAGAATATCCAGGAATATCCTTGTTGCTGAAAACAGAATTTAGGTAATCCGTACAAGTTTATTGTGGTATCCCACCAAATCTGTTCGCCAACGCTTGCAACGGCGTCAAAGTGCAAATTGTTCAGGCATTAAAGAACACTTATAAATCAAGTCACCTGGAATTTGCAGTGATCATGCTGGACATTATGTATGCAGATAACACATTTCCACGAGAAATTCTGTTCTCAGCTGAAGTGACGTTTCATGTATCACGCTATAACACCATCACAACGTACGAATATGGGATTTGGAAAACTGCATGAGTTCAGCTAACACGATCGCCCCAAAGTTAATGCTTGGAATGGCCTTATGTACAATAACATAATCTATCGTTTTTTATTTGTGGAACGGTCAGTCACTTTGAATGTGTACCTTGATATGTAAGAACAATTTGTAAGTTTGAGATTCCTCAGTTACAGGAACTTCAGCCTCACGCCATGTTCTGACAGAAAGTAGTTCCTCCATACTGGACCGTCAGTTTCTGGACCGATATTTTCTGGGTTTTTGGGTTAATCGGAATGACTCAAGCCCTTGGCCTCATCAGTTGCCAGACGTAACACCTCCTGACTTCTTCATATCACGGCTATGTGAATGACATTGTTTACGCCACTGCTGCAGCAGATCATCAAGAGCTACGGCATAGAATTGAAGCCGTCATTGATACATTCAGACCTGATATGCTACAGCACACATAGGTGGAACTATATTACTGAATAGACGTAACCCCATTTAAAACGGGTGCTCATGTTATAGCTTTGTAGGAAAAAACTCACACCTTTTGTGCATATGCTGAAGCAGAAAGAATGAACATACACCTATTGTGTCCCATGTTACAGCTCTTTACTTTTGTGATTTTACTTAATGTACATCTTGTATTTTACCCTCTGAAGATTTTAAAATGCACAAACTAAATTGTTATTTGTTGGTTTCATCATGATAGTTGAAGGACTGAGTTCTAGTAATGCCTTGAAGTATATGTAAACCTAATTGGAAATATATATTTTAAATGATTACTAAATAAATTTTGTAATATTTTGTCCCAGAAATTTTTCTTAATTTTACTGTTGGTTATAAATACTCTTTGCCAATAACGTCCATGATATGGCCCAACGTATTAAATAATGATTTTACTTTTGTTGTCTTTATTGTTTGGTTATGATGAGACATGAAACACGTGTTCTGTAATGGATGTTATAAAAGTATACGTGATTCTCAAGTCTCCAATATTGTCGTATGAAAGTACCTGGAACTGAGCTTCTGATCCCCTTGCACACTGTATGGGCCCTGAGAGGTTTTTTTTGCACAAGTTATCATGCTATTTTACAAAAAAAAATTATCCCGCGCTTTAACCATTTTTACCGCCCACAAATAGCCTCCTTAGGCTCAAAGTGGCATCTAGTGTATGATAAAATGTGAAATAAACTGATGTACTTAAATTAATGTGTTTTTGTGTGTGTTTTTATATCAGGAATCGTCAGAATGTGTGATCATAATTAAATGATAATTTTGGAGGATTTAAGCGGATCCCATACATTATTTTTAGGAAGTTATCTTGAAGAACTATCAATTATTAAGACAGAATGTTAACAGATGCTAGAACTGTACATTGTTGGCTCTTGCATCTTACGCGATGGAGTGCACAAAACCTCAGGAAGAAAATTTTTCTAACGGTATATCAGAAGAAAATGTTTCAATTAATGATTTTGATGAGAAGAGTACTGTAATTTTTATGTTCATATAATTTTTATTTCCAACCGAAATAACCTTTTTTTTAGCATTTTCGGCAGCTCTTCCTCCAAAAATTCCGGTGTGGCATTTCTTGAATTTAGATTGCTAAAAACTAAAAGTACGGTTACAATATTAGCAAAATAAAACTGTCTTGCTGTGTCCCTATTATCGTCAGAAATGTATTCGAAGGGACTGTGGTCACCTTACAGGAAACACAGTAGACAAACTAAAGGGGTATAAGGCTCACTGGAAAAAGTATAATGTTGCAAAAAAAATTACTACAGAGCTATTTTTTTTAATGTTTATGAAGTAGTAAACTTATTAATGATGTGGCAAAGTTTATAACATAAACCATTTACAAAGTCTAGAGTTAATGGTAACAATGGCTCTAAGTAATTTCGCCGCAACCAAATGATATATTACGCTAAAAATAACACAAAGAACAAAATATTGGTGTTACTGTAACATTAAAGTAATGTTCTTCAGACACCAGTTTACAATTACTTGGCATTGAAAAATGGCGGATACTGGTTAACAGCGATAACCTCGTAAAATCAATCCAATACATTAAAATTTCAAAGGATAGAATGAGAATTAAATGTAACCTAGATCAGCTTTCAAACATTGCAAATCAGTTTACATGTGCCAAATATATATACATTCATTTCTAGAGCATAAAGTATTTCCACAAATGACAGAGTACTGCTATTTTGTCGTTATATGTTGAAAATACCCGCAATCAGAAATATAATTATACATGTCAAAATAGAACAATTGGTAGGGCGTAGGATTTGGTGAAGTTGCGATCATCATGCACGCAAGGCGCGTGTTAAATTCTCCCACAGCCTTCTTTTATTGTTCTTCGTAGGAAACATTTATTTTCATGACAGATAATTGTACTTAATTTATTTGATATCAGTACGTTGTTTTAAAACAAAGAAAAAACAAAAAAAAAATAACACAAGTTTTAACAACAATTCAACACACAATTTGTTTTGCCACACATAAACGCCATCTTAATGTTAACAGTACAGTAGTTACAAAAGNGCCATCTTAATGTTAACAGTACAGTAGTTACAAAAGTAGTTCATATTACAGTTACATTAACAGCATAACGGTATACTACACTAACAGCAACATTTGTTACTGACTGCTGAATTACACTACTTGTAACATTAATACTTATGGCACAACATCATACTTTGATCTGTACACTAGAAACATGATGAGAGCCATAGAAGTAATGGAAAGGGAGGATCCTGTTAGCTATCTTAGTATTGCTCTCCTTTACAGCGACACTTACCAGAGGTGTCTAGTCATTCGTTGTCCACCGCTGAGTGAGCACAAGTACAATATTTATGTATGTAAACCATCATAGTAATACATACGCTGTCCCTGGTTTCCACTAGAATCAAAATAAGTGGGTTTAATCGATTTTGAGTCATTGTATTTTAGACTTATGAGTAAAAAAGGATAGGCGAAGAGTACTGCCAAGCTTAATGTTGTTCAAGAGGCTGATATTTTTGTTATCAGCGCGGTGATTAAAGCCGCGTCTCCACGAGCCAACTAAGAAAAATTATTCTGCGGTGGTTTAACATCGCCTTCTGCAACATGGAAATGNAAGCCGCGTCTCCACGAGCCAACTAAGAAAAATTATTCTGCGGTGGTTTAACATCGCCTTCTGCAACATGGAAATGAGCTACACCCATCAACGATGTCAAAAATTTTAAGATCTTTACCAGGAATCGAACCTAGATCCCCTGGTGAAAAGCAACAACGCTATCTATAAAACCAAACAGGTGGTTAAGGAAAACACCTCTCTTATGATTCTACATTACTAATTTATCTTGGAAATAATTGTGTACTCTTTAAGGCCACAGCGCCATATTAAAAAAAAAAACAATGGGTTCATTCAGCATTTAAGAGCTGCTGCAACGCATGAAGGTGTTAAACTGCCAAAAATTATTTTTTGATATTTTCAGGTTATTTTATAATTATGTTTTATTATATTACATAGTACATTAACAAAAGTAACAAAAACCATAGAAAAAAATTGTCCAACGCAAATGATAGAAAATACATAAATTCATAATTTATGTGTATTAGAATACAAATTTAAAATTTTTGCATAATTATCATATCTAGCTTTAGTTCAAATAAGTTGTTAATGACATTAGAATAAGATGAAGAAATTTCATGGAATCCAAAATAGCCAAAAGTTAAACCTTATTCGCANAAGCCGCGTCTCCACGAGCCAACTAAGAAAAATTATTCTGCGGTGGTTTAACATCGCCTTCTGCAACATGGAAATAAGCTACACCCATCAACGATGTCAAAAATTTTAAGATCTTTACCAGGAATCGAACCTAGATCCCCTGGTGAAAAGCAACAACGCTATCTATAAAACCAAACAGGTGGTTAAGGAAAACACCTCTCTTATGATTCTACATTACTAATTTATCTTGGAAATAATAGTGTACTCTTTAAGGCCACAGCGCCATATTAAAAAAAAAACAATGGGTTCATTCAGCATTTAAGAGCTGCTGCAACGCATGAGGGTGTTAAACTGCGAAAAATTATTTTTTGATATTTTCAGGTTATTTTATAATTATGTTTTATTATATTACATAGTGCNTGAGGGTGTTAAACTGCGAAAAATTATTTTTTGATATTTTCAGGTTATTTTATAATTATGTTTTATTATATTACATAGTGCATTAACAAAAGTAACAAAAACCATAGAAAAAAATTGTCCAACGCAAATGATAGAAAATACATAAATTCATAATTAATGTGTATTAGAATACAAATTTAAAATTTTTGCATAATTATCATATCTAGCTTTAGTTCAAATTAGTTGTTAATGACATTAGAATAAGATGAAGAAATTTCATGGAATCCAAAATAGCCAAAAGTTAAACCTTATTCGCANAGTTGTTAATGACATTAGAATAAGATGAAGAAATTTCATGGAATCCAAAATAGCCAAAAGTTAAACCTTATTCGCAGGCTAACAAATTGTCACAAGTCCATGAAATAGCTTCGTGGCGTTCCTATATCTTCGAAAAAAAACTTTAGCTGAAATAGAACATTGAGCTCGTATAACTTTTTTTAAATTTTTTGGTCCCAATTTTATGACTAAAACCATATAATTTCACTAAAACAATATAAAAAATTAATTTTAAACTGATGAAGGTTTTTGTTAAATAACTATTGTTATTTTATCGCTAAACCGCATAATAACTTTAAAATCTAAATAAAAACATTTTAGGCATTTGATCAGCCTCATTCTGCCACACCACAGCAAGGCAGTGCTCGCACAGTCATTGTAGCGGAATAATACTTACTGCATCCCCACTGCAAGCAGACAATAGTTGCTGAAAGGAATGGCCAAATGACCCCAACATTTTATTAACATTATGTTACTGATACAATTACGTTTAGCGTCATCCACAAAGAACACAGAATAAGCGTGGGGAATGGCCAATTTCATTTATTATCATTTATATTAGATACGAAATTCACTACTGGATATTTTCCAAAAAATATTTATCTCTATTATCACGAAACCAACTAGTAGAAAACTAATCAAACTAACAGCTTTAAAACATAAACTGTCGTCAACAGTAGTTCATTCAGGAGAACCTACAGCGCTGCACCGACAGCACTGCAGGGATTGTTTTACCGCTGAACGCTCCTATTGTGACACACCACTAAAACCACTGTACAAATTTACGATTTTCTTCTCCAATGCAGAGGCTGCGTGTCTGAAAACTGGATATTACATTCCCCCTACACTTAGTCATCTGAAATTAGTATATCCTTNAATGCAGAGGCTGCGTGTCTGAAAACTGGATATTACATTCCCCCTACACTTAGTCATCTGAAATTAGTATATCCTTAATAATGTTATTTAAAAATTATTTGTTAAATACTTTTATGGCATAGAGTTTGAACGCCAAACAGTACTAAAGTTTGTATCTGATAGAAAAAATACAGACGGGAATAAAGAAATTTACTAATCGAAAAATCTACGAACTTGGCGAGGCTGGAATTATGTTGCCACACGTAACCAGGTATCAATCTGCTGACGGAAAGATAAAGTTCTCTATCTAAGACCAAGAACATTCAGAAAAAAAACTATGTAACCAGCGAGAATTAATACAGTGATTTAAAACATATGAATATATTCTACAGGAACAAGCTATACCATGCAGGTTTTTATAGTAACTTTTGATGCCAATATTATAGAACACTCAACTGAACTTNTACAGGAACAAGCTATACCATGCAGGTTTTTATAGTAACTTTTGATGCCAATATTATAGAACACTCAACTGAACTTGCTGTTGTATGCTTTTAGACTGAAAGGCAATGGTAAGTATTCAAAAGTGATTCCGTGAATTTTTAGATCATTTGTATATATAGCTTTGGGAAATGTTGGAACAGTGATGGAAAATAACGAATAAATGCTACCACTGACTTCTCCATTCTCCTACCGCAGACGGGCGGGAACGAAACGACTACATCACGAACGCCACTTTGACATGCCACCTCGTGACAAAATGAGCTGTCTCCAGAGGTTTTGCCTGATAATTTTCCCCCTTACCTCCCTTTCACAACCTCTTGGTAAGCTGCAGTTGGACTTCAAACGGAAAAGAAAATTCCCGAGAAATTATAACATAACTCCAATGACACAGTTTCCTTTGTGGAGCATAATTGTACTTCTGCGTAGGTAAAAATTTACAGAACAAATCCCATAACCAAGCTACTCATAAGTTTATATAGTTTCTGGAAAACACTGTATCGCTCTAAGGGTTTATTTCTGCTTCCACTCATTGACGCCAAACACAATCGCCCTATAAAATGTAAGCCTCATACACCAACACTAGGGCCGATTATTGTTGATGCTGTGCTATTAAAAAATGTAGTTTGCCCTGAAGAGCACTCTTCGGATAATTATGCATTTCGAGTGCTGTTCAACTATTTTATAGGGATACCACATAACTTAAAATTGGTTATAGCGACTGAAATGTGCGAATTTCGTTCAAATTAGCTAATGGACATGCTGAACTTAACAAAGGCACTCTACAGTATCATTGCACACCACTGGTNGAATTTCGTTCAAATTAGCTAATGGACATGCTGAACTTAACAAAGGCACTCTACAGTATCATTGCACACCACTGGTAACAGATAACTAATAACTATTTTCTTTTAGTCTCAGCATTTAAAGTAACGATGATAGCAAATTGCCAAAATAACTGAATACTTTTTCTGTGAAGACTAATGTCCACAGGGGCAATTTATTATTATGCACGTTCAAAATTAAAAGGTAACAGAAATTGAAACTCTAAAACAAAACTAGGAATTCATTTAGTTAAATAAGTACTCATTCTTTACCCACGTAATAAGCTTCATACCAAATGCCAATCAGTAGAATGTTATAGTAAATCAGTGCTCAGTGTTGTATAATAATTTTAAAAAAATTACCCAGTTTTCACTGGGTTGCAATAAAATTTCACATATTTGTTCACTGTATTCATTTTAAAGAGTGATAAAATCATAAAAATTGTGGCACTACAATTTTATTAACATTTTTTAAATAGACCTTTCTAATAGTCTGTTTAATGGAATATATGTTTTCTGGTATTACGCACACAAGATATACCTTCAAATAAAACTACGCAAAAGTGTTAAGTTCTCGGGGGCATGGCATTTGAATGTCTTTTTGGACCAGAAAGCGAAATTTATTTCATGTTATGCGATATAAATTCATTTGTGATTAAAATTAAATTATTTAGTGATGTTTCAGCANTAAATAAGTACTCATTCTTTACCCACGTAATAAGCTTCAACCCAAATTCCAATCAGTAGAATGTTATAGTAAATCAGTGCTCAGTGTTGTATAATAATTTTTAAAAAATGACCCAGTTTTCACTGGGTTGCAATAAAATTTCACATATTTGTTCACTGTATTAATTTTAAAGAGTGATAAAATCATAAAAATTGTGGCACTACAATTTTATTAACATTTTTTTAATAGACCTTTCTAATAGTCTGTTTAATGGAATATATGTTTTCTGGTATTACGCACACAAGATATAGCTTCAAATAAAACTACGCAAAAGTGTTAAGTTCTCGGGGGCATGGCATTTGAATGTCTTTTTGGACCAGAAATCGAAATTTATTTCATGTTATGCGATATAAATTCATTTGTGATTAAAATTAAATTATTTAGTGATGTTTCAGCAAAAAATATAGTGAAAATTATACAAATATGGAGCACCCAGAGTAGTTTAAAAATTGTTGACGGAAGACAGTGCAAATTTTTTAGTTGGCCTTGGTGTTTCACCTTCAAGTATGCCCGTTTTTAATATTTTATGTGCTCATTTTGTTCGCAACTGCCAAATTTAAAATTTATGTTTTATGCAAGCGAAAACATTTACCTCACAATGCAAGATATTTTTTGCCAATACAAATGTTCCAGTCCCACGTTTTTTTTTAAATACAGATCGGAATAATTTTATTTTATATATTTTGCGGCAGCGTTGAAACAGCGTTCTCTGGGGAACCATAAAGTCGAGTTTAAAATGCCAGCTTTCCGGGCCATAACTCCGGCTTAATGAGTGCGGCTAAGTGAATGATATACGGCTGCGCATAGGCCACGCAATATTGCCGAACAAGCTCTACTACTAACCCCAAGCACGTGGGCATGCTGCTTTTCTGTTTACTGTTATCGCTGAGCACAACTACAATATACAGTATATTCAGCTGAAGAAGAGGCCGAGCTTTCGCAATTCTTCGTTGGCGTTAAACTGGCCACTTTTCAGAGCCTTCTGCGTTCTTCCCACTGAGTACGTTAGCACTGAGCACTGGCATGTAGCCATATGTAGAGATACTCACATTTGTTTTTAAGAAACTTGAACATGTCACTACAGTATTAGCTAATTCATATCTGATATGTGAGATAATTTTTTAATTCGACATCTAAGGTTACGGCAAGGATAATTTTCAAGGTTTGATTTCCAAATCGTTCTATTAACCGCCAAATGTCGTTCTGCATTTTACAAATACCTATGTACCTCTAGCAGTGGGTTTTCCATTCACATTAAAACTTCTTCAAAGCATTCTAATTAGGGTTTCTGCGAAAACTCCAATTATAATTGGACGAAACTGTTTCGAAATGTGTCCACAAACTTTGCGAGGAATTTGTTAATTGCAAAGTTACGGAAACGTTTTATCGAATTTAAGTTGTGAGCTCTAGTCTGGTGTGAATGGGTGGTGTATCTCAATTTATTTTACAATGTAAACTGATTTTGTAACATTTTCATTAAACTTAAAGCACTCCACTTTAAACCTATAATCAGCGAATTTAAAACATTGAGGTGTTTCTCTCTTAGAAGTCAGCTAATATACTGCTATTGATAGATGAATAAGTGGAATGAACTTGCAACCACTACCTCGAGGCTAAATAATTCACGGGAAATAAAGTTGTGCTTTCAAAAGACCTTCTTTTCTGTTCCTTTTCGTATATGCTTTCTCCTTAAGTGAGACTAACACTTCACTGCACTCAATAACTTTGTTCTTGCGGCTATCAAGTGGAACTTTGAAAACTTAAACAGTTACATTTATGACGATTCGCCGTCCTCTAATGTACGTAAAACAAACATAAACTAAACGAGATAATTTCAGTGTCTACAAATTTAAAACAGCTCTTATAATATGAAGTTATGGGTAATTTTACTTATAAAGCTGTCAACTTTTCTGAGAAAGGGCATCCTCGAAATATATGCAAGTTAAGATCAGTAACATTTCAAATATTGAATTTAAAAAGTATGCTTAGTTAACCGTAAAACAGTTATAGCAATGAAATCCAGTCACAGGGATAATCATCACGCTTTCACAGACTCTCATAAAGCCGCATTTACCTGATCTGAGCCATTCTTAATATTTTCAGATTGTGTGTTAATAGGAGTGGGAAATGGATTCAAACCTTTTTTGTACCACTAATTTTATTTAACGGCCCTGCCTACTAAGCCGGCAGCTGCGAACTTCTAATGGGGAATCTATGTTAAAAGAAATTCCTTCTAATTACGTAAATTTTAAAGATACCTATTTAAAAGAAATAGTATTCTACGTGAAATTTTTTAAGCATTGATGCTACGTTAAAACATCTTGCCAATTGCTTTCCTTAATATATTTTTTAAAGTGTAAAATTGAAATTTATATGTAACAAAAAAAAAAGNAACATCTTGCCAATTGCTTTCCTTAATATATTTTTTAAAGTGTAAAATTGAAATTTATATGTAACAAAAAAAAAAAGATCAATAAATATTTTTTTCAAAAATTATTTTATTTGGCAATATTTTCTGAGAAAGTCGCGTCAAAATGTTTTTTTTTTTGAAAAATTTTCTTTAGAACTGACGCAATGAGAAGAAATTTCGTTTAACCTTGATTCCCCATTTGAAGTTCACGGCTGCCAGCTTGTTAGACAGGGCCGTTAATGTTTCTCATTCTAATTCATTCGCAGGCTTACAAGTAATAACAAAACTATTTAGCTTTCTTAAAGTCACATTTATAAAGTAAACATGTCAACATGGCGCTCTCTCTTTCTTGATATCTCTACAACAATAGCCTCTCATGATATAGTCTTCCTAAAGCGCCATGATACTTTCTACGCAAGGGATGTAAAGAAGACATGTTGGTCGGGGAACATGTTCACAGGGTAATTCGTCATGTAAAACAATATCCATATTTGCAAGTTCCTTGAACGTGTATGACTCGCATTCCGGACGTCGTAGGATCGGTTCCGGCGGGCTGCACTGAATGTGACTTTTTTTTCGCGAAACTGGTCCCCCCCCACCCCCCTGCGGCGGTCAATGTTGGTACAGTTTCTGTATATACACCCTTCCAATTCCCTACCCTGCGCCATCCTGTAAAAAGGCCTAGAGCTCTTGGAATGCACGTTATAATAAATTATATAAGAATTGCTTCCCTCTCACACCACTTAATTGCATTAATTAAAACTTGTATCACCTATTAGTTTTATTTCATACAAATTAACATTTAAAAACGTTGTTTTAGTGTTTTTACAAAACTTTTTGGGGAGAAACGAGAAGCCCAAATTGAAAACTATCAAATCGTGCCACAAATGTTTACAATACTATTTGTTACACTTGTAGTGACACATTATTAAGAAAAAAAATGTTGCGCATATTAAAGTCATCTTATTTCCCGTTTTAAAGCCACCTAACAATATGCTACTAATATTACAAGCACAAAAAGTAGTACCTAAGGTACACTTATTTCTAAAACTAAAACATGATGAAACTCACGTTTTTATTTTCATACATCGAAAGCGGAAATGTGGTAACTACACGATAGTTGCACAGATACACCCCAAAAACAGTACCCTACTCCTTGGCTATGGGGTAAAAAATATTTCCTTCCTTTTGGGTTGACGTAATCAGTCAAAAACCTAGGCTAACATAGTATAATTTTATTCTTCTGTTTTCACCTAAATAAATCGTCTTTTCCCAATTTATTTATTGGTGCATCACTGAAAAACGCAATTGTACGCGGGTGCAGCCGGGCCGGTTCGTTAGTGGATAATAAATTCGATCATCCGTCTATGACGTCTTGGAGACGACAACTAATATGATAATATAAATTTTTTAACACTGTGCAAGTTTGTTATGAAAATCATAAAGCAATACCAACTACGTTGAAATGATTCTCAATCCCAACGACCAGGTTTGCAGAAGTGAATAACATTGTACTTATGTTGTTTCGTATTACGTTGCATTTTTTATAAAAATTACAAAAAAGACGGAAGACCAGTAATTGGGGGCATATCGCACCGGCACTTCTCAGAAAAAATTATTATATGAGCGGCAAATGTGTGCTAGGTGATTAACAACAATTAGTTTTTTTGTCGTACATCATCCGCTCACGTTCATGTCGTATTGTGTTATACGTTACGATACGCTGTGTGTAATTTATTTTTGATCGTATTTTTGTTGGCATAATCAACTTTATCCTACATTCTCACAAAATTGAGGGTATTCTAGGAATGTAATAAACTTTATATACAAAGTGGGAAAAACTTGCTGGAAATAGAAAAAATTAAAGCATAATGTTGAAAGTACGTATGGTTTTATTAAAGTAAACGCAGTATAACGTAAAATATGTTTTTCAAGAAGGATGTGTTTGCTATAACTATGCATTCACTCTCACCTTTATTTACACATATTTGAAGGATCCCACATACTTTTAACGGAAAGCAACGTTGCTATACTTTTCTACAAAATTTATCTAAACTATAGTCAATTCATAGTTACTTCTTACTTTCCTGAAGCTCTGTTAAAGTTCCACTTTCTGGGTATTCTTCCGTCTGACGCCAACATAGCTTAATCGAGTCTAGAAAATTACATCAAAAGAACAACGCACCGCATTCGTGCACACTCAAGTGATATAATATTTTGCATAATAACTATTTCTTCAAACTAACATTCTCCTGCTTTTATTAATGTTAATAATAAGTTACATAATAATAATTTATAAATAGAATGTAAGAAAATGTCCAGGTTATCCAAAAATAAGGTATTTTACGTCAATAAAAGTATAAAAAGGTTATGATCTATTTAAGAAACAACCAAGCACGGCATTCATTGGGTAATTTTTTAGTGGTTTCATTTAAAATACGTGAAGAAACCGCGAACAGCCTATAGTCATGCATCTTATTGCAACAATGAGTAATTTTTTTATGCAGGTTCTTATGAGTAAATTGTGCACTGCGCATCAACTCCGTGCACCTTTAAATAAAGTTTATATTAACATTTAATTGTTTGCTCAATTAGGTAACAAAATTACATTTTACAACTATGTTATTACAGCTTAAAACATCTTAATTGGTTTGTTAGCGATAACCGACAGGTTTCAAAACGTATCAATACAACATGAAGAAATATTTGGTATAGTCGTTTTACGGTAAACTGATCGCTTTAGAATCGACTTGTATGCATACCGTGTATATTTCCACCACACGTATTAATAAATATTGCCACGGGCTTCATCACTATATTCTAGTGCCGGTCAAGTATAACTGTGCAATTATTGTAAATGTACAAATTTTACAAATTTCATAGTTCTTACACTTACATGCACTAAAAAAACTGAAAGCAAAACAAATTACTTCAGTGTAAATAAATGTTTACCCGACGGTTTTAATTCAACATGGTGACGTGAAACTACTCTCTCTACGTCGTTATTAACATTATTGGGCACATGTAATTCATTATGCCCCTGGGTCGAATTAATGCAGGTAAGGTTAGTGGCATTTTTCAAAGGTTATTTTAAGAGTTCTCAATTAAAAGTCGACAACCTATAATATTGTTAAAATAAAAACGTGCCTGATAAATAACGAACTTCCTGAAATTTCAGATAACTCTGACTTCACTGGAAGTCGTTCATTTTTAGCCTACTTCCCAATGGCTTATGAGATCGATTTCCTGTCTGTGGCTGCGTGTGTGTGTATGCGTGAGTGCGTATTTTTGTGGTTGCCACTTAAGGCGACACCCCAACTTAAAGGTAGACAGTAGGGAAAGGGTGATTAAAAGATTTATTAGGGCTACCAATACTTTTTAATAAAACTATGACATGTCCTCGGGGACAGATTAGGGGAGGACTGGGTAGGAATTGCTCTCTTTACCCTGAACAACTCACCCTTGAATAGCTGGAGATCGGATCCCTGCCGTCTTGTGTCCGCCTTGCGTCGCTGGCGCCCCACGAAGACCCTGTCTCCTGGTTCGGGTCCCCAAACCACTTTTTTCGCCCCTCTCCTGCTAGTATATTGCAACTCATTCATATTCGCCAATAGCTTGGCGTGGGCGGAGTTATGGTTGTCAGCAGATGGCCATTCTTCGGTGCCAGCTAGACCTAATTAATACGACCCAACTTACATGTTTTTTCCTATATATTATGCTTTCGCAGTGCTACTCGTGCTGATTCAATCTCGTTAGTAGACTACCTCTGAACGCCTTTCTCCTGAGCGCACTGCGAGGCTGGTGCTGCAATCGTAACAGTATGTGTCCCTCCTATTCAATTCTTGAAGGCGTTAAACGAATTTCACCAAACTCGGTGCAAATACAGTACTTCGTAATACGCCACACTTTTGTAGTTCTCAACCACTCCAGGAATTTAAATTCAAAATGGCAGCTATTTTAACATTTTGGGAATAATGTAGTATATCAGTATTAATTCAGTTTTGTGAGACAGCGCGAAATGTATTTATAAAATTTTAATATTATATATCGGGGAACCATAAAAAAATTGATTCCAAGTTTAGCGAAGAAGTTGTACTGTGACAGGTCTTGTTAATTTATAATTTTTCATTGTGTAAGACTCTTATTTTCAGAATAGTGGCTATAAAAACATTTTAGCTTAATGTGCTTTATCAAAGAAACTATGTAACCTATTTTAACTAAACTTGGAAAAACTGGCTGTATCTACGACAATCACTGAATGTGATAATATATANAACTATGTAACCTATTTTAACTAAACTTGGAAAAACTGGCTGTATCTACGACAATCACTGAATGTGATAATATATAAAATTTTTGTCCTCCATTTATAAAGTTCTTGGATTGAAAAAAATTAAGGTTTTGGCCGTATATCGGAAACCAATAAACCGATTTCCACCCAATTCTCCACACAAGTTCGGCTAAACTATCTTGTTTTACGTGCTTCACGAATATATTTTCTAACTGATGCTCATTTAAATACTTATGTTTGTGATCTCTTCCGAAGTTTATGTTACANGCTTCACGAATATATTTTCTAACTGATGCTCATTTAAATACTTATGTTTGTGATCTCTTCCGAAGTTTATGTTACAAATCCTACCCCCGTGTTGCAGTTTATTGCACTCTAGATTATTTTTACGAAGTTTTCTGGATTCAAGTCCTAGGTAAGGCACATGTATATATGTNGCAGTTTATTGCACTCTAGATTATTTTTACGAAGTTTTCTGGATTCAAGTCCTAGGTAAGGCACATGTATATATGTAATTGTCTCGGTACCGTCGCATATGTTTTTGGTTTAATCTCTCATGATATGGCTGTAAACGAGACATCAAGGTCTGCCTAATATGTAAGCTTTTAAGAATTTCATTAAAAACCATTTACACCCATGTAGAGGAAAGCAATTCTATTAGTTATATCGGTACTTTCTTGTTTTATGCATGTAAGTAGTGCTGAGTTGAGCATAGATGTCATATTATATTTTGCAGAAATCATTTGCATTTTTTCTAGTGTACTAACAACTATTATTTGCGACTATTAATATTAATTTATTAAATCTCTTCCTACATCTTCGCATTACAAAAAAAGAAAATCAGTAACTATATTTACGTATATAAGGACTAGGATACACGATCCGAAAAAATTTTTGTAAACCGAAACGGCCTACAGTAATGTTATAAATATATTTCCATTAACCTTAATGCCTTTATAAAAGTAAAGAACATTTGAAATTAAGATCTAAAGAAAAATCAGGCGTTACTTTAGAATACTATAGTGAACTGCAAATATTAGGGTTTTGCCAATTGGAAGAATATTATTTTGTGTGTTTTCTTCTATGTACTAACGCCTGAAGACATAGCTGCGAGAGTCACGATACGACACGACATTTAAATTGAATAGCAAATCAAATACAAGAAATTTCTGTCGTCAGCATGACCAAAACTCTTGGATTAGATACGATTTATATTTTTGTTGTCTCGTGCAGCATTCCAAACAGAATGAACAACCTTGTTCCATTTCTTTCCCTACAAGTGAAAATTTGCATCATAAATGGGAAAAATTATTTGTCACTTACCGGATAAAACTAACAAGAACGATGCTTATACCTTCTCGTACTTCAGTATAATAACTGCATTCTTTGTCCTCATCGTTTGTTCAACATTTAGCTGCTGTCCACCTTCTTTGAAACTAGTTAATTCTGTAAGCGTCTTGTAAACCGTGCCGTAAAAACTCCGACCTTCGTGTGAACTATCGTTCTGTTAACTCAAAACAGCCAGAGTGAGAATGTTTCTGCCGTGCCGTTGTTACGGATCTCGTCGTGCCGTGTCGTGCTCGTCCAGCATAAACTGCACAAACACGGCACACACTTACAATTACCTATGGCGGTAAATGTTGACTTGTAAGTTTTCAGCAATGTTTACGTGCCTGAGTATTTCTTCCTCGTACTGGTTGACGTCGCTCCTCCAAGCTTTTTAACATATTTGAAGGTAACAATGATAATTATACCAACATAATACTTAATAAACATCACTGATTATTCTGCGAACACATATCGTATGTACAATCTAAGAAAATATGTAACAAGTCGCTAGGTTTTGTAGGCACAAAAATGTTTGGCGATACTATACCGTGTTCAAAGGTACAATTCCTCAACGTGCACAGATTATATTTTACTACGCTCTGTTTTAATTACACTCAGATTATCAGAAACCACTCTTTTACGCCGATTGATTACTCGGGAGAGGAAAGGGGAGAAATGTAATATTAAAATAACCTAAAATACTGCGGAAGATTGAAGATGGCGGACATCCAGGCTTCTGAAACGAAGTCATGTCATCCGGAGTTTATGCCTTAGAGACTTCAGCTACGGCGTTCACGTCCTGTATGTCAACATTTATACACAACCATCGTCACTTATATGCATAATAGTGTTTTGAAAAGACTCACGTTATTCGTGCGAGATATAATTTAAGACATGATTTGTGAGAAAATTGCTATTATTATTTTAGTTTTACTGTTTTTTCTGGAATGTGATAAAATTGGAAGTCGTAGTTCGTAACTAGAAACTTTTTCAATTCTCCTTTTGAATATAAATAATTTTACGTAAATCTTATAAATCAATAATTTCGAAAAATTATTTCAATGCGCCGGCAGGCTTGCAGTTCAGGACTATTGGTACAAGGACAGAAGACGGAAAATGTTGCCTCTGTAAATTAAAATTATAAACACTAAATTTAAAAAAAGGTTCTTTTGAAACATTGTAAGAACAACCTTATAGACCACGCTTATATTTACATGCGTTGAAAATTCGTACTGAGAGAGATTTTAGCCCTAGTTTGATAGGCCATAAAATCTAGCCCAAATTAATTATAATCTCATACACACGCGAACACGATAAACGGGAAGCTCTCTTCGTTCACACGCGTTGGGTAGCTGTCGGAGTTAAGGCCACGCAAAAGGTTAAAACTATTTTCAATATATGACTTGTGGAAGGAAATAACTTTTCAAAAAAGAATGGCAGAGGATATAGAAATAAAACAGGTTTTTTTTTTCGTACAAATATTTAAATGGTGGAAAAGTAATTAGTTAGGCTCCACCAAAAAATATTTTTTCAGGTTACTAGAATATCATGAAGAATCACAAAATAATTGTTCATCTCATTAGAATGCCATGAAGAATAAGCCTTGAAAGTATTATGCGGTAAGCCAAAATTTTTATTTTAACTTTTGAGACAAATTGTAAAATCAAAATAGCCAAATGTTAAACAAATACGTACCGCAATTGAAGCAATTGTTGGATGTCAAAAAAATTGCAACACGCTTTTCCTGTGACTTTAATAACCACCTGTGGTGAAACCAACGTTTGTATTAAAATAAAATCTTGAAATTGGTACGAATAAAAAAATTTTAACTTAAAATCGTCACATTTATTCTGAAAAAACATGAAGAATAATAATTTTAAAAAACATTTTACATTTAAATCAAGTTATCATCGATATCATGATACCAAATAATAAAATTCCCCAAAACCTGGAAAAAATATGCCTGTCTACTGCTCGCCACGGGATAGCGATAACCACTGAATTTAAAATGCATCTAACTTTTTTTTTTAATTTTCAGGAACCTTAACAAGGGATCCTCATTACCACTAAATATTCTTATAATTTTTTATGAAGACAATAACGCGAAAGTTCTTGCAGATATTTGGCAGTGAGAAGGTAGCAGACGGGTTAAAAATTATATAGTCATCATTTAATTGTTAATATTTTCCTACACCAACGTCTCTGAAAAATTCATCATCAAGAAGGATACATTTGATTGAAATTAACTTTATACCACCGATTAGGTACATGGCAACACACAATTGATTAGGATTACAGACCTGTGTATGATCTCTGTTCTTGAGAATTCAGTATGGTGTGAAGCCCCCACGTGCTGCAATCAGAACCCCTAAACGTCGTGACATGGAATCAAAGAGGACCTGGATATGTTCCTGGGGGAATGTCCCTCCAAGCGGTTTGTATGCGAGCTCATAAAGCATCAAAAATGGTTTCTGGAGATCCGTGACAAACAAGTTGCCGACCATGACATGTTCGATGAGCGACATGCCAGGCGTACGTGCAGGGCAGGGAACAGTGGTAACTGTCGTTCATTGGAGAAGCCTTGCACATTGTTCGCCACATGTGGCCGGGCATTGTCCTGCTTGACATATAACATGTGTAGACACCTGAAGAACAGGCAGTGCCTCGGGCTCTAAAACCTTCCTGGTGCAGTGGTTGCTGTTCAGATTGCCCTCAATACGTATAAGTCAAGATTGCATGTTGTATTTAATACCCACAAACCATCACACATGGCGTTTGTCTTCTATGTCGCTCCAGCGACGACCTTCACGTGCCCATTGAAGTCTGAGGAGTTTATGGTTTCTGGACAATGGAAGCTGACGCAATAGCATGCGTGCCACCAGTCCAGACCGCAGCAGTGGGCGTCGAACAGTCGCCGCAGATAGGTCCACACCCGTTACAGTGCTCCAGTATCAAGCCAATACTGTCGACGAGGCTGTACGGTCCGTTACGGCCATGCGGACAAGAGGGTGGTCATACCGTGCTGTGATCACATTGCGTGGTCCAGTACCCGCTCGTCGCTGCGTACGACCCTCTTATATCCACTGGTTCCACACATGCATCACAATCGTGGCAGCATGCCCTGTACGAGCCTAAATTCCATGGTATGACAAACCCGTTTCCCGGAGACCGATCATTCTGCCCCGTTCGAACTCACTCACATGCTGATATGGCGCCCTTTGACGTATGCGATACATACTGGCACTCACTTTCACTTCCTTTGACAGGTCTTCACTGACTGAGCTTGGCGTAACACTGACCTTCCCGGTCAGACAAGAGAGGGCGCTGCTGGGCCTATGTGTACGCCATATATTTGCAGTCGATATCAGTTATTGCTGGTACACTGTTTTACACATCCTTTGAGTTCGGATTAATTCGGGCCATTCTTTCTGCGTGTTGCAACTTTCACAAATAATAGTTCATAAAAAAGATGCGGCAGTGCAGGAAGGTTTCATACGACAGAAAACGCGAAATCTGCGCTAATATAATTTGGTAAGAATTTCACTCCGATCTCTCTGCTTACCTAGTTTGATCAAGGTGTGAGTTTAAGATCCATGACAAGAATTTTGATCGATGATCTTCACTTCCACCCTTAAAAATTCAAATCGTGCAAGTTCTGAACACATAAGAATACGCTAGGCGAACTAACTTTGTGAACACATGTTGCAAATAATCGATGAAGACCACGACCTCTAACTCAACCTCTTTATGAGGGATGGATATCACTTCCATCTTAGTGGCTTTCTTTAGAAAAATGACTTAAGTTATCGGTCATATTAACTACCAAACACTGCATAAAAGACCTCTTCTCAGCAAAAGTAATCATGTAGTCTAGTACATCTCATATATCGAGGACGATGCCGGCAATGCAGTTTCCGTGACTTCCGAGCTTTATGAGCACATATTGGAAACCTTTTTCATTTCAGATCTCAATCATTATCTCGTGAATAAAGTTACATTTTCCCACCAAGATTGAATGACGAGTCACACAGAAAGGGTGAATATGAATTTTCTGTCAAGAATATTGCCAAACCATTTACGAAACGGGAATAGAGTATATCATGGTTGCTCCGATCACATGGCCTAACTGTATATGATTTCTTTCTTTGGAGATATCTAAAGATAAAAGTGTTCCAAACCTATTAACCAAGAACAAGAGAGAGCNACTGTATATGATTTCTTTCTTTGGAGATATCTAAAGATAAAAGTGTTCCAAACCTATTAACCAAGAACAAGAGAGAGCTTCAAATAACGTATAGTGAAGAATAGAATAAAGTTTCATCGGAATTACTTCGAAGTGCTATGGAAAATTTCAACGCCAAACTCAGGGATGTGTACAAGCAGANTCTGTCAGGAATATTGCCAAACCATTTACGAAACGGGAATAGAGTATATCATGGTTGCTCCGATCACATGGCCTACCTGTATATGATTTCTTTCTTTGGAGATATCTAAATATAAAAGTGTTCCAAACCTATTAACCAAGAACAAGAGAGAGCTTCAAATAACGTATAGTGAAGAATATAATAAAGTTTCATCGGAATTACTTCGAAGTGCTATGGAAAATTTCAACGCCAAACTCAGGGATGTGTACAAGCAGANAATAAAGTTTCATCGGAATTACTTCGAAGTGCTATGGAAAATTTCAACGCCAAACTCAGGGATGTGTACAAGCAGATGAACGCCACCTTTCTGGCGTTATTTTCAAAACACTTTTCATTACACCAAAACCAATTTGCCAATCTTGTACTTGCCATTTTTCGTAATAAAACGAACAAATAAGTGATGTATCCATTATAGTTGCTTTAAATCACTCGAGTTATTATATGAACCTGCTAAACTGAGTAATCTAGTATAAACACGTAAATGGAAGAGCTGTTTGTTAGGTATACTGTAGTATAAGGTACGCTGTTAGATTTCAAGGCAAAATAATAATTTTAAGTTTGTAGATCTATAGCGCAGTTTTCTAAATTATTCTTAAAGACCATCTTAACATTTTTTTTTTCAATTAATCTTCACAGAAATTAATATTTTAAACAAATTGACTGGTCTCTTAGATCAAAGCTGGGTGGAAATGAACTTTTCCTCCAGTGTCATTGCTTGTGAATAGAGGCTGAAGATCAAAGTTGCGCATGGAACATAAAATAAGAATCGACCATTCTCTATTGCTCGAGATCGCAGAGAGAAGAAAATGTATAGGACGATGATGATTTTTGAGAAAATCAAATTTAACCGCATGCCCATGAATGCTGGGATATAAAAAGTCTGCCTTGAAATCACAGCAAACCCGGTTGAACGAACGTGTTATGGAAAACGAAAGATCCACAGTCATTTCTACGGCAAGCGGGGAAACATCGGAAGAAAAAAATTCCCCTTCCTTTGGAGCTTGGAACTTAATTTGACGATGGTTCAGAGAGGGTGACGCTTCGACGGCAGCTAGGGTACGTGAGACGAAGTTTAAGTGCAATGGGATGATTGGGAGAGTAGTTTAAAAAGGAGGGGGTGAAAGAGGGAGCCGTCTCTGAGAGGATTTCGGTCGGGGGAAGAGTGCATAGAGAACTTGAAAACACCCTTCATTAATCCAAGAGGTGACAGATACGCCCCTTGATGTGGGCGATAAAGATCGAAAATGTGCAAAAGGAAAAAGGGAAAGCCACTGCGAGCCCACGAAAAGTCTGGGGCTCGTGGAAAAGCGAGCGACTCGTGTGCTTTTCCCATAGGCTATTAGCGTCCCATTCAACAAAACCAGTAGCTGTGGGAAAGATGGTCTATTATAAAAATNGTGCTTTTCCCATAGGCTATTAGCGTCCCATTCAACAAAACCAGTAGCTGTGGGAAAGATGGTCTATTATAAAAATACTGTGTTTGAATGTGCAAGGCATAGTGATATATGCTACGACTCTAAAATAAAGGGACTGGGTACCTGAGGCTGTACACTTTGTGGAGAGCGAAGCGGACGTACTGTTGGTGGTTCTTGATTATTCCTATGGGTAAACAACTTTCAGCCCGTTTTTCTGAGTCATTTAGTCTGCCTCTGCTTAGGTGTAATCTTGCCGAAATTATACGTAGTANGTGCTTTTCCCATAGGCTATTAGCGTCCCATTCAACAAAACCAGTAGCTGTGGGAAAGATGGTCTATTATAAAAAATACTGTTTTTGAATGTGCAAGGCATAGTGATATATGCTACGACTCTAAAATAAAGGGACTGGGTACCTGAGGCTGTACACTTTGTGGAGAGCGAAGCGGACGTACAGTTGGTGGTTCTTGATTATTCCTATGGGTAAGCAACTTTCAGCCCGTTTTTCTGAGTCATTTAGTCTGCCTCTGCTTAGGTGTAATCTTGCCGAAATTATACGTAGTATGAAAATTTGAGAAGCTCATAAACCTGAAAATTATTGTGAAATAAAAAAAAATACGGAGTTAGAAACTACTGAAAGATGTGTACAGCCATAATGCTGTATAGTGTACGCGAGTGTTTGAAAGGCACAAAAAATCTAGTGAAGGTCGGGAGAAGTTAGAATATAATGAACGTCTAAGTCATTCTGCGACATAAAAAAAACTAATGAAAATGATGGGTGTTTGAGCATTAGGATGACTGCAGACATGATGAAAATGGAAAAAGACAGTGCAAATAAAATTTTTCATAATCATTTGAACATGAAATAGGTGTATTCAGTTCTTAGCTGATAACTCTTTCCTACGCTTAATCATCCCCCATGTTCGTTAGATCTAGCACCGTGCGACCTCCACCTGTCCCCCAAAATTAAGAGCATATTGAATGGCACTCATAATAAGTCAAAGAGGTGAACGAAAAACGAGGATCTGTTCGTGGTGACAGATTATTAACTGCAGCACTGATATAAAATAGTGGAAGATACGAACGCAGCAGTGTATACATAGAGGAATTGTCAAACATCTTGGAATGATCAATAAAGCACGGGCTAGTATTAAACCGTAAGAAATCCCACAGCATTATAATTGGATCCAAGATACTACTAATGTCACCAAACGTCACTAGCGCTCCTAATATAATACATGATGGCGAACCGATTCTTCCATCAACATCAGTAAAAAACCCAGGTGTAATAATAGGTGAAACTTTAACATAGCGAGAACATGTCACCTACACCTGTAGACAAAAAAGTGTCTCTTTACATTTATTAAGAAGGCATAAAATTATTTTACCTGCGAAATTGATGAAGACTTTACCAGAATCATTAATAATTTCACGCCTTGATTATGCTGATATAGTCTTCAGTGGCCTGCATGGAAATGTAGCTCAGAGACTTCAGCGAATACAAAACAACTGCGTACGTATATTTTTAATTTTAAAAAGAAAGACCATATCAACAGATACAGACATACTCTCTCATGGCTTGATATCAAAAATCGACGTTCATTCTCAAGATCTGCTTGTTAAAGAAATTATTTTTAACAGGATGTCCTCCAAACCTTTTGTCTCATTTCGTACCGCTCATTACTTCTAACACTCGTTCTTTCGATCAACAAAACCTTCTGATACCTAAACACAACTCATTTTTCCCTTCATCTTTCATCATCACCGCAACCAAACTCTGGAATTGCTAACCTTAGGAAGCAAGAAACATAATTTCAATCACTTAATTCAAAAAATTATGCCAGAAAAGTTTGGTCACGCTATAAATATTTAAATGAACGTGAAATATGGGTTTGATATAAATAATATTTGTTGTGCATATTCCTCTTTTATTATACCTGTAACTTATTTGCTTTCTGCTTCATGCGACTCTAGTGATATTTCTGATGCTTATGTTATTGTGCAATTAATATGCCTTTAAATTATGTAGGTGTGAATGTGCGTGTGCGAGTAAACGTTGTATTGTTATCTTATTTTATGTACATTTTTAGGAAACTGACATAATTTTAGATCTAGTAAACATAACATGTCTTATATTAATTAATTGTTTTGTCTTTTTTACCCCTTTTAAAATAATTATTTGCTGTGATTTTCTTTCCTTAGTTTAAGGGCGTGTTGTAACAGATGGCGTGGTAGGGCTTGTTGTCAACAGGTAGCAGCACTTTGAACTGCTTCTTGATTCCGTTTTTGTAAAAGTTCACTTTTCTTCTTTTATTGGCTTAAAATGACAAGAGTTTTAAATATATTTCATCAAATTATTTGAAGAAATTCTTTAACTATACCCTCCGATATTTCTGTAGCCTTTTGGAATTAATATGAAGCATGTATGGGAAGTGTGGAGAGTGGCGGTACAGGCATAAAAATATCTTCCAGTGTTTGAAGTTGGAATACCAGCCGTTTTAAAGTCCGTTTCATTTTGAACACATATAAATTACTACTTTAACACGGAGTTTAGTTTGTAACACTAATAACAGCTGGTTTGTGAACACGTAAAATAGAAAGCATTAATTCATCTAGGAACTCTTTCTTAAGAGCGTAGGCAGTGCAGTCAGAATGCCAACGTAATATTAATTTTCATTCTTCGATGCATCATTTGATACAGGATTTTGTGAATGGCACGTTGTTTGTTACGTATACGTCTAGTGCCACTCACTGACTGTCAAAATCTCGCCAACTTATATGAGACAGATCATATGTGTATGCATATGGATATACACATTTAACATACATCACAAGAGAAACCGTGTAATTCCACTATTCTGCTTATTTTTATTTTATTTATGTTGCTTTTATATATTTCATATAAGCTACTTTCTATAATAGACATTAAGTAATTTTTAATTTTTTTTATTTTTTTTGCAAAAAATTAATGTTATTTTTTATTATGTTAAATGGTTATGTGTAAGAGAAGGTGATAATACCTTAACTTCACCACAAAAATTAAGACGTTTATTATTATTATTATGTCAAATGATATTGAAGGCAAGTTGAAATAATATTTTGGCACTAAAACACGTTTTCCCACCAACCCCGATAATATTGCCACACCTCGCACAGTGGTGTAGACATGTTGCTTGTCATAGCTTAAAATCTCTTAACAGTATACTTCTATACACAGAAAGTTGCTCATGATAGGTAAATATACAAGTTCACGTTATTCAAAGTAGTGTGTACTACCATATTCACTATAAATATAAAATTATTTTAAGTTATGAAAAATAAATATTTTGGGCACTATATTTATTACAAAACGTTAACAAACTGAAATAATAAAAAAATCAGTGCACATAGTAGCATAAAAATTTTGATACGGGAACGCGATTGGCTCATGTATCTTGGAAGAAATGTAATTACAGTAACAATATATGGTCTTCAGCTTCCTTAAAATGTATACATTTCGAAATACGGGATGCTCGAAATATTGTATTTAATTACCACCATAAAAATGACTTATACAACTGTAAAAACATTATTCTCAATTTTTATAAACACAGAAAACACAGTTTAATTAAAATTAAGGACCTCTGTCCTATTACATTGATATTCATGACATCGATATTCTTATCTTTCAATGGCGTGTACGTGTAATATTACATCGCGGAAAAACGGGTCATCGCAATGCGTTAATAGTAATACCAAATATATAACAATAGTTTTTAAAAGTATTTTCCTATTTATTTTCATATTTTATATTTGTTAGGCAGTCCATATTTTTATGATCGGTCACTATTTCTCCACGAATCTGCACACTTCTCTTGAGATCTGGCCATTTTATTAGGAGATCTGGTTCTTTTCTCATGGTGTTTAGCACTTTTTCATATAGCGCTATTCTCAGGTCGTCGCGCTTTTTAATTAAACTGAGGGCTCTTTACTCAAAAGGTGGGCTCTTTACTCACGAGGTGGGCACTTTTATTATCATGTTTTTTAAAGACACATAGTGAATATGCTGTAATTACTGCCAAAAAATTATATACTTTTAAACAATAACTGTTATATCGTGTCGATAACAACCCGTTATTACGTTTTTGTAATTCTTAGAGGCTGTAACCAATGAACATCAATAAAATATAATGGGCATTTTAGTATGTAATATGTGTTTAAATTTTTTTTTATATTACCTAAAAGGATTTCAACACAAAATAATCTATTACTAACTTCATGCTTTTAAAACATAGCTTATATAACACACTACTTTTGCATCTAAAAGAATACATGTAATATTAAACGCAGTTTCAAATGAGTTAAAATGCATTAAATAATGTCATATATGTAACGTGCCCTTCTTGGCAACATTAACTTACATTTGCAATAATTTTACAACGTGGTGGCTGCTACTTTTTATAATTATGTTCATCACTAGGCATAACGATTTAGACACGACACATCGGATACCAATAAGATGAGACAAGCGGCAAAATTTCGTATATACTGCACGCAAACCTGCAAAGATACATCTCCAAAATATGTACCCTTTAATTAAGAACTAGGCCGGATCTTAACTAAAAATTCAGGCGGAATTTTGTTGTTCTGGGATACAGATAAATCATATATATTCTACTAGCGAAACGGCCTGCCTTCGCCCAATAGCAATCTAGTTTCTACAGCGATACTTTAAAAGATAAAAACTGTTATAGTGGGACATCCTTAAAAGATAAACATAAACTATCGCGAACTTTTCTGTAAACCTTTTTCAGAGCTACAATTCTGTAGTAGATTAATTTGACGTATCTATTATAGTTTAGTCAGCACAAGTCATGTAAGCACCTTAAAAGCCGTTTTTTACGACTTGATTACAAACGGTTCGACATTTATCTACTATCCTTACATTAAATATCCTTAAGAAATTCTCTAATGATGTTGAAAACCGCATCAAGATCCATCAAGTAGTTTAGAAGTACAAAGCGAATACACATACTGACGCATATAAGCGACTTTGTTTTATGCTATTTAGAGATATGTAATTATTAGCAAATTTTCCACACAATTACACTGAAGAGCCAAAAAAACTGGTACACCAGCCTAATATCATGTAGGGCCCCCGCGAGCACGCAGAAGTGCCACAATACGACGTGGTATGGACTCTACCAATGTCTAAAGGTATGCAGGAGGCAATTCACACCATGAATCCTGCAGGGCAGTCCATAAATCCATAGGAGTGCGAGGCGATTCTCATCTGAACAGCACATTGCAAGGCANAACGCAGCAGTGTATACATAGAGGGATTGTCAAACATCTTGGAATGATCAATAAAGCACGGGCTAGTATTAAACCCTAAGAAATCCCACAGCATTATAATTGGATCCAAGAAACTACTAATGTCACCAAACGTCACTAGCGCTCCTAATATAATACATGATGGCGAACCGATTCTTCCATCAACACCNAATATAATACATGATGGCGAACCGATTCTTCCATCAACACCAGTAAAAAACCCAGGTGTAATAATAGGTGAAACTTTAACATAGCGAGAACATGTCACCTACACCTGTAGACAAAAAAGTGTCTCTTTACATTTATTAAGAAGGCATAAAATTATTTTACCTGCGAAATTGATGAAGACTTTAGCAGAATTATTAATAATTTCACGCCTTGATTATGCTGATATAGACTTCAGTGGCCTGCATGGAAATCTAGCTCAGAGACTTCAGCGAATACAAAACAACTGCGTACGTATATTTTTAATTTTAAAAAGAAAGACCATATCAACAGATACATACATACTCTCTCATGGCTTGATATCAAAAATCGACGTTCATTCTCAAGATCTGCTTGTTAAAGAAATTGTTTTTAACAGGATGTCCTCCAAACCTTTTGTCTCATTTCGTACCGCTCATTACTTCTAACACTCGTTCTTTCGATCAACAAAACCTTCTGATACCTAAACACAACTCATTTTTCCCTTCATCTTTCATCATCACCGCAACCAAACTCTGGAATTGCTTACCTTAGGAAGCAAGAAACATAATTTCAATCACTTAATTCAAAAAATTAACCCAGAAAAGTTTGGTCACGCTATAAATATTTAAATGAACGTGAAATATGGGTTTGATATAAATAATATTTGTTGTGCATATTCCTCTTTTATTATACCTGTAACTTATTTGCTTTCTGCTTCATGCGACTCTAGTGATATTTCTGATGCTTATGTTATTGTGCAATTAATATGCCTTTAAATTATGTAGGTGTGAATTTGCGTGTGCGAGTAAACGTTGTATTGTTATCTTATCTTATGTACATTTTTTAGGAAACTGACATAATTTTAGATCTAGTAAACAATACATGTCTTATATTAATTAATTGTTTTGTCTTTTTTACCCCTTTTAAAATAATTATTTGCTGTGATTTTCTTTCCTTAGTTTAAGGGCGTGTTGTAACAGATGGCGTGGTAGGGCTTGTTGTCAACAGGTAGCAGCACTTTGAACTGTTTCTTGATTCCGTTTTTGTAAAAGTTCACTTTTCTTCTTTTATTGGCTTAAAATGACAAGAGTTTTAAATATATTTCATCAAATTATTTGAAGAAATTCTTTAACTATACCCTCCGATATTTCTGTAGCCTTTTGGAATTAATATGAAGCATGCATGGGAAGTGTGGAGAGTGGCGGTACGGCATAAAAATATCTTCCAGTGTTTGAAGTTGGAATACCAGCCGTTTTAAAGTCCGTTTCATTTTGAACACATATAAATTACTACTTTAACACGGAGTTTAGTTTGTAACACTAATAACAGCTGGTTTGTGAACACGTAAAATAGAAAGCATTAATTCATCTAGGAACTCTTTCTTAAGAGCGTAGGCAGTGCAGTCAGAATGCCAACGTAATATTAATTTTCATTCTTCGATGCATCATTTGATACAGGATTTTGTGAATGGCACGTTGTTTGTTACGTATACGTCTAGTGCCACTCACTGACTGTCAAAATCTCGCCAACTTATATGAGACAGATCATATGTGTATGCATATGGATATACACATTTAACATACATCACAAGAGAAACCGTGTAATTCCACTATTCTGCTTATTTTTATTTATTTATGTTGCTTTTATATATTTCATATAAGCTACTTTCTATAATAGACATTAAGTAATTTTTAATTTTTTTTATTTTTTTTGCAAAAAATTAATGTTATTTTTTATTATGTTAAATGGTTATGTGTAAGAGAAGGAGATAATACCTTAACTTCACCACAAAAATTAAGACGTTTATTATTATTATTATGTCAAATGATATTGAAGGCAAGATGAAATAATATTTTGGCACTAAAACACGTTTTCCCACCAACCCCGATAATATTGCCACACCTCACACAGCGGTGTAGACATGTTGCTTGTCATAGCTTAAAATCTCTTAACAGTATACTTTTATACACAGAAAGTTGCTCATGATAGGTAAATATACAAGTTCACGTTATTCAAAGTAGTGTGTACTACCATATTCACTATAAATATAAAATTATTTTAAGTTATGAAAAATAAATATTTTGGGCACTATATTTATTACAAAACGTTAACAAACTGAAATAAGAAAAAAATCAGTGCACATAGTAGCATAAAAATTTTGATACGGGAACGCGATTGGCTCATGTATCTTGGAAGAAATGTAATTACAGTAACAATATATGGTCTTCAGCTTCCTTAAAATGTATACATTTCGAAATACGGGATGCTCGAAATATTGTATTTAATTACCACCATTAAAATGACTAATACAACTGTAAAAACATTATTCTCAATTTTTATAAACACAGAAAACACAGTTTAATTAAAATTAAGGACCTCTGTCCTATTACATTGATATTCATGACATCGATATTCTTCTCTTTCAATGGCGTGTACGTGTAATATTACATCGCGGAAAAACGGCTCATCGCAATGCGTTAATAGTAATACCAAATATATAACAATAGTTTTTAAAAGTATTTTCCTATTTATTTTCATATTTTATATTTGTTAGGCAGTCCATATTTTTATGATCGGTCACTATTTCTCCACGAATCTGCACACTTCTCTTGAGATCTGGCCATTTTATTAGGAGATCTGGTTATTTTCTCATGGTGTTTAGCACTTTTTCATATAGCGCTATTCTCAGGTCGTCGCGCTTTTTAATTAAACTGAGGGCTTACTCAAAAGGTGGGCTCTTTACTCACGAGGTGGGCACTTTTATTATCATGTTTTTTAAAGACACATAGTGAATATGCTGTAATTACTGCCAAAAAATTATATACTTTAAACAATAACTGTTATATCGTGTCGATAACAACCCGTTATTACGTTTTTGTAATTCTTAGAGGCTGTAACCAATGAACATCAATAAAATATAATGGGCATTTTAGTATGTAATGTGTGTTTAAATTTTTTTTTATATTACCTAAAAGGATTTCAACACAAAATAATCTATTACTAACTTCATGCTTTTAAAACATAGCTTTTATAACACACTACTTTTGCATCTAAAAGAATACATGTAATATTAAACGCAGTTTCAAATGAGTTAAAATGCATTAAATAATGTCATAGATGTAACGTGCCCTTCTTGGCAACATTAACTTACATTTGAAATAATTTTACAACGTGGTGGCTGCTACTTTTTATAATTATGTTCATCACTAGGCATAACGATTTAGACACGACACATCGGATACCAATAAGATGAGACAAGCGGCAAAATTTCGTATATACTGCACGCAAACCTGCAAAGATACATCTCCAAAATATGTACTCTTTAATTAAGAACTAGGCCGGATCTTAACTAAAAATTCAGGCGGAATTTTGTTGTTCTGGGATACAGATAAATCATATATATTCTACTAGCAATCTAGTTTTTACAGCGATACTTTAAAAGATAAAAACTGTTATAGTGGGACATCCTTAAAAGATAAACATAAACTATCGCGAACTTTTCTGTAAACCTTTTTCAGAGCTACAATTCTGTAGTAGATTAATTTGACGTATCTATTATAGTTTAGTCAGCACACGTCATGTAAGCACCTTAAAAGCCGTTTTATACGACTTGATTACAAACTGTTCGACATTTAACTACTATCCTTACATTAAATATCCTTAAGAAATTCTCTAATGATGTTGAAAACCGCATCAAGATCCATCAAGTAGTTTAGAAGTACAAAGCGAATACACATACTGACGCATATAAGCGACTTTGTTTTATGCTATTTAGAGATATGTAATTATTAGCAAATTTTCCTCACAATTACACTGAAGAGCCAAAAAAAACTGGTACACCAGCCTAATATCATGTAGGGCCCCCGCGAGCACGCAGAAGTGCCACAATAATACGACGTGGTATGGACTCTACCTATGTCTAAAGGTATGGAGGAGGCAATTCACAACATGAATCCTGCAGGGCAGTCCATAAATCCATAGGAGTGCGAGGCGATTCTCATCTGAACAGCACATTGCAAGGCATCACAGATATACTCAGTAATGTTCATGCCTGGTGATTTAGGTGGCCAATGGAAGTGTCCAAAGTCAGAGGAGTGTCCCTGAACACACTCGGTAGCAACTCTCGACGTGTGGGGTGTCGCATTGTCCTTCTGGAATTGTCCACGTCCGTCGGAATGCACAATGGACATGAATGGGTGCAGGTGATCGGACAGGATGCTTACGTATCTGTCACCTGTCAGAGACGTATCTAGACGTATTAGGGGTCCCATTTCACGCCAACTGCACACGCCCCATACCATGACAGAGACTCCACCAGCTTGAACAGTCCCCTGTTGACATGTAGGGTCCATGGATTCATGAGGATGTCTTCATACCCGTACACGTCCATCCGCCCGATACAATTGGAAACAAGACTCGTCAGACCAGGCAACGTGTTTCCAGTTATCAACAGTCCAATGGCGTTGTTGGCGGGCTCAGGCGAGGCGTAAAGATTTGTGTCGTGCAGCCAACAACGGTACAATAGTGGGCCTTCGGCTCCGAAAGCCTATATTAATGATGGTCCGTTAAATAGTTCGCACGATGGCACTTGTTGATGCCCCATTGAAATCTGCGCTAATTTGAGAAAAGTTTGCACGTCTGTCACGTTTAATGATTCTTTTTAGTCGTCGTTTGTCCCGTTCGTTCACAATCTTTTTCCGGCTGCAGCNGCACGTCTGTCACGTTTAATGATTCTTTTTAGTCGTCGTTTGTCCCGTTCGTTCACAATCTTTTTCCGGCTGCAGCAATGTGGATGATATGATGTTTTACCAGATTCCCAATATTCACGGTACACTCATGAAATGGTCGTACGCGAAAATCCACATTTTATCGCTACCTTGGAGATGCTATGTCCCATCTCTCGTGCGCCAACTATAACACCACGTTAAAACTTTCTTCAATCTCGATAACCTGTCATTTTAGCAGCTGTAACCGATCTAGCAACTTTTCCAGACGCTTGTTGTCTTATATAGGCGCTGCCGACCGTATCGCGTTACTCTGTTTGGTTCCATATCTCTATTATTTGCATACGCACGCCTATACCAGTTTTTTTGGCTCTCCGGTGTACATACTTGTGGTAAGAAAGCGAGTATGGTAAATCATCTTCCCATACATCCAGTGTAAATTTCTTACATTTGCTGTGGAAAGAATTAAATGCGTATGGAATTTCCCAACTATGTGTAGTAGCGAGGTTAAGAATCCATATAATTACAGCCTTGTATGTGGTATCGTTGGCATACTATGTTCATGTTTACGAGGTTTACTAGATTTTTTATAGTGTAAGATTACATATACGAAGACTCTTATAGAACGTCTAGGAGTAAAAGCCTTAAAAAGGTGGTCATTTTATGAAATTTTTTCTTCATATTCACAAACGCCCATTCTAAGGGCACGTATTTTTCTATACAGCTTGGCTCCTGGAAGTTATGTAATGAACATAAATTGCTGATTCTTCTTTCTAAAAGTATTTTGATTCGTGGCATTTTTCCCCGTGTTAATCAGAAATCATTTGGTTTTCGAAAGTAGTTGTATCAATAGTACGCTGCAAAGGGCCAAAACCAAAGCATTTTATTTNTCAGAAATCATTTGGTTTTCGAAAGTAGTTGTATCAATAGTACGCTGCAAAGGGCCAAAACCAAAGCATTTTATTGTGAACTATTAATTTATATATTACGGATCGGTTTTATGCTAATTACAGCACTAGCCTGTAAAGCTCTAAAAACACACATCAACGAATGCGTGCAAATAACATAACCTTTGGACATGAAACACAACCACAACAATCAAAGAAAATAAAACGAATCGTTATTAAATAAGAGCCAAGGGCCTCAAGTCTATACGTACCAAAAACTGAGGTAGGACGCTTTATAAGCACAAGGCTACAATTTTACGCATACTGAAAGGTCAGAAACGGAGCAAACTTTTGTCAGAACAGCAAATTATTTCAGGTTTGGTTTTATTGACAGTATCTACTCGTGAACTTACGGAATTGTCTTAAAGGTAAAGGCGTCTACCACGTGTTAGAAACATCTTGCTATGCGCAGTTCAAATCATAAACCCTCTTCATCTNCTTAAAGGTAAAGGCGTCTACCACGTGTTAGAAACATCTTGCTATGCGCAGTTCAAATCATAAACCCTCTTCATCTTGAGACACATTTTCACCGCCACCCGTTCGAAAAAGGTAACCTGAGTAGTAATGGTGCTGTTTTAATTTCCGTAGCTTTTGAGCTGTTTGCTGGGTTATTTCTGTACCTTACACAAAGGGTACATATGAGATGCACTATTCATCACTGTTTGACACTCCACTGTTACCCCACTAGATATGACGTAACAAAACTCCTGCTGTCGTCAGAAAACCCTTCCCCAGTGCAGTCCTGTCAAGCGGAAAGTATCCTATGCCTTGGATAGCCAGGGGATGTAGCGGGATTAAAAAAAGCCCAGGGAGAAATATGTGACGGGTCAGAACAAGGGGTTAAGGGGGAAACGAAATAAGCGGGAGAAGAACTCGGACGGAAGGAATGCGTGTAGGGATAAGAACGACGGAAGATAAAGAATTCGGTATTGGATTCCTCGCAGAGATTATACTGTCGAGGAGGGGGCACAGGATGGAGGCAGAAAGGTGGCAGGTAGTGGGACAGGATGTCAGAACACTCTGTGCCTTGCTCATTTTGAGAGTTACCGGGTCGGGTGGGTAGGGGACTGGTCCTGCGAAGCTAAGGGAACAATGGCGTCACCACTCCACGCTATAAACATGTGGGTTTTATCATATGGTGGCAGTTTCCCCGCCCAAAGCTCTGACAAGAACCTCTGTTAACTTATAATTTACCACACAACCGCTGCCGTGGTAAGGCATAAAATAAATTTCAACCAGCGGGAACACTGACGAGAAAACATATATTTTCAATTTCTTCTTGAGCTAAGAAGTAAACCGATTTGGTTGCTGTGTCGAACATTGTCCACTTTGTAGTTACTGTGACCTTATTCCAAGATACCAAATTTTTTGTTTAATATTTTTTGCAATTACTTGCAGACATTTATTTTACGTTAGCTATTAAATAAAATAAAACCGACCTATCACAGAAGTAATTTCTTACATTATAGAACATTGCCATGAAAAATTTTTATGAAGCATGAAAACTNAAACCGACCTATCACAGAAGTAATTTCTTACATTATAGAACATTGCCATGAAAAATTTTTATGAAGCATGAAAACAAAATAATGAAGAGTTTTTTTAATGTACGAGTTCCAATTTTAATAATTTTATTGTATCGCCGTTAAAAATAGTACGTCTCGTCTTCCTTTGTTTAATATGTTAATAGTTTTTCTTTATAGCATCACCAATAAAAATGTGTAGGTAGATCTATCTACATTTAAGTAAATTCATTTTAAATATCCGTATACATACACAAAAAAAAAATTCGTTCACTGAATAACATAATCCGTTTGAGACTACCAAACTGGTGGATGCAATAATATTGTTTACCAGTGTAATAACAACTGCCATATTCTCATACAGACTGATAAATTCGCATGTATCCAATACATCGACTCATTAGCAGTCGATTCAGGAGGAATCTCACTTGAGAAATCTCAGAATAATCTAATGAGGAACACGATATTCGTAAGTTCAACTGCTGCAATTTTTATTGTCTGCCATGTGATTTATTGCCTACTTTTTTCAATTCTAACGGAATACTTTGCTTTAATATCTACTTGTAGAGATTTCACAGTGAACCAGGGCCTTTAACTTATGACATTATACAAATGTAATATACATAGTGTATGTATGAATACTGATGTAAATATTGTGTGCGCCAGTTTATGCCAGTTTTCTATGAGTCCCATACATGGTCTGGTTCACAAAATCTGAGAATATTNAATATTGTGTGCGCCAGTTTATGCCAGTTTTCTATGAGTCCCATACATGGTCTGGTTCACAAAATCTGAGAATATTTGCGTGGCTTACCTATATTCTACCCTTGAATTATTCGGCATTTCCCGACGACATGATAATTTTCCTCTGCTTTTGTGTTCTACATTCCGTAATATGTTACAATTGCAATTATAGAGGAAATTGTTATATGTAAAACTCGCTTAATAGCTATCAACCTAACGGCATTCTATTCAATGAGACAATCGAGTGAATACATATGTTGCTATGTGAAGTCCCAAAAGCACTACACTACTACAATCGAAATCCACTGCAGCATTCGCAAAAACTATTAAAAAGACCACGACAAGTTATATTTGTTCTAAGAAGTTTAGAAAGTAGATTTGTTTTAGATTTAATGTGTACTAACACTTTTATTTTAAAAATTTATAAATAGCGGCCATAAAATATTGGATATATCGTCACTTATATTTCTTCGTATTANACACTTTTATTTTAAAAATTTATAAATAGCGGCCATAAAATATTGGATATATCGTCACTTATATTTCTTCGTATTCAAATGACTATGTTTTAAGGATATTCTTTTTCTATATAGCGTGGCTACTAAAGGTATGTGTAAGCAAATACAAAATGGAATTTTGATATAAACTGTGGACTCGCATTGAAGCACCTGCAGGCCTAGTGCTTGAAATGTGTTGACGCTTGCTTACAATTCACTGCTTTATAAGAAATGTCTGAAATTACTCGCTTAANAAACCGACCTATCACAGAAGTAATTTCTTACATTATAGAACATTGCCATGAAAAATTTTTATGAAGCATGAAAACTAAATAATGAAGAGTTTTTTTAATGTACGAGTTCCAATTTTAATAATTTTATTGTATCGCCGTTAAAAATAGTACGTCTCGTCTTCCTTTGTTTAATATGTTAATCGTTTTTCTTTATAGCGTCACCAATAAAAATGTGTAGGTAGATCTATCTACATTTAAGTAAATTCATTTTAAATATCCGTATACATACACAAAAAAAAAATTCGTTCAGTGAATAACATAATCCGTTTGAGACTACCAAACTGGTGGATGCAATAATATTGTTTACCAGTGTAATAACAACTGCCATATTCTCATACAGACTGATAAATTCGCATGTATCCAATACATCGACTCATTAGCAGTCGATTCAGGAGGAATCTCACTTGAGAAATCTCAGAATAATCTAATGAGGAACACGATATTCGTAAGTTCAACTGCTGCAATTTTTATTGTCTGCCATGTGATTTATTGCCTACTTTTTTTCAATTCTAACGGAATACTTTGCTTTAATATCTACTTGTAGAGATTTCACAGTGAACCAGGGCCTTTAACTTATGACATTATACAAATGTAATATACATAGTGTATGTATGAATACTGATGTAAATATTGTGTGCGCCAGTTTATGCCAGTTTTCTATGAGTCCCATACATGGTCTGGTTCACAAAATCTGAGAATATTTGCGTGGCTTACCTATATTCTACCCTTGAATTATTCGGCATTTCCCGACGACATGATAATTTTCCTCTGCTTTTGTGTTCTACATTCCGTAATATGTTACAATTACAATTATAGAGTAAATTGTTATATGTAAAACTCGCTTAATAGCTATCAACCTAACGGCATTCTATTCAATGAGACAATCGAGTGAATACATATGTTGCTATGTGAAGTCCCAAAAGCACTACACTACTACAATCGAAATCCGCTGCAGCATTCGCAAAAACTATTAAAAAGACCACGACAAGTTATATTTGTTCTAAGAAGTTTAGAAAGTAGATTTGTTTTAGATTTAATGTGTACTAACACTTTTATTTTAAAAATTTATAAATAGCGGCCATAAAATATTGGATATATCGTCACTTATATTTCTTCGTATTAAAATGACTATGTTTTAAGGATATTCTTTTTCTATATAGCGTGGCTACTAAAGGTATGTGTAAGCAAATACAAAATGGAATTTTGATATAAACTGTGGACTCGCATTGAAGCACCTGCATGCCTAGTGCTTGAAATGTGTTGACGCTTGCTTACAATTCACTGCTTTATAAGAAATGTCTGAAATTACTCGCTTAANGCCTAGTGCTTGAAATGTGTTGACGCTTGCTTACAATTCACTGCTTTATAAGAAATGTCTGAAATTACTCGCTTAACAATAAATCCAATAAAAACACATTTTTTGAAAACATTTTCAAAGACTATTAATTATGCATGTTCTCCTCAAAATCGCGTTTTATCCACGGTTTTGGAGTCCTGCAATACAGAAAATAAAGGCTTTTGCTGACTACTCTATGTGAATACATACTAACTGGATATGTCTGTATGAAAATAAGAAATACTGTTGTATAGAATTTTCCTACACACTTTCTAGTAATAACATTTTGGTGTCACTACGTAATCACTATCTTCTGATACGAAATCGTGTTAAAGTCGTGTTTCGTAATTCGGTTTTTAACAACTTATATACCACAACTGTCGCGAAATGCTGAATGCATACTTAATGTAAACAAGACCAAAAACTCAGGAGTAAGAAGTGTATTATTTATGTACCTCAGCCAGAAATCGTCTATAAATGCCAAAATTCCTAGCAGATAAACTAATTATAAGTTATTTACGGAAAAGTGAGCATTTTTTGAAGCACTCTCATTTGGTATAAGAGTCAATAAATATATTTTTTTGTAGCTTTAGACGTTAACATTAAGGCNTTTTTTGAAGCACTCTCATTTGGTATAAGAGTCAATAAATATATTTTTTTGTAGCTTTAGACGTTAACATTAAGGTACAGTGAAGTATATGCACTGTGTTTATTACTTACGTGGCAAGATTTATTTTACAAAGTGGTGGAAAGTTAAAAAATAACTTGTAGGAAAATAGTAACTACAGCCCCAAAAGTGGTCACTTTATACCGTGAACAGTCTATATGCAATACGAAAGTGCAGGATTCCACCAAACTCCCTACTTGATACATGCTATACTACTACAATAATATGACAACTGTTGCATGTATGTAACAGTTATTTCTTCAACTTTACAACTTAAACCAATGGCTTAATATATTTAACGTAAATATTTGAAAGGAATGTGTCTGAATAAAGGATTATCCCAACAGAAATTAAAACAAAATTATTCTGATTTAAGTAGCTAGACATAAGGAGAATGCAGAGGGAAATTAAAACAACAATCAAATTATAAACCCTCATCTGTTAAAGCACAGAGATTATTTGGTTGTAGAATCTCCAGGTGGTACAGCAGTACCACGTCCTGTGAACATTTGTGGTTGTGCTGTGGGATGACAGCACATGAGACAGGGTACGGTAATCATTCATCCATACCCCAGATATTTATGAATAACTGCCAGACAATGTAAATTGCATTTCTTTCCAATTTCTGTGAAGCACTTAACACAGTTGTAACTGACAGTCATGTATTTCAATGGTTACCTATGAAGGCAGGTATTTTCAAATAATGCTGACGGTGAACGAACGCCTACATGTCAGGACAAGGATGTTTACGTTCCCTCGGGCGGGAGTCCTGTTGCTTATCGACGTAGTTGATTGTCATTCCCTTTGTCGGGGTAGCTTGAGAAACCAACCTTAAAAGACGCCCGTCTACCTGACGATTTTTTATTTTTTTTTTGCATTTGAGATACAAAGTCAAGAAAGTGATAAGATCAATGCTGAAATGCACACCAAGTGCTCCTTCGCCTTCACACTGCAACCCGGTCCCCACGCCAGGTAGACGGGTCGGGTATGAGCGTTAAATGGGTGTAAGGCGATGAGGTTACCTGCCAGGGACACAGCTGGGCCCAGTTTCTGAACCAAGCGGGAACATAGTCACATGAAGGATCGTGGGTGCTGCTGATTCCAAACTCCATACTCATCGCACTATTATGAACTAAAAGAGAAACGGTTAACTTCGATGGAAAGCGAGGTTCTAGCAACTCTAATTACGGAATGACATGCAACGAGGTAACGATTGCTGTTAACCGTTTCTTTTCGGTTGTCGACGACGTAACTGCATTCAATGTGGCTACGGATGTCAATTTGCTTCCGTACTCATCATTAATACGTTGTGTTTCTCTTCACGAAGTGCGGATGCCGGTTGAATACAACGAAAGCACTCAATCTGTCGCTTGTCTGCCCAAAATAAGTACGCCTCTGTAAAACATACCAACAAACATATTCACGGAAAATTTTGATACTTTTATTTTATAAAGAAGAGCCTAGAATGAATTTTCAAATTTTACTTTATTTCCTTTGCTAGCNTTTTTTGAAGCACTCTCATTTGGTATAAGAGTCAATAAATATATTTTTTTGTAGCTTTAGACGTTAACATTAAGGCACAGTGAAGTATATGCACTGTGTTTATTACTTACGTGGCAAGATTTATTTTACAAAGTGGTGGAAAGTTAAAAAATAACTTGTAGGAAAATAGTAACTACAGCCCCAAAAGTGGTCACTTTATACCGTGAACAGTCTATATGCAATACGAAAGTGNACTTTATACCGTGAACAGTCTATATGCAATACGAAAGTACAGGATTCCACCAAACTCCCTACTTGATACATGCTATACTACTACAATAATATGACAACTGTTGCATGTATGTAGCAGTTATTTCTTCAACTTTACAACTTAAACCAATGGCTTAATATATTTAACGTAAATATTTGAAAGGAATGTGTCTGAATAAAGGATTATCCCAACAGAAATTAAAACAAAATTATTCTGATTTAAGTAGCTAGACATAAGGAGAATGCAGAGGGAAATAAAAACAACAATCAAATTATAAACCCTCATCTGTTAAAGCACAGAGATTATTTGGTTGTAGAATCTCCAGGTGGTACAGCAGTACCACGTCCTGTGAACATTTGTGGTTGTGCTGTGGGATGACAGCACATGAGACAGGGTACGGTAATCATTCATCCATACCCCAGACATTTATGAATAACTGCCAGACAATGTAAATTGCATTTGTTTCCAATTTCTGTGAACCCCTTAACACAGTTGTAACTGACAGTCATGTATTTCAATGGTTACCTATGAAGGCAGGTATTTTCAAATCATTCTGACGGTGAACGAACGCCTACATGTCAGGACAAGGATGTTTACGTTCCCTCGGGCGGGAGTCCTGTTGCTTATCGACGTAGTTGATTGTCATTCCCTTTGTCGGGGTAGCTTGAGAAACCAACCTTAAAAGACGCCCGTCTACCTGACGATTTTTTATTTTTTTTTTGCATTTGAGATACAAAGTCAAGAAAGTGATAAGATCAATGCTGGAATGCACACCAAGTGCTCCTTCGCCTTCACACTGCAACCCGGTCCCCGCGACAGGTAGACGGGTCGGGTATGAGCGTTACATGGGTGTAAGGCGATGAGGTTACCTGCCAGGGACACAGCTGGGCCCAGTTTCTGAACCAAGCGGGAACATAGTCACATAAAGGATCGTGGGTGCTGCTGATTCCAAACTCCATACTCATCGCACTATTATGAACTAAAAGAGAAACGGTTAACTTCGATGGAAAGCGAGGTTCTAGCAACTCTAATTACGGAATGACATGCAACGAGGTAACGATTGCTGTTAACAGTTGCTCTTCGGTTGTCGACGACGTAACTGCATTCAATGTGGCTACGGATGTCAATTTGATTCCGTACTCATCATTAATACGTTGTGTTTCTCTTCACGAGGTGCGGATGCCGGTTGAATACAAAAAAGCACTCAATCTGTCGCTTGTCTGCCCAAAATAAGTACGCCTCTGTAAAACATACCAATAAACATATTCACGCAAAATTTTGATACTTTTATTTTATAAAGAAGAGCCTAGAATGAATTTTCAAATTTTACTTTATTTCCTTTGCTAGCNAAAATTTTGATACTTTTATTTTATAAAGAAGAGCCTAGAATGAATTTTCAAATTTTACTTTATTTCCTTTGCTAGCAAAAAAAAACGTTTTTTGTGTCCCTTTTTTCTTTTGTCATTGCAGACATTTTATTCACATTAGCCAATGCAGATAGTGTTTATGCGTATGCAATGCAGATAAAGGAAAACAAATTTGCTTTGGCACCCAGTTTGTAAAAATACGTTGTACCCTTTCTCCAGATTCGGCTTTTAGTTTTCAAGTTTTCTCGTTTTGCTTATGTTTTAAAACTAAAAAAATCACTACACGGAGGTGATTATTAAAATTATAGAACTGTACACAGACGCATATAATATGTAGAATAAAGCTATGTTATTAATTTCCTTTACAATACATACAATAATTTTTAAAGTTAAATTCAATTATTTTTAGAGTTATTTGTTGCGCAGCACCTAACCTCATTTGAGTTAAAACCTGAACACATTTTCGTAACCATTTACTGCATATGACCATTTTAGAATATAATTAATGTGGCGTGTACGTATTAAGTAATAATAGTCCTCAACATATTGTTCCATTAGTAATACTTACGTTTTGGAAAATGAGAATTTCACACTAATTACAAACTGTTCAAACAAGCATTCAGTCCGCAGATGGTAGATGAGAAATTGCAGTAAACTTATTAAATTAAGANAATTACAAACTGTTCAAACAAGCATTCAGTCCGCAGATGGTAGATGAGAAATTGCAGTAAACTTATTAAATTAAGATGTTTCGCATTTATAAATATGGTTGCCAATACATAACCAGCTTTAAAAAGAAATTTGTAAGTTAACAAATAAACCAATTCATTATTATCAACCTGGAAAAACAAAGTGAACCATTGTAATTGGATCTTGTTAACATAGTAATATTGCTTTTTTACATACAGATGCTACATATAAAAGCTTTAATAANCCATTGTAATTGGATCTTGTTAACATAGTAATATTGCTTTTTTACATACAGATGCTACATATAAAAGCTTTAATAATATATACATTACTAAATATACTTATTCGTCATACAAAACATAAAAACAATGCTTAAAGACCTGGTAATCGATATTGCTCATATTGGGCTCCACATTAGGTTTCTTGTGATCAACAATATGAAGTAAAACTGATATGTGACGTAATTTTATAGCTATATTTATTGTCTGATTTCATTACACATCGAAGAGCGAGCACATGTAATGAAACGCATCGCGCAAAGAACCGTAATCACCATGCTCTACAAGTGTTTAACATTAAATCGTTCCTCGTCTCACTGCGATACATTTGTCAATAAACAGGTGGGTTGTCTACGGGAAATGTGACCCGCCCTGCTGACTGACTCAATGGCGATCATGCACAAGAGGAATACTCACGGTCGTTCTATTCCGCAAGTCCTGTTTGCAGAAAGAGATCTGCATCCCAGGATGTGCTTAGATCACAGGAAACTATGATGTTATTGACCTGATGGTGGGAAGCTACTGAGTTACCAGGCCGTTCGCCGTCCAAGGACAGAGTTTTCCCGCAGAGTAAAATAATTCAGAGATAATGAACATGGACAAGACATTTCGTATCCGAGAATCAGCTGGACTTACAGGCCTGTCCGGTGGGCCTTGGGACGTTTGTGGATATGAAATCAAGACAAGCTGTGTAAACNATCAGCTGGACTTACAGGCCTGTCCGGTGGGCCTTGGGACGTTTGTGGATATGAAATCAAGACAAGCTGTGTAAATTTGAATAATAGGCACTACTACGGGTTGTCAGACATGGGTTACTGCTGAGATACTTTTGTGCGATAGTTTACAGGTGTTGGGGGACGTGTGTAATTGTCCAAGCCTCTTAAGGCCCCGTCTATCTGTAGCTAGAATTGCATTGCAGTGAGTTTGAAATCCGCGGTTATTTATGAAACAAATGAACGTGAGTAGAAGAAAAGGACAGTTCAGCGCCACCTTGATGCTAGATGCAGAGCCGGTGAACCACGGCGGCCATATCCGATTTCCTTTTTTTTTCCCCCGTAACAATTTCTCTTTTTTCTGTAGGAATTTTTCTTTTTTCAGTCAAAAACCTCAGAAATTTCCTTTTTTTCCCTCAAAAAAGACCAAAAATTCCCGAATGTCCCTCTGTACCAAAATTTTCATAGTCACTCAGACCGAAAATAGCATTACACCCAATTGTGACTAAGTAACACTTTTTTGTTGATGAGAGGTTGAGGGAGCTAGGGGTTACCCTGACATTCATGCTCTGTAATTCCATGTTAGCACCATCCATCTTGCCTGAAGAATGTTCGAGTTCATTGCCCTGGCATTTATTTTCTCTCATTCCTTCCAGTCCTTCTCTCTATGCCACTTCTCCCTCGACTGCTCTATTTCATGGAGGATTCTCATATATTTGTTCTGGTCTCCTTTATTTGCTCTGTTGTGTCTTTTATTTTTTTCATACTCCCTCATTCCTCCCTGTCCTCCACCCTGTCGCTATCATTCAATCCTTTGGGGGGGGGTCATATTCCTTCCAGTATCAATTATTTTTCATCCTTTCCTCTCTTTTTGCCAGTGTATATACGGAAAAAAAATTCAGATATATACAAATGCACTGTGTGGATGATGTACTTAGTCATGGGTAATTGTCAAATACATATATAGTAATATAAACATTCAAAATCAGTATAACATATTACCCTTAATAGGTCAATCGTTGTCTAGCCTGCGAAGTTGTCAATTCGATCTCTCTACTTCTTTGCACTTGTTCGTCTTTCAGTGTTGGAGGTGACTTGTTTTTCTTTTGCTGCTGCTGGCTCCCGATGTGTATTACACCTGTTCCTGTTATGTAGTGTGCCTATAATGGTAGCACAACCTTGAAAACATTGTAGGCATGGGAGACAGCCGACAATATCTTCGTTCTGTTGCAGGTAGACAGGTAGGTGTTTTAAGATGGATTTTATTTCGTATCGTTTATATGCGAGAAGGAATTCTTTAGGCATGTATGCAAGCTCGGTATTTTTGTCGAGTGCTGCAAGGGATTTAACTTTTCTATGTGAGACAATGGCAGATAAAATTTTCTGTCCACTAGAACAGCATCCCATCATTTTCACTATGTCCTCTCAACGAGAGAAAGATGTTCTGAGCGATGTATGGTGATACGAACTGCTTTTATAGACCTAAAAGTGAGTAGGGTGGACAGAAGCGATATCCTCTATCAACACCAGATAATACGAAGTTATATTTTAAAGAGACTTGCTAATATTTAGAGCTTGATGTATTAAGACGAAAAAAATTGTTACATTTTACTGTATAATTGAATTCCTCTAGAAAAGAGAAATGCATGTGTGACTCGACTGGTCTGCCACCCTGGTGCCTGACGCTTCTCTCTCGACTATTTTTAAGTATCATCCTTCGACTTGCTGAAATTGGAATGATGCTCGCATCGCCAGCCGAGCACCTGGGGCAGCCTTACAGATCCGCACGATGTGAGTTGGGTCAACAACGTCTCTCAGGTAGAGCTTTTTCTGTTGCTGGTGTTGTGAGTGTTGACTGTACTCCGAATTTGACAGTTNTCAACAACGTCTCTCAGGTAGAGCTTTTTCTGTTGCTGGTGTTGTGAGTGTTGACTGTACTCCGAATTTGACAGTTTCGTTTCATTCGGTTCGTATGGAAGACGTTTGCTTTTCTGTTGTATTTGCCAGGATGGTCTGATCTTATCTAGCAATATATAAAGCAGAATACAACACCCTACGCGTGTGTAATCTGTGATTGAGATGGTTAATAAGTGCTTATAACAATTTTCCATTACATTTTATTTTTATATCAATTTGCATAAGTATGTGGCTGTGACGTCTTTCTTGCGCAACTAATGTTTTAAATGTATTTTGTTTTGTGGTAAGCAAAGGAACACAGTCTTTATAAATTGCTTAATGTGTATCGCACTTGATACATTGCAGTGAGTTTTGGGTTTGGCCCTTGTGATAATTGGTTTTTTTGTCATGTTGGCTTGCATTCTAACATTTTCTAAGCTTCTTGGGATGATAGCAATACTCATATCACTATTAAGGATTGTGGCTCTATCTGGTATTATTTGTATATTTTGACTCGTTATGACATCATGCTTGTGGTGTACTTGCATGCATGCCAGTCCCTTATTATTTTTCATGTAAAGGTTGGTTTCAAATCTTTTACACTCGGTTTCCCCACCTTTGCACTAGGCTTATGGTATTTACTTATATTAATGCAAACATATTTTAGTATTACCTAAGACTAAATATGCCTTGTTATCGGTACGATTGCATACCACTTAATTTTTCAATAAATCGCTGGTTATTAAGGGTTACCATCACTAACAATGCCTCGGGCCACCGACCCTTGTGTTGGAGTGATGGTGTATGTTTAAATTAATAAATATGTAATTTACCGTTACCCACGACTATGTGCATCATGCACACAGTACATTTGTTTATATATCTTGATACTTTTCACATACAGTTGTTTGTTGTATGTTACCCATGCTAGCGTTTATTAATGTATATATTGCCACATATATATGTACAGTCTGGATAATGATGGTAGACGAAGGGAGGCTAGCTATCACAGAATGGGATCCGAGTTGGAAGACAGCTGCAGATGCAGACGACAAGAGCGAACGTGGGTGATTTTCAAGTGCGTGCAGGTCGATGTGTATGTGTGGGCTTTTTCAGAACTTATGCTCCTACATGCAAAGGTAACTTTGCGATGTATTTTTATGTATACCTACATGTGTGGGTGGGCGTTACATGTTCCCGAACTTCAAAGGTTTGGGAATGGTGTCCAACTATGCATATAACAGGACTTAAGTCCTACTTGTCGTTATCTCCTTAATTGCAGTCGAAAGTGATGGCTGTGATATGAATTTTGTGGTCGTAGCTTTGGTGGGTGGGAAATTATGGGCAACTATGCTTATAAGAGCACTTAAAATGTACTTGTCCCTACCACACAGTTTGTCATCGAAGGTAGTGCAAATGATATTAATTTGGTGACTACAGCTTCTGTGGGTTGGAAATGTGGCAACCTACTATGCTTATACGAAGGGCTAAGGTGTACTTGAACTTGCGGTCCTTTTTGTCGTCGGAAGTGATGCCTATCTTATGATTTTTGTGACTATCCTCGGTGGACAGGAAATGGCAGTCGTCTAAGTTTATATGATGTCTCAAAGTTTTCTTGACCCTACTACTCTGTTACTCATCAGAGGTGGGGTTTATGAAATGTATTTGAGGCCTATAGCCTCGATGGGAGGAAAAGTATTTGCAACTATGTTTATAAATGGGTTTAGGGTGTTCTTGAACCAGCAACCCATTTCATCGTCGGGGGTGATCACTATGTTATGAATTTGGTGACTATATCATAAATGGTTCGGAAATTACAGACAACTATGCTTATAAGCAGTGTTGGACTATGCTAGCCCTGCTGCCCTGTTAGTCGTGGGGGGTGATGACTATGTTATGAATTTGATGACTGTATCTTAAATAGTTCGGAAATAACAGCCAACAATGCTTATCAGAGGGCTTAAGGTGTACTTGACCCTGCGGTTCCTTTCGTCGTCGGGGATAATGTATATGTTATTAATTTGATGAATTTCTTAAACGGTTCGGAAATTACAATCAACTATGCTTATAATTGGACACAGGGCATAATTGACTCTGCGGTACTTTTCGTTGTCGGGAGTGATATCTATGTTATGAAATTTGTCGCCTTATCTTAAATGGTTCGAAAATTGCAGCTAACAATGCTTATGCGTGGGCTTAAGGCATAGTTGACGTGTGCGCGCGGTGCCACTCTAGGCTAACATGCGTTCCAAGACACAGGTCGAATGACAGAACATGAGACTCATCCCCGCCAGGATATCAGGTGAAAGGAGACCAGAAGGGATATGAGAAAACCAAGGTGGAATGACAGAGCATGAGTCTCGTCCCTACCAGGACATCAGGGGGAAGGAGACCAGACGGAATATGAGAAAACCAAGGGTGAATGCTAAAGCATGAGATTCTTCATGCCAGGATGCCAGGAGAAAGGACACTAGAAGGAGTATGAGAAAACCCGCGAGTATGCCAGCCTGTCGGCATGTCCACAGCCAGCTGCAAGATGGCAAGCATGGGAATTAAAACGTAACTTTAACACATATAAAGTGTACATGCAGTGCCTGAAGTTTTTTCCTTTTGGTACATACAACATTAAACAAAAATTTTTTTTTCGCGATGACAGGTTTACTGGGTTTACTGTCTGAAGAGTGTGTAGGCCGATGAGAATATTTACTTTATTTCTTCTCCCAACCTTGCAATGATTATAGGTGAATCTAGAAGGAATATGAGAAAACCTCGCCAGCTCGTCCCCTCGTCCCCAGCCAACAGCAAGGTGGCAGTGATTGATGTGTGAGTTATTAGCATACACACAATTGTTGTCATTAGCATAGGCGAATCCAGAAGGATTACACGAAAACCATACAATGTCGACTTTTTCGTGATTTCAAGTTTATTGCTTGGTGTGTGTGTGTTGGTCGATCTGTGTTTTTATGCTATTTCTTTTTCTCGCACTTACAATGCAAAGGTGATCGCGTGGTCAATTAGTTAGACTGGCGACCGAAGGATGGTGGGATCGAAACTGCATACCTCCTGGGTTTTTTTTTTAATTCCGAAACACCTACCAACTAAAAAAATTCCCAGCACTCCTGGCGGCCACCTTTTGAATTATATCAATACCTGTGTTATGAATTTCGTTGCTGTATCTTAAACGGTTCGTAAATTACAATCAGATATGATTAAAGGTGGGATTAGGTCATACTTGACACTGCAGTCCTTTTCGTTTTCGGGAGTGATGCCTAAGTTAGGAATTTGGTGGCTGTATTTTAAATGGTTCAGAATTTCAGCCATCTATGATTGTAAGTGGGCTTAGGACATACTTGACATGCGCGCAGTGTGACTCTAGGCTAGCGTGAGTGGCCAGGCTTCTTTCTGTGCCGTGTATGTGGAATGTCAGAGCATGAGACTCGTCCCCACCAGGGCACCAGGTGAAAGGAGACCAGGAGGAATATCAGAAAATCCAAGGTGGAATGACAGACCATGAAACTCGTCCCTGTATGGATGCCAGGTGAAAGGAGCCTAGAAGGAATATGAGAAAACCTATGTGGGATGACAGGGCATGAGACTCGTCCCTGCCAGGATGCCAGTGAAAGGAGCCCAGAAGGAATATGAGAAAACAAAGGTGGAATGGCAGAGCATGGGACTCGTCCCCCGCCAGGATGCCAGGTGAATGTAGAACCATAGAGGGTGGGGGACAGGAATAAATGAGGGAGCACGAAAAAAATAAAAGACACAAGAGAGCAAATAAAGGAGAATGGAAGAAATATAAGAAAACCCCAAGGGATAGAGCAGTCGAGAGAGAACAGCCATGTGGGAGTGACACTGGAAGGAATGAGAGAAGTTGTATGACAGGGCAATGAACTCGAACATTCTTCAGCAAAGATGGATGGTGCTGACATGGAATGACAGAGTGTTAATTTCAGGGTAACCCCTCAAAACCTCAGCCTCTCATTACCCAAAAAGTGTCACTTAGCCACAATTGGTGGTCATGCTATTTTCGGACTGATTGACTAATAAAAGCTTCGGTACGGTTGAAAATTCGGAACATTTTGGACGTTTTTAAGGGAAAAATGGAAATCCAAAATGGCCGCTATGGCTCCCCGGTTCGACATCCAGCATCGAGGTGGTGCTGAACTGTTATTTTCCTACTACTAACGTGTTCCCATTATAACGATACGGTGATCATCGGTATTTAAAGCGGCTACTTCTAGCATGTTTTCAATGCCAGAAAATGTGAACTGAAATCAATGTGTTAAAGGATTTAATTCTGTCGTAGTTAATCACTAGCCTTTCTACTGCAGTAGACACTTTCTTTTAGTATTTTTATGATTTCTCAACCCAGCTTGTCTTAAAGCAATTCCACTGTTATTCGTATATATACCTTCATATTTATGTAAGTGTAGGTATATAAATATGGTTGATATTCCATCGATTTTATTATCTAAAAAGAAGAATTACGGAAATTGACTATACAACGTAACTAGTAAATGTATTCTTCGTGATATAAAATTAAAATATTGGATGTTTACCTTTATACAAAGACAAAATAGCGCAAAACAAAATTGAAGTAAAAATATGTCAATTGACATACATAACGTTGCTTAATCGGATATTGTCAATCAAATCCATGAACAAAAGTTACGAGACGTGAAAGCTGAGACCCGGGCTTTAAAAGCCTGGGTCTCATCTTCCTTAGTCGTGTTGTCCCTCTCTCCACAATTATGAGAAATCAAAGAGTGTAGATGTCATCTATTACACCTTTTGTCATTCTCCGCTTGATAGGTTCACCTCGACACCTACTGTATTTCTTTGTTATGCAGCGCATGGCGCATGGTGGAGGGAGGGAGGAGAGGTTGATAAGGCCAGACACTGCAAGTGAATCGAATCCACAGTCACTTTCATGACTGTTCAAAAAACTAGAGATCCAAGTAGTCATGAAAGCCTGCGGCACTTATTGTGATATGAAATAAAAAGAATTGTTGCATTACTGTGACTAAGTTGTTATGTATTTTTTTTAGTAAAAAATCGTTTTGGCCATTGTCACATTACAAATGAACCTGAGGCTTAAAACACAGATTTTGATATAAAAAGTTTATTTAAAGCAATTCAAGAAAAAAACAAGGAACTTCGAAATTCCTTATATATGATGCCNAAAAACAAGGAACTTCGAAATTCCTTATATATGATGCCATATATACTAGTGACGCAAATTTTTAAGAGGTCGTATTTACCAAAATATTAGCAGAAACACTGAAATTCATTACGATGCTTGTAAAATTAAAAAAACAAATGTCTACGACAAGTGTTTNCCATATATACTAGTGACGCAAATTTTTAAGAGGTCGTATTTACCAAAATATTAGCAGAAACACTGAAATTCATTACAATGCTTGTAAAATTAAAAAAACAAATGTCTACGACAAGTGATTTATGAATGGTAGGTGAAGGTCAATACTAAGAAAAGCACTGATAAAGAGAGTCGTCCATCACCTGTGACAAAATAATTAGGCCTAAACGTCGAGTTCATGAGCTACTGAGTGTCCCCGAAAACACATTTCACCTCTTTTCAATATCTTAGTGCCTGAATTTCATAAATTCCTGAAAAGAGTTTTTAGGTATTTGTTTACACTATATTTTCATACTAAGAGCACAACGATATCTCACCAGATTAGTGAACAAATGGCGAGTTCTCGAAAACACATTGTAATGACGCAGTAGTCTTAATTTTCGGGACACGTGTTTCAATTTCGTTAATTTTTCTTAAGCTTTGACAAGCTTCGTAATAATTTTATAGATTTCAAAATTAAAGCCGTGGTGGCTCATTTACCGTGATAGTAAGTCTATCGGGCAGACGTTTGCTGTTTCGTGTCGAACGTCGTAGTTTTTATAGCGTCAACATTAGATTAGCTTTTTTTAGGCTGCATCGTACAAGTTTTGTTGTACTAGAAGTAGTTTATGTTGACGGCGCAGTCTTAGTTCGATAACGTGTTGAGAGCGTGCGTGGCGTGGCCCTTATCTCAGAAGAGGGGGGGTGAGAGGCAGCACACAAAGACGCGTGTGTCTGTCGCCCGATCGGGCAGTCACTTCAGGACAAGCCTCACTTCAAGTTAGTCGGCGGCGAGGGCAGTCGCCCTTCAGTTCTGTAATAGAATGCTCGCGAAGGACGCGTCGCGTGTGACGATAACCCCCACATCGGCAACTAGACTTTATTTTATTTCTCCGCCGGTGTGGGAGGTAGACGCATTTAAGTTTCTTCGGGACAGTTTTGAGGCATGAATAATCTGTAAACGACAGTGGCGCTGTTTCTGCACTTGTATGGTTATATGTGAACGTTCGTACTCTGCATATCTGGAACTTCGTCTGTGAAGTGTCTCACTAAAGTTTAAATAAACATATATAACAACTACTTTGGAACTTATTTCTTAATTAAATGGCATCAATTTTACTGAGTCTCGTGTTCTACCTTTGAGCTAGCAGTGGCAACGTAACATCGGCAGAGTAACTGCGGCCGAACTTTACAACATTTTACCCCTTTTCACTATCTTAGAAGTCGAATTTCGAAAAATCTTTTCTTACTGGGTACCTGGACCCTAAGGGAAGCCATCCCTAAATTTGCATGCTTTTGCAGCCGGCGGTTTGGGCTGTGCGTTGAAGGGTGAGTGAGTGAGTCAGCACGTTGGAAAATAAATTTTTTTATACATAGAGATTGCACGGAGATGTAAATCTATTTTTTTTTGTAAAAGTAAACAAAAAATGTTTTCTACAAAAAACGTTTTGTCAGTTGGACACCAAAATTTTTATTTCGTGAAACTTTCCTTTACTATCATACAAACCAGTGATATGTGTGAAACATTATGGCGTGGAATGGTTTTTGAATTTCAATAATTAGGATAAATATACCCATGTATATAGAACTGTGTGTGGTTGTAGTGGCCAAAAATTATGTTACTTCACACTCTCACTTATTTTCAATGGAAAAAGTGAAGGTTGCAAAAATGATGAGAATTCTCGTTAACATACAAATAACGTCTTGTAGTTCTTATGTATGCGCAAAATTACACTTAATTTTTAGTTGCTTTTTATACCGAGTCGTGTAAACTGCATCATCGTGACGTATTGTATACTAAAACTTTCTGCCACTCTTGTATTTACACGGTATGGAAGCTGGCTGCAGAGGTAATTAATAGTTTTCATTTAGTTCCCCCGGCACAACCATCCTGAGAGCAGGTAATGAGATTTTGTAATTACACGATCCTGGAATTAAACTCCGCGCGAGTTAAAAAATAATTTGCCCGGGCCAAGAATTGGCGTCATTAAACTTTCCGGCACCTGTGTACCTGCAAGAAGATAGCGCTGTTACCAGCACTTCGGAGAGCGTTCCTTTCCGAGCTTACAAAGAAACAACGTTCGTAGTCGGTAAGGTGTCTTCAAAATAAGTTGTACTTTAGGACCACTTGGTGATGACGGAGGGATTCTGGAGTAAATACAGTTCAAAATAATTAAAGTGCTTTATAAAATATTATTTATTTATGTAATCAACAGTCCCAATACTGGTTCCCTTAGAGAGTGAAATTTTTGCTTCGTGCACTTTCAGTATTGATAATGTAACCATCACACATATTTTATGATAGCTGTTACTCTAAAAATTTATGTTGAGTTGAGTTTAGTTGAGAGATTTGGGCTGCTCTTAACAACGTGGTCTTGAGAGCCGATGAGGGTGAAGTGATGTGAGAATGGAGCAGCTCCAGAATGCAAAGGCGGGGGGAAACGAGAAATCCCCGAGAAAAGTTTCTGACCAGCGCCATATTGTGGCACGATTCCCACTTGTCTAAGAAGTTATAATGAAGGAAACATCGGTGGGTGTTGAACTTTTAATGGTATTCGCCTCATGATATGGCACAAAGTGTTAAAACTTTAGCGACCACTATTTTAGGATATTTTATTTGCATTGTCATATATATTCATTCATTTACAAGGAACATAAATTAAGTCTAAGGTATACTTAAAACACGGACAAAAAACATTGCTGTTTTACTTTTGTTCTAATGTGGTCAGTTTCCAAAATGGTAGTTAAAGGAAGTTAACTGTATACAGAAAAAACAATTTTCCCAAATTATTACCAATTGACAACAGGGTTGAATCGCAGATGATGGTTTATAATAATATTTGAAACAGCGTAACGAGGCGATTGTCTGTTAGTCAAGGTGTTTTTTTTTTTCGTGCAAGGGCGCTCATGATGTTGACACAGATATTGTGAAATTTTTTTTCTCTAGGTGCTGCGAATTTATTGATCTTATTCACTCCGCCGGCGTTCCATGCCACCTCAGCTCGCGCATTATTCAGACTAGCCGAGAATGACACTTGTGTCGGTCGAGTAGTCAGCAGGTTCGACCTAGCCTCATGGCACGGCACAGCGGTGCCCTTGGTGCGCTGTAAGAACACCCAGTTGCTCACTGAGCGCGCAATCGCGTATAGCTCATGAAACATGATTTTCGCGAAGAGTTCCACGTCTTCAGTATTTACGTTTTATTTTGTACAGGTACGTGTCTTTGGAAGAAGGCTTCACAGGGACACACAGAATGGTTGTATCTCAGGTAACTAAGGACTGATTTGCAGGCAGGATCCTTAAAGGTGTGGCTATTAAAACCATACAATAGCGAAAGTGGATCCAACCTAAAGTGTCTTGAAACACACAACTCGACAACAATTCTTCACGAGAATCATGTATCGCTACATATACACTGAAGAGCCAAAAAACTGGTATAGGCGTGCGCATGCAAATAACAGAGGTATGAAACCAATCAGAGTAACGCGATGCGGTCGGCAGCTAGATCGGTTACTGCTGCTACAATGGCAGGTTATCAAGATTTAAGTGAGTTTGAACGTGGTGTTATAGTCGGCGCACGAGAGATGGGACATAGCATCTCCGAGGTAGCGATAACATTTGGATTTTCGCGTACAACCAATTCACGAGTGTACCGTGAATATAGGGAATCCGGTAAAACATCACATCTTCGACATCGCTGCGGCCGGAAAAATATGGTGAAAGAACGGGACAAATGACGACTGACGATTATCATTAAACGTGACAGACGTGTAAACCTTTCTCAAATTGGCGCAGATTGGATTTGTGGACTGCCCTGCAAGATTCATGGTGTGAACTGCCTCCTGCATACCTTCAGACATTATTCGAGTCCATGCCACTTCGTCTTGCGGCACTTCTGCGTGCTCGGAGAGGAGGGAGGGGGGGCTACGCGATATCAAGCAGGTGTACCAGTTTTGTTGGCTATTCAGTGTGGTACTGTAAGCATACGAAGTTACTGTCTGGCAGCTCAATAGCATATATCACACATTGTACCTAAAGGCTGTTCACGATTTAATTAGCTATTTTCTTAATAAACCCTTGAGAAATGTTACCGCCTCTACCTGCATAGGTTTTAACGGGCACACTAAGTGGCATGCACCCAGTAAGGTTGGTAACGACGGAGGAAAAGTAGTCCCGTAACGTCGATTTAAAAGTCTTAAGTAAACATGTGATTACACTCAAATTATTACTTTTGCTTTTTGTTTTTTTTAATGCATGTAACTGTTCTAATAAGCAAATGTGTAAAATATTGACTGTTATAATAATAACACGTTTCAATTTACCGACGCATAAATAAGTCGATAAATCCCACGACAATATTATTTTGCATACAATGGAATAATGCATAACGGCATAGACGTAGATCTTAAGGTGAGTTTACCGTGAACAGCCTGCAATTGGTTTTGCTACGCTGTGTTCTGTTTGCTGTTGGTTTCGCTGGCGTCCTGTAAGTTTCTCCCTGGAGGTTTATTGGCAGATGTTCGTGCATCGAGCTCCCAGGGCGCGAGGACGTTTCTTTGGAGGTACACAGCTGGTAAGAATACAGACGTGAAGCAGCCGATTATTGCGCGAACTTCAACCACACACACGCCAGCGAAATTGCGTCACTAGACAGCAACATGTTGCAACGCCGTTTTCCAACCAGCGCACAGGCAGGTATTTGTCCTAAAAAGCTGGCCAAAAGTACGCATCACAAATTTTAAGTAAAGTCTGTCTTTTGTCACTCAAACACAATGGGACTACTCCCTCTACCCAATAACCAGACAATCACGACGTAAGGGGCCACCCTGCGCTCGCACTTTAGTCGGAATACATCTGTTGTGCGTGTCGCTCTATGAATTCTCGCCGTTGTATTTGGAATGTTCAAAACGTTTCTGTGTTGGGAAAGTGTTGTTTTGTGTGCATATTTAAAGAAATTGCCATGGATTCTTCAGATGAAGGTATGTTCATTGCTTTTAATAGTTAATTAAACTAATTCTCTTTTGAATACATCGAAAAAAAAAATATCAAAAGACATAGTTATTTTTAAGTCTATTTTTGGATACATTTTCAGTTTCGAAGATGATTTTAATGAGAAGTTAAAGTGAGTTAAACTATATTGTTGGTTTCTACGCATTTCACATACATTCTAGTTGTAATATCCGCAACAAAACATTCCACCCATTTCGGCCTTTCTCCATAATTGCCACAATAAGTGACCAAGTAATATAGTTCAAATCGCGTTTAGTTTCAAATAATATTTATTTGATAATATTGGTGCCTTTTGTTTATAGATTTTACTGCTGAACCATCAATGAAGATTACCAGGGAAGCTATGTTCAATATAATAACGCAATGTGAGCATAGACAAATTGATGAGAAACTGGAGTTTCTTGCGAAGAAACTAGTGGAAAAAACTAAATGTCCCGAAGATAAACTGCAGTTACTTCGAAATAGTTTAAAATCATTTAAACATTACTTTAAACTGAAGTGGACATCTGCTAGCTACAAAGAGTGCCGTTTTCGAAGAAACAACGACTTATGGCTGAAGGAAACAAAAGCGCTGCCTATCTGGACAATTCCGAGAATCGGTCGGCCGAGTAGGGGATTTGACGAAAGCAGTGAAAAGAGTAAGAGGCGCAAAACCGAATAACTTAGATCTGAGATATCTCATTAAATGTTGACGTATGCTACGCATATGATCACACGGGCTACTGGCAAACCCGATCTGTCTAAAATTATTAAAGACGCTCCTCTTACTCCAACTCGGGCTTCAAAACAAAGAAGAATAATAATATACGCTGAGAAAGGTAGTACCCATCAAAATACAAAGCTTTCAAAAACAAAAGCTTTAGCTGTATTCGCGGATGCTGACCTCACTTCTAAGCAGTACAATACTGTTAGAGCTGCAAGTAAAAGCATATACCCATGTTATTCACTTTTGCAAAAAGAAAAACTCAAGTGTTATCCTAAGGATATTTTTGTCTGATGCCATGGCTGAAGTGAAACTGCGAATCTTATGGACCACACAACACAGCGTATTTGCACTTACTTGGAGGAGGTGTTTATGTTGGCAAATTATTTGGAGATGCAGAATTTAGAAATTTTCTGCAAATGAGGCTGTGACGGCTCCCAACAGCAGCAATTCAAACAAAAATTTGAAAATATTTCCGATTCAGATGCTTATATATTTTTGAGTTCGCTAGTTCCATTAAAGCTCGTCAGCAACGTTAACGGGCATCGGAAAATATGGTGGCAAAACCCAGTGCCATCATCACCACGATTTTGCCGTTCCATTCGAATGATTCCCTTGATATTAGTGGGGAAAACAATGATGATGATGAAAATAATGAGAATTGTGACTCTGAATGATGTCATTTGATAATACGAATTATATATATTAATTTAACAATTTAACCATTTTTTTGTTTTATTTCATCAATGCCTTTCATCTAGTTACTATTATACTGTATAGTATCAACGTAAATTTCATATACATCATATCAATACATGTTTAAACTACACATTAACTCTAAACAATAACTTAAACCAACTTAAATACTTTTGGTCAGCTTATTAGGACAAATACCTCTATGTGCAGAGCCTGGTAACACACTCGCCAGCCGGTATTCCTGCAAACAGGGTAACTTTTGCTGCACGCGGTAGTATGCCAGACAAAATTTCCGTTCCCAGAGCTTTGCGCGGCGAATCTACGATCCGGTACGTCATCATAAATGGAACCGCCACACCATTTCATCTCTGTATATTTACTTACTCTGCTTTTGAGGCTTGCGTTTGGAATTCGAAGTACACGCGCCCGTGTCTACGTGCGTTGCGCAGCTCCGTCCTATTCACGCTGACCCTGCCGCATGCGAGAATAAGTGTATTCTAATATATAACCACTCTAATATGAAATCTGTGCACGTTAACAATTCCACAAATAGACTGAGAACCTGAGATTATTTTCGTACCATTGTCCAGCCCTTAGATGTGGAACTTAAATTTTCAACCAAATAATTACGGCAGGACTTCGTTTATGCACTCTTCCGTGGTTAAGCACCGCATTTACTTCAGGCCCCATTGTAAATCCTGACAAGCCAAAAGACGCGTTAGAACAAAACAACCGTATTTTTGTTACAATGAATAAAAGAGCGGTGGTAACTCGAATATTCCGACAACACACGCCGAAGTCGCAACTTTACCTCGGGTTCTCCGACCCCGCAAATCGAAACCGAAATATTTCTCTAAAATACCACCCAGCTATTCTCCCACCCTATTTTTACCTCTTGACGTCGTGTTATGTGAGTGGCGGGGAAAACCACCCCCTCACTTCCACCCTCCCCCCCCTCTAAACACTGTTCAATCTCGCTAATTACATTTCGCCAGGACGGACTGTATGTGGCGGGAGAGAAATATGTGTGTGGCATGGCCTGTGTATTTTGAAAATGAGGGCCGTGGTAGTGAATTAGGGGGTGAAGGGGATGGGAAGGGAGAGAGAGAAGGAGAGACAGAGATAAAGAGAGAAAAGATAGAAAGACAGATATTCTGTGAAATAAAATTTTTGGAAGTCGTGAAAAAATCACCCCCACGCAAAGGAAACAAAAATAAATATCAGTGAACTCATAATTAACTTATGTAAACGGCCCGAAGGAGAGATAATTTTTTTATATATCATCATTTCGTTTAACTTGGCATTTTCTGCCGACCATATAAAAATTAATTAAAAAGTTTTAGTGCTTAAAATTCTTCTGCTCAATTCCGCGGATGAACTTTTTCTCCTGCAACGTAAGCGGGGCCAATAAAGCATAATTAGATATAATATGAAAATACGAAAACTTTTCAAATCTCAATTTTTAAAAAACTGTAACAGAGAAAAGGAATTTGCCGGAATTTCACTTTGTGTCGCTTAATATATGAGTAGTGAAAAAATAAAAAGGATTAACATTGTGGAATGTCATTCACCTACAATCTAGGAGCGAAGTGAACATGTTATCAACATTTATCTGCCTTACTAAACAGGCCTTGCACGATCATAATTCGCCTTGTAAGGACCCACGTTCGATTACCGGTTTGGTAATCCTAAGTTAGGATTTCCGTGGTTTCCTAAATCACTCAAAATGTTTGTAATATACGCACTTTAAAGGATACTGAAAAAACTGTTGTTTTATGTCTCATTGAAACATGTTTATGTGGTTTTTACGTGTTTTAAGTTCTGTAAAATATTTTCGGGTTCTTATATCCTTAAATTAATAAATTAATAAATAAACAAACATTGGAACAAAGAACAGACTCAGATATTAAATGTAAAAAATTCGTATCGTTACATCTATCTTGCTTTGTGAATAATTTTAATATAAAAATCAGGTAAGTCGGGTAAATATAACATTAATGTTTTGTTAGGGGGAGGGGGGAGGATAGTATAGCACCCACTGAATTGACAGCGCTCTTTAACCACCATCCCTGAAGTGTACAAGAGAAGAGACCCACGTAATGCACGAATTAAGGACAGGGGATAGTCCCGAGGAAACCCACCGGTCATTGACTAGCCTTAGTGCGTTTCCCACTTGCGAAAATCCATACTCGGCGTCCTACGGGGATCCAGTGCTGTGCGTGCTTGGTAAGTTGTCAACTTGGCTATCGCATATTCAAATAGGCTTCTCGAAACAGTGTTTCTACTACTCTCTGCTCGCACTCACAATTAAATAATTTTTCCATACTCCTTCTGTTTGTATTTCGTAGCATACTACTAAATACTTGTTTCAAAAAATAATCATATCAGGCATATTTATCCATGTACAATGCCGCTTTAATTCATTCATTCGGTTACTAAATGATTTCGTAGGGTTTTAGCACTTTTTGTCATATATTTATGTAATCAACTGTATTATTTCTTAGTTGTTAAATGAAGCTAATATGACGTTACGCCATTACAGAGCTCCAGCGCCAGGCCAAAGACTATGCAATTATACAAAAGCGATATGACGCGAAGGTGATATTTAAGTTAGCGTACTAGTTCGCGGATTGGTTGTGTGNGAAGTTAGCGTACTAGTTCGCGGATTGGTTGTATGTTGCTTTGAGACAGACCTTATGCCTGATTGGCTCCGTCGTACTGTGGCACGATATCCTAGTGATTCACCCGGCGTTTGGCAGGCTCATCTCTGGCCGCTTATTAGTCCACCATATGTAGCCATATAATCCATCCTGGAGTTTGGCGGTTTTGCTTCTGTATACTTAAACACTTTGAGTGCGGAACATATTTACTGACAACTAAGACAAACTAGAAGGGAGTCGCCTATATTCAAGACTGCGTAACCATCAGTTTTGTTAGTCTATGTATTTCGCATTTTGAGCTGTCTTATTGGTTCACGAAACACCGGACACGCTTAGTATACTTACCGAAAAAATTTAATTACTGGCCGACACTCTGGCAATATTATACTGGTTTGAAAGTGCCCCAGTCATATGTGTTTTTACCTATGTTGAAAAATGCACAATCCATTCTGTTCATTTGAGTATTTCGCACTGGAGTGTTGCTGACGAAATATTACGTTCAAAATAACCTTACGAAAACTGGTGGCGAATACATAAGCGGTACAGTCAATTAGTTCATGGACGCCGTTGTTCGTGGCAGCCTACACTCGAGGCGTCAGTCAGTCCATGAACTTCTTGTCCATGGTAGTGTTTGTTCACCTGTGTCTTCAAAGAGTGCGGATATCGTAACGTAATGGCAAACTCGACAATACTCAATTAAATTGAGGTGACGCCACATTATGCCGGGAGCACTCGTAGTGTTTATTATTGTGTGCCAGGGCTGAAACCAAGAGAGAGAGAGAGAGAGAGAGAGAGAGAGAGAGACTCACCGTCCTCTCGCCGAGGTTCCTGACGCGGCAGTGCACGAAGGCCGTGCCGCNGTCGCAACTTTACCTCGGGTTCTCCGACCCCGCAAATCGAAACCGAAATATTTCTCTAAAATACCACCCAGCTATTCTCCCACCCTATTTTTACCTCTTGACGTCGTGTTATGTGAGTGGCGGGGAAAACCACCCCCTCACTTCCACCCTCCCCCCCCTCTAAACACTGTTCAATCTCGCTAATTACATTTCGCCAGGACGGACTGTATGTGGCGGGAGAGAAATATGTGTGTGGCATGGCCTGTGTATTTTGAAAATGAGGGCCGTGGTAGTGAATTAGGGGGTGAAGGGGATGGGAAGGGAGAGAGAGAAGGAGAGACAGAGATAAAGAGAGAAAAGATAGAAAGACAGATATTCTGTGAAATAAAATTTTTGGAAGTCGTGAAAAAATCACCCNCTCGCGAAAAAATCACCCCCACGCAAAGGAAACAAAAATAAATATCAGTGAACTCATAATTAACTTATGTAAACGGCCCGAAGGAGAGATAATTTTTTTATATATCATCATTTCGTTTAACTTGGCATTTTCTGCCGACCATATAAAAATTAATTAAAAAGTTTTAGTGCTTAAAATTCTTCTGCTCAATTCCGCGGATGAACTTTTTCTCCTGCAACGTAAGCGGGGCCAATAAAGCATAATTAGATATAATATGAAAATACGAAAACTTTTCAAATCTCAATTTTTAAAAAACTGTAACAGAGAAAAGGAATTTGCCGGAATTTCACTTTGTGTCGCTTAATATATGAGTAGTGAAAAAATAAAAAGGATTAACATTGTGGAATGTCATTCACCTACAATCTAGGAGCGAAGTGAACATGTTATCAACATTTATCTGCCTTACTAAACAGGCCTTGCACGATCATAATTCGCCTTTTAAGGACCCACGTTCGATTACCGGTTTGGTAATCCTAAGTTAGGATTTCCGTGGTTTCCTAAATCACTCAAAATGTTTGTAATATACGCACTTTAAAGGATACTGAAAAAACTGTTGTTTTATGTCTCATTGAAACACGTTTATGTGGTTTTTACGTGTTTTAAGTTCTGTAAAATATTTTCGGGTTCTTATATCCTTAAATTAATAAATTTATAAATAAACAAACATTGGAACAAAGAACAGACTCAGATATTAAATGTAAAAAATTCGTATCGTTACATCTATCTTGCTTTGTGAATAATTTTAATATAAAAATCAGGTAAGTCCGGTAAATATAACATTAATGTTTTCTTAGGGGGTGGGGGGAGGAGAGTATAGCACCCACTAAATTGACAGCGCTTTTTAACCACCATCCCTGAAGTGTACAAGAGAAGAGACCCACGTAATGCACGAATTAAGGACAGGGGATAGTCCCGAGGAAACCCACCGGTCATTGACTAGCCTTAGTGCGTTTCCCACTTACGAAAATCCAGACTCGGCGTCCTACGGGGATCCAGCGCTGTACGTGCTTGGTAAGTTGTCAACATGGCTATCGCATATTCAAATAGGCTTCTCGAAACAGTGTTTCTACTACTCTCTGCTCGCACTCACAATTAAATTATTTTTCCATACTCCTGTTTGTATTTCGTAGCATACTACTAAATACTTGTTTCAAAAAATAATCATATCAGGCATATTTATCCATGTACAATGCCGCTTTAATTCATTCATTCGGTTACTAAATGATTTCGTAGGGTTTTAGCACTTTTTGTCATATATTTATGTAATCAACTGTATTATTTCTTAGTTGTTAAATGAAGCTAATATGACGTTACGCCATTACAGAGCTCCAGCGCCAGGCCAAAGACTATGCAATTATACAAAAGCGATATGACGCGAAGGTGATATTTAAGTTAGCGTACTAGTTCGCGGATTGGTTGTGTGTTGCTTTGAGACAGGCCTTATGCCTGATTGGCTCCGTCGTACTGTGACACGATATCCTAGTGATTCACCCGGCGTTTGGCAGGCTCATCTCTGGGCGCTTATTAGTCCACCATATGTAGCCATATCATCAATCCTCGAGTTTGGCGGTTTTGCTTCTGTATACTTAAACACTTTGAGTGCGGAACATATTTACTGACAACTAAGACAAACTAGAAGGCAGTCGCCTATATTCAAGACTGCGTAACCAACAGTTTTGTTAGTCTATGTATTTCGCATTTTGAGCTGTCTTATTGGTTCACGAAACACCGGACACGCTTAGTATACTTACCGAAAAAATTTAATTACTGGCCGACACTCTGGCAATATTATACTGGTTTGAAAGTGCCCCAGTCATATGTGTTTTTTACTATGTTGAAAAATGCACAATCCATTCTGTTCATTTGAGTATTTCGCACTGGAGTGTTGCTGACGAAATATTACGTTCAAAATAACCTTACGAAAACTGGTGGCGAATACATAAGCGGTACAGTCAATTAGTTCATGGACGCCGTTGTGCGTGGCAGCCTACACTCGAGGCGTCAGTCAGTCCATGAACTTCTTGTCCATGGTAGTGTTTGTTCACCTGTGTCTTCAAAGAGTGCGGATATCGTAACGTAATGGCAAACTCGACAATACTCAATTAATTTGAGGTGACGCAACATTATGCCGGGAGCACTCGTAGTGTTTATTATTGTGTGCCAGGGCTGAAACCAAGAGAGAGAAAGAGAGAGAGAGAGAGAGAGACTCACCGTCCTCTCGCCGAGGTTCCTGACGCGGCAGTGCACGAAGGCCGTGCCGCCCAGCTGCACGGTGATGTTGCTGATGGTGTTGTTGTCGAAGCTGGGCTCCGTCAGCCGCTGAAACTCCTCGAAGTTGGAGTACCACAACTGCTGCCACTCTGCGTGCCTGTGGGGCAGCTCCCTCCTACCTGCGACACAACACACGCACGTCATTTTCAACATCTCCGCCCGGATCTTGATTGGTGTATTCATGAGCTAGATGGTGGACTGGATATGTGGGTTCAGTGAGGGAATCTGACAGTGTGTCGGTGGGAGAATTGCAAGTATAGGTTATGTGGGGAGAGAATTGGGTGCATCAGCTTGGTGCTGAACTAGATGTATGGGTTCGGTGAGTGATTGTAATGTACGTAGGTTGTGTGCGGGGATATTTGAATGCAAAAGCTTGATTGAGGAAACAGTGGAGGAAACGGGACAGTCCCGAGAAAACTCGCTGACCAGTGGCATTGTCTGGCACGAATTCCAACGTGCAACAATCCGGNGGAAACGGGACAGTCCCGAGAAAACTCGCTGACCAGTGGCATTGTCTGGCACGAATTCCAACGTGCAACAATCCGGGAGCGGCCCAACCGGTAATTGAACCCGGTCCACCTTGGTGGGAGTCGAGAGCTCTAGCACCACCGTTGCTTCGGTGGAGGAACGAAATGTTTGATGTCATTCGGGAAGATAGGAAAATATATTACTTTTGTGAGTGGGTAACTGTTCTTTGAATCGTTACACGTATTTATCAGCGAGATTGCAAATGTCAGTATTTCTCACAGCCCCATGCCAGTTATCCAGAATGAATATGAACACATTTGACAGCATAAGGCCGTCATGACAAACGAAATTTTCGTCTTTCATAGACTCAAATCTCAGATTTCAATATTACAATAAATTCTTCACGTGACGCTTGGCTCGCAGCTTGCTCACAACCTGGACTTCTATGTTGTGGCACTTCATTTACTGTAATTACAACATACTTTCTACAAAGCATATTGTTATTTGTAAAGTTACCGAAATGAAACAATTAAATGTAATGGAGGTATTATAAAGTCACTAAGCACTTTAACAAATGTAATTTTTACTATCTTTGGCAAAATACAATTTTTACAAGCACTCCGTTTAGTTGTTTTCACAACAGTAAAATAATTTCCAGGGATAGTTTGTGGGAAGGAAACAAGAGCCAGCGCTTTTTATTATGTTTGATATGTATTTTTATATCAGTATAAATCAATTAAAACTGGTATAATTTAAAGAAATCCGGTGGAAAACCTGTTTTGAGATACCCATTCTGTGTATACGTGAACATCTACAATTTTTTTGAAGAGTACATGTCAGGTTTATTGTCCGGGATATTCGCAGATATACTCTACGGTAGCCAGACTGAAGCTTTCACGCTATAACGCTGATGCTGTTCGCCCATTGGCTGCTGGATTTGCGAGAAGCCATTTTCTCATTATAGTCGCTGCCGCTTTTGTTAAATGGCTGTTGATTACTGCCACAAACACTGCTCTAAGGTCACTCGAATAAACTACGATACAATCACAATGGAACACAGCTTGTTCTCACTGATTAATTTTCCGGGTGTTTAGCAATGCGCCATGTCAGAGTGTAACTACGAAAGCCACACNACAGCTTGTTCTCACTGATTAATTTTCCGGGTGTTTAGCAATGCGCCATGTCAGAGTGTAACTACGAAAGCCACACAAAATGTTACAAAAAAAAATGTTTGTACAGTTATCCGAAAAATAAACTCGCTTTTATATGGTGCGTATTTTTAATTTTTCGTGCACAGAATCACTTTTATTGTCGTAAGATAGTAAAATAAAAAAAAACCACTTAAATATGTTTATGTTATTTACACCCAATATATTTTTCATGTGGTTCATAAAACACACCTATTACAAAAACAGTTTAGATCATAATTTTGCAGAATTTATTANCAGCTTGTTCTCACTGATTAATTTTCCGGGTGTTTAGCAATGCGCCATGTCAGAGTGTAACTACGAAAGCCACACCAAATGTTACAAAAAAAAATTTTTGTACAGTTATCCGAACAATAAACTCGCTTTTATATGGTGCGTATTTTAAATTTTTCGTGCACAGAATAACTTTTATTGTCGTAAGATAGTAAAATAAAAAAAACCACTTAAATATGTTTATGTTATTTACACCTAATATATTTTTCATGTGGTTCATAAAACACACCTATTACAAAAACAGTTTAGATCATAATTTTGCAGAATTTATTATATTTTCAAGACAGTATAAATTATAGAAGCTCTTTATTTACGAGTAGTTTATGAAGTAACAATTATTAACACGTATAATTTATTAAGATATTAAACTAGGAAAGAAAATTTCTAAATATCTCACAATAATGCCTTCGCCCTTTACAATCGATCACCAGTTTCGAAATCATTATATTAAAAGCAAACGTCTGAAGTCTTGGGCTTACGAACAAGAAAGTTGCGGCAGTTCTTTTTAAAGAATGTATTTAAATAACTTAGAAAGCTTATACAAGAAACGGATTATTTATTTTAATATCGAGTTCACTCACATTAAACATTTTAACCCACTTTTTGCAATCAACCACAAACATAAATAAATTTGTGGGTCAACCAAATTTTCGGCTGCTCAAAGATCCAGAAATAACAAATTTTCACGTTAACCGCCGAGTTGAGGCATAAATATTAAACGCCCCGTCATCACTCGTGATAACCCAATTTGTCGAATATCTGGTGGGTTGAGGCTTGGGTTTGCAATAATTAAACACGCTCGCAAATTAGTGTGGGCCCGCGCATTAATTGGTTCCTGTTTCTGGATTAACAAGTTCATTAGAGTGGATTAATTATACAAGAAGTGTGTGTTTTCGAGCCCTGCGATTTATATTTTAAACGAATTGTAACGCTGTAATTAATCCCTGCGTCCTGAGTTCGTTTACAACAGTGAGAGACTGCAATGGCTGTACATTGGGAAAGAGATAACTGGAAAACACCTACCTGTGGTCTTTTTGTGTTAATTGAAGCTGTGCGTGTGTTTAATACTGATAACGTAACCCACGATAACAGAGAAATTAAGTCCACTGCGTACAAGCAATATGCAAAACTGCATTCGTGCGTAGTGAAATGGAATGGCAGTTCCAGATATGCTGATGTGTTTTGTCCAAGTTTTATGGTCTGATCTAGACAATAAATGGTGAAATTGGATTCCTTATGCATTAAAATAGAGTTGTTATAAATTAGTTACTCATATGTATCAGTAATAAATATTTTAAAAATTTGTCACACATGCTTATGACGTATTTCAAAATAACCACCATATCAAAATTTAAGTATAGATAAGAGGTATCACTCCACCCCTGCTACTTTAGTGCGTTAACTAGACGACTTCGGTTTCTCAAGATCGATACGTGCTGTGGAAAGACGTTTCGGGAATACGCCTCACGAAGCTGTATCACAGTAATTCATTTTCGAAACAGGCTGTGTTGCGCACTGGGATTAAGGCCATAATATCGCACAGTGAAGGTTAACCGTACCACTTGACTGGCACTACCTCATCAACAAATACAACCGCACTTAGTAATCTTCGTCAATTCTGTACAAAATTTCAACTCATACCGCATTTGCGTATTACCACCCTTTAACATTAGCAGCTGCTGTAACATCTTGCACCACATAAAACAAATGACTGGTCACTTTTATCACGCGGAATGGGAAGGCGGATGAGCGGCCTGCCATCTGGAATCTATAGTTAAAACTTTACGATACAGACATTATTTTTAAAGTTATTATCGGCAACTAATTCATAACAAACCTGCGTATTGAAATTTCATCGGCCAGCATGTGGAAATAATAATAAAGAAGTAAATGTTTGCTATATGCTTACAGTCTTCATTGCAAAATAATAACCCACATGAAATGTGAGACGAAACAAACATCCACAAAACAAATATAATAGAGCCGACCACGTATAAAATAATAATAATATGCCTTGTCTTTGCAGAAGAAAGAATGTATAAACTTAAAAGATTAATAATGCACCTGCTTTGGTATTATATGGCCAACTTATTGAAGACAGCAAGATAGGCGAATAATGCGATGCAACAGAAAGCGGGCCACACCGAAAATCCTTACACTAACAACACTGTCGATTTACCTATTTTAAAGTTTGTACGACTAGCCTTAGTGGTATATATCACACATTTTTTTTTAACTTTATACTTCCTCCTACATAAAATAGGTTGTTCGGATCTATTTAAGAGTTAACGGTGTTCGGGTAACAAAAGCATTATAGGTTTGATTCCCGGCTGTGTTACGAGCAATTTTCGCAATTGGAAAACTTTGCAAACGTTGTAGACTGAAGGGATTTCTCCAGCTGTTTATGTTTACAGTAAACTTGCATTCCCTTGATGTTCCATATCCACCTATCATGTCTATAGACGTTCAAGATATAGTTTTTAACACTTCGAGGACTATACCTGACTCTAACTCGTGCTGCGGTAGTGAAACGTATTCCTTTGTCTTTGAAAACAAAAATATCACGGATATGCTTCCGTTACTCTCCTAGTTTTAATGTTGACCTATCATGACCACTATATCACAACAATTGTAAATTTTGTAATCAAATATTTCAAATGTTTATTCGCTTATAGAAATTAATACTATGGTCTTCATGATGATGTTACACATGACAAGTTACTGTAACTCTGACATAGTCAGCTTGTTATATTCATTAGCCATCAACCAGCTAATAGTGAAATATTTCATTATGGTGAGCACGATCGGTGTAATGTGCACCAGTTGTAAGTAGAAATTAACAGACCAAAAGAAATGGAGCTCTCTGTAGTGGAGTGTATAGACAACACAACACTAGCTTGCGACTTCCAGTAAAAACGCTCAGACTTTAATACATAATTCAGACTACTTAACTAACTGGAATGCTGTTACATAAATATACAGCCAGTCATGTCTTACCAAGGAGTTAAACTCACGATCTGTCGAAGCTGTCTGTCATCGAACTAACAATGCCGCGTAGTCCCTACAGCACGCCTTGCAAATCATCCCGGTTGGCGTACTTGACGACCTCGCATTATAAACGGGGGTTGCTGGACTCCGGATATCACACGGTCCATATACCTTTCAGAACAATCACACATGAAAACATTCAGAAACAGATCACTGATGTACAACAGGGGTCACGTACACATGTCGTGTGACGACGCATGCCAAGCTACACAGCGCAGAATGTGTCTTTCGGCATATGAATACACTCGAGAATGCTATATGGGATCAATATGATAGCCGCAAAATAGCACTACAAAAATGTCACCATATTAAAATCGTTTTGTAAACATAAACATTTTCGAATATGCTTTGGCGAGAGCAAGTGGTTTTTGAATATGATAATCACAAAAAAAAATTATTCAATATAAAAAGACATTGAAGAACCAAAAAAACTGGTACACCTGCCTAATATCGTTTAGGACCCCCGCGAGCACGCAGAAGTGCCGCAAGATGACGTAGCATGGACTCGACTAACGTCTGAAGGTATGCAGGAGGCAATCCGCACCATGAATTCTGCAGGGCAGTCCACAAATCCATAGGAGTGCGAGGCGGTGGAGATCTCTTCTGAACAGCACGTTGGAAGGCATCCCAGATATGCTCAATAATGTTCATGTCTGGTGATTTAGGTGGCCTATGGAAGTGTCTAAAGTCAGAAGAGTGTTCCCGAAGCCACTCGGTAGCAACTCTCGACGTGTGGGGTGTCGCATTGTCCTGCTAGAATTGTCCATCTCTGTCGGAATGCACAATTGACATGAATGGGTGAAGGTGATCGGACAGGGCGCTTACGTATTTGTCACCTGTCAGAGTCGTATCTAGACGTATCAGGGATCCCATTTCACGCCAACTGCACACGTCTCATACCATGACAGAGCCTCCACCAGCTTGAACAGTCCCCTGTTGACATGTAGGGTCCATGGATTCATGAGCATGTGTCCATACCCGTACACTCCATCCACCCGATAAAATTGGAAACGAGACTCGTCAGACCAGGCTACCTGTTTCAAGTCATTAACAGTCCAATGGCGGTGTTGGCGGGCCCCGGCGAGGCGTAAAGCTTTGTGTCGTGCAGTCAACAACGGTACACGAGTGGGCCTTCAGCTCAGAAAGCCCATATCAATGATGGTCCATTGAATAGTTCGCACGCTGGTATTTGTTGATGCCCCAGAATTGAAATCTGCGCCAATTTGAGAAAGGGTTGCACGTCTGCCACGTTTAATGATTCTCGTCAGTCGTCGTTTGTCCCGTTTGTTCACGATCTTTTTCCGGCCGCAGCGATGTCGAAGATTTGATGTTTTACCGAATTCCCGAGGTACACTCGTGAAATTGTCGTACGCGAAAATCCAACTTTTATCGCTACCGCGGAGATGCTATGTCCCATCTCTCGTGCGCCGACTATAACAACACGTTCAAACTCACTTAAATCTTGATAACGTGCTATNAACACGTTCAAACTCAAGTAAATCTTGATAACGTGCTATTATAGCAGCAGTAACCGATCTAGAAAATTTGCCAGACGCTTTTTGTCTTATATAGGCACTGCCGACCACATCGCGTTACTCTGATTGGTTTCTTACCTCTGCTATTTGCATACGCACGCCTATANGGCACTGCCGACCACATCGCGTTACTCTGATTGGTTTCTTACCTCTGCTATTTGCATACGCACGCCTATACCAGGTTTTTGGCTCTCCAGTGTACGACACTTGACAGAAAATACAATGACGAGATAAACTTTTCCTTGGCGTACAAACAGACGAAGCAGAGCTTTTAATTGTAGAACCAGATCAGATGAAGCTTGCGATAAGGGCGAAGTTGCCATTTGTACCACGGGCGCCATCGTCATTAAGCACAAAGCTCTTACCTTGCTTGCAGCGTACTCGCCGTGTGGCGTGTAAGTACGGGAGTTTTAAGACATGACACTGAAATGGTCTTGAGAGTAAGTACTTATCAACGTTCAATACAGGAACCTGTCATAGTTTTGATCGTGTCCTGGTGGCATAAGTAATTTTTATTTTCAATTCAGTAGTCTAACAAATCAGATTATAACTATTTCAGAGGCCTCCTTATAATTTACAGCATACATGATAGGCTTAAAAGTACCATCCTCGTATGGAGTATGTTTTCTTTCCGTAAGTAAACTTTGTGGGGTACGTTTAATAGTTTTGTAAAAAAAAGTATTTAAAATTTTTAATTACGCTGCAACGCAGTTAACGTTTTAGGGAGACGGGCTCCTTAATTAAACGTCAAGACATGTAATTATTCTTCCCGAATCACCGTCAACTTTACTTAAATCATGGCAGTCAGTGTGCCCGTTAATATGTATAAATCACACGCAGAGATTTTTTTTAATGCTGGACAAAAATTTTAGTGATTTTCTGCTAATCAGCTATAACAGAGACGGCCACAGTAAGGGACGGAAATGAGACGTATGTGGTAATGTGCGAAGGATATTGTTTTTGTGTTCATCTCTTTGGCTGAGATCACTGATGTGGTACTTTCACACCACGCCCAATGTCGTAACTTTGTGCTTCATACAAGGTTCCGGGTAGGATGCTGGCTAAGCAGCGTATGTGAGTGACTTTAGATATAGTTGTAGCATGTAAATAATTTCGATACTAACCCACCGGCATAAAGTGAGCACTATCTCAAGCGATTTGTCAGTCATAAACACAAAGACTTAAATACCTTTATACAGAATAAAAACTTAGAATTGCACAAGTGCTTCAANGATTTGTCAGTCATAAACACAAAGACTTAAATACCTTTATACAGAATAAAAACTTAGAATTGCACAAGTGCTTCAAAAATTTTCGTTAAAAACAGTGGCGTACGGACAATATGAATAATATTTAAGCTACCCCATGCATTATAAGGTGAAAAGATTGATTGGCAAGTGGTACTAGTAGGTAGGGTAAGTAATGGGGTAACTTCAAAGGATAAGGCAGATTTTACAAATTCGGAAATTGGGGGCAACAAATCTTTGGATCCTGGGTAAAAGAGAGGGAACGGGTTATGGAGTTGCGGTGATCACGAACGAAAGGTAAACGCGCATTGCTCTCCAGTTTCATGTTCAACGGGTGAGGTAAAGANTGGGTAAAAGAGAGGGAACGGGTTATGGAGTTGCGGTGATCACGAACGAAAGGTAAACGCGCATTGCTCTCCAGTTTCATGTTCAACGGGTGAGGTAAAGATCTATGGTTTGTGAAGATAGTGGTGGGGGAAGATCGTGCGCCAGAGGAGAACCGTAGTCTAGGTGGGGTTGGAACGCGGCTCTCACGGAATCATTTGCGATTACGACAGACGTCCTCAGTCGTGCTCAGAGACGAAGAACGTTTTTCCACCCCTTGTCACGCCCTTAAAACCCGTAGCTTTCTCCGTCACAATGGCTTCCTTCATGCTCCAGCTTCCTCTGTCCTACCCCCTCCCCGGTCATACCCTTTCCACCCAGTTCCAATTCGAGTAATGAATCAGATAGCTGCTCGGGAGGCATAAGGGAGGAATGGTGGGAAGTGGGTAGTTTCTAAGCAATGTACACCCCTTCATGCCCCCAAACTCCCTGCACGATCCTTGATGTCATTTCAACCCTGACCTGATGAATCCACGCATTTTTCTCAGAAACGGGGCAGCAGGGCGCGAATTTATTATTTTCGCCGGCTCCCGGCGCGTCCAGGGAAACTTAATCGTGCGATTTGTTCGCGTCGGCGGTGATTAAGCGCGTAAGAGTAATTCCACGGGAAGAATATTAATCACGGTAGCTTCCCCCGGGGGGTTTTACGAGGCTAACCTTCCTTTTAATTAATCAGCTTTGTCACCGATAATTTGGCGGAGAAGAGTCGGTAGCCAACTATCATGGAAGGGCAAAAAGAACAAAAATCACCCATAGAGGAAGATTTTCTGCGCGCTCTGACCCTGAACTGTTTCGCTTCGTCCTCCAGATCAGAGGAATTATAAGTGATANAGAGGAAGATTTTCTGCGCGCTCTGACCCTGAACTGTTTCGCTTCGTCCTCCAGATCAGAGGAATTATAAGTGATATTCGTATTCAATTCCACTGCAATAGTGTTGTGTGTTTTTTGCAAAACTCTAATTTTCCTCGTATTCTAAAAATTTATATAGCGTGCGTTGTTCATGGTGTAACTAAACTNAGAGGAAGATTTTCTGCGCGCTCTGACCCTGAACTGTTTCGCTTCGTCCTCCAGATCAGAGGAATTATAAGTGATGTTCGTATTCAATTCCGCTGCAATAGTGTTGTGCGTTTTTTGCAAAACTCTAATTTTCCTCGTATTCTAAAAATTTATATAGCGTGCGTTGTTCATGGTGTAACTAAACTCAATACCGTTAAAATGTGACAGTTTCAATATCACAAAGTAAGGACAAGCCAATGCATACTAAAAAAGTATTATATTTTTACAAGCAAAACTCATTTCAAATGTTGGTTGTTCATTAATTTTGCAGATGTTTACATTTCTGCTAAAATAAGCATCGCAGTTATTCATAACGGTACTGCATATTAAATTACATGTGCAATGTTTGAACTAATAGCCTGATCGCAAATACAGTCAAAAAGGATTTCGCTTTAGTTGCACGTTCGCAAGCACATAACATCTTTTCTCTCTCTCTCTCTCTCTCTCTCTCTCTCTCTCTCTCTCTCTCTCTCTCTCTCTCGTTTTCAAAATTTTGGTAATTATCGGTTTTTCTCTCATACTCAGCCACACATCGGAAATAGCAACTGAAAATCCCACAAAATAATGACGAGGTTTATCGTTACATCTCATGGTGCCTTTTTGATTTATATAAAGAAACCGGAAAAAGAGTTGTATGATAACCCCATCATTTGTTGTCATTCTTTTACTGCTGCATTGATATAGAAGGTTAGGAGCAGAGATTGCATGTAATCGTTCATTTCCTAAGGGTCCTAAGGGAGTTAAACGAAATTTTCGAATGATTTGCTGTGAGGCACAACTGTAACATGGCTTTCCTTGACTTGCCGTGCCTTCGCTTTATTCTGTTTACACTGACATATTCATCATGATTTGCTCCATTTGTCATGGTTTCTCCGTTCAAATAGGCTTCCATTTGATGTACTAATGTCTCCACTCTTTCGGTATTCGATCTGACACGATTGCCATACAACGCCTTACGCACGTGTATCGTAATTCGCAACGCTCACACTCATAATAACGGGATCGAGTTCTCAGACTGTCTTATACCGGAGTCTCGAGTCTGTGTCTGTACGGTCTAGGTAGAAGATCGTTCGGCCACTGAAATTTCAGTTATTTATTGAATTCTGCTTTGTAATGACTATAGTAATGCAATGCTATAATTGCACAAAACTATAGTTCGAATTTGTGCAGGTTTTTTAGATAAATAATACCTCAAAAAAATTTCATCTATTTTAAAGGTTTATGAAAATGGTAACTTAAATGTCCACATTTCCATAACTGAAAAATAAACGAGGCACAGTTTCTTTTCATAAAATTTTGCTACCAGATGATGGCTTTCATTCATAATAAATATTTGTAGTTGAGGCCTGGAGCTTTAAGGAGGCTAGGCTGCAGTCGTTTGCTACGCCTTCAGTCAATCCGTTGTTTTTAGTAAATATTTGTAGACATATTTCAGACGACCTCAGAGTAGAGGACAAAATCGGATGAAAGTGGAGGCCACCCAACGTTTCCATAGAAAGATATGGAATGCCGTTCCATACTGAGACAAAAGTTCGCCTAAGCTACTCGCAGAATAAGCACTTTATTGTAGCGTTCAAAACCTCTCACACTGTAACAAGGGGCATATTGTAAAGGACGAAAATATAAAGTAAATTTGAGTTCATACGTGATGGTGTGTTTTATACATAACTTGAGTCGAGGAGAAGGCATTGGACGATCCAAACTATTAGGCTGAGAGGTGAACTCCTACCTCTCTTTGGAGCCCGAGCAGAATTTCGCAGAGAAGAAATTCTTGAGTGTCTTTGATGGCGGCCTCTTTGGGATTGCTATGGTAATGAACGACATGGCGAGTAAGGCGCAAGTGTTGGCCGGGGTTGCTTAATGACATAGGTCGGTGCCTTTAACTCGGTGAGCGTTGGCGTGGCTCGAGCTATTGGGAAAACCCACTAGTGCCAATGAAAGTAAGGAGAATCACGTCCTGATCACAGACTGGACCAGGGTGACGTTGTTGGGGTCGCGCAGTAGGTCAGGTGACATAAATCTGCAGTCAAATCTCCATAATAAATTATTTTGAAAAAATGCACATATATCTTTGTTTATATATAAACGCAAGATTTCAACAGGAATAGAAACGTCCTGAACTTTAATGATTAATAAATAATTATTTATTTACAATTGTAACAATAACTAAGTATATATTTATTGCACACGTATAACAGAGGTTTACTCAAAGATTAAAAGATAATTTTTTTATAATCAATGTCTACTTCATTATAAGTAATTTAAGAATGAGTTATGCAAATATACTGAAACCATACAAATAAACTGTAATAATAAAAAAGACAAACCAAGAATTATAAAATTGACCCCATATCATATTTCAACAAAAATGATTAACTATCTCATGTAATAGCAAAACATAAATATTTATCAGTGATACAAAAATGAAACGACGAAGTAAATATAAATAATACAAAAGGAGGAACCTTCATAATAAAGGGATCGTTATATTTATATTTCATCACTCTTATCTTCATCAGTAGACTCTTCGTGACTGCTACTACAGCTACGAATGCTAAACTTAGGATCTTCACACGAGGCAAGGACTTTTTAGGCAAATATGAATGGTGATTGAATAGGATAGTTCTAACTGAAGAAAATCTTGGGGCTTAAGAAATTAACAAAAGGTGTACAAGGCAGGCATTAGTTGCCAGCCTGCACAATTATCTGCAACTTCTTTCGCTGTATCTTCTAAAATCTTTTGTCTGACATTCCTGGGCCTCCTCGCTGAGCATGCGTGTCGGTAACATAGCATATTCGATAACATTAGCTCCATAAATAACCACATTATGAACTGAAGGAGGCATATGGTTTCATGGATAATTCTCTGTGCCAAATTTTCCGCTTGCATAGAATATACATTGAAGGCTTCGGCACTTGCGAAAAACTAAAGGATAAGGCGCTGAGGATAGCTTCACATTTCTCTTTGAATTCTTCATTGATTCCTGTGATGGCAGAGACTTCGTGTGGTCATCAAAGAAACTGCGAGCTGCGCTTCCGTCATTACTCGTCCCGTCGCATTCCACAACTCGGTAGAAAAGAAATCCTGTTCCTAAACTGGATTTAGAATTTTTTTTTTTTTGCGTTTTTTTTTTTGCGTTTTTTGCTCACTCTGCGTTTCTTAGCTTCCACAGTAGCAAGTTGTAGAAGCTAGTATTTTATTTGTTTTATGTATGTGATAAACGATTTCTTCAAACCTAATTAGAAGGTGGGATGTAGAAGAACTTAGGGTATTATGGAATATGCGTTTAATACGGTATATTCCTTGGTGTCAGAGCGCAATCATCTTATATAGTGGTAACAGCTAACAGCTTCAACTACTTTATCGATCCAGAAAGGCCTCAACAGTGAGTGGTTGTGAATGGCCGTTTTACTGCAGTTGATCTCTTTTTCGTGTTTTGAAAACTTTATTAGGTACGTATTTATTACTGGTAATTCTAAAGTGTAAATAATGCAGCGAATGTCAAAATGGCCAGGAGGGCAGTAAGGCATACTTTCTCCGCTGGTTTTTCCATGTATTTCATACAACCTTAAAACATACTTCTTCATACTCCCAAGAAAAATATTAACCAACAGATTATAAAGTGAGCTCCACCAGGGTCCATCGGGGCCTGCCATCCTCCAGGGTAGATACAAACTTCCATATTCACAGATTGTTTCAAACATTCCGCCAGCATAATAAAACCATCAGAAGACTCGTCTATCTTGCTACTTTTTGACGGCATTCTTTGCACCACGGGAATACTGACGTGATAAACATTGCACCACCCACAAACTCCAGTCGCTAGACAGAACATTAAGTGTCACCTTAAAAGCTGTTACAGTAATTAAATTCGTCTTTGAATGAGAGAGAATACTAGACTATTTAATCAATATGATGTTGTGGTACCTTTTAGCATGACGTACTTACGCGTTCAAAGTGGCGAAATCGTTGCGGAGTGGAGATATTTGGGCGGCTCTTAACATCGAGGTCTTGAGAGCCGATGAGAGTGAAGTGAGGTGAGTGAAGCAGTGACAGAATTCAAGGGCGGGTGAAACGGGGGATCCCGAGAAAACCAGCAGACCAGTAGCATCGTCTGACACGATTCCCACATGCAAAATCTGGAAGTGACCTTTTCGAGAATCGATACCAGTTCATTTATATGGGAGGCGAGTTTGACCACTTCACCACCGCGGCCACAAAGTGAATTCGTTGTGAGTGGATTTCGAGTTACGGATATCTGCCACATTCACAGGGGTTTTTTTTCAAGGCGCCGATTTTTTATACTAATGAAGGCACATATACTGTAAAACACAGTCAATCCGTCAAGCACCTCAAGACCTGTAACGCCAATGGCCAACTTCTTTGAACAAGTCTTGAAATATCCAAAGAACATTTGGTTTGTTCTTCCGCATGAAATCTCACCTCCACCAAAGAAAAGAAGGGATAAAACAGAGAGAGAAGGCCAGAAACATCACCAGTCATTACATTCAAACAACACCAGAAGCGTATCTTGGAAAAATTGGAAATAAGAAGCCGTCTCGTAAAAGAACAAACTGACAATTGAAGAAAGACTGTAAAATGAAGAAAGCCATAAACCACGTCATAACAACAGCAGCGGCGACGATTCCATTCATTCCGATGCCACAGCAGTTTCTGATTGTTACAACCCCTACGCGTATCAAGAAGACAATGAGAAATGCATGTTTTGTTGTGGAAATTTTTTTCTGGGGATACAAGAGAAGAAGCATGGGTCTACTGCATTCTGTGCAGTCACTGCTCATTTAGGCAATACATCCATAGAGGAAAGCAATATAATTTACCTTTGTGATTATTGCAATGAAAAATATAATGATATAAAAGTGAATACTGCTTTTCAAGGCCTGAATTTTGTGTAATGTTATTGATAAACGCATGTTTTTTTTTAAACAGAAATGTTAGTACTACGTATTAACCTAAATATTAATTTTTACCCTACATTTACATTTTCCAAAAAAATATTTTTTACAAAAAGTGGTCATAAATAACCACGAAAAGCACCATACTTTCTTATTTGCTACTTATCTGCTACGAACCAAACCTTGATTCGATAAATGTTATTAGTGTTTTAAAAAAAAAGTAAATTGTATTAAAAATAATACTAGAAATTCCTCTATTGGGCAATTCTTTTAGTACAAAATCGCAGATAAAGGTTCGAAATAAACTCTCATTACAATAATATCATAACAAAATATCATTCAAAAAGTTTTCTTTTCTATAATCATATAGCATTTTGATAAGATGGCAATATATTTGCTAATCAATGCGAACGGAAATAACCAGGCTTCTCTAATTATCGCCTTACAAATCCACCTTGTAAACATTACAGCAATTGTTCATCTTTTAGCTGCTTTATACCGTCATACAATAATAAAAAATATGTGGGTCTTTTTTTTATTCTGAATAGCATAAACTATCTAGTTTATGACATTCTTAAAAACAATAAATGTAGGATTTTCAGTTTTGGGGATTTTGACGCAGATATGGGACATCTGATCAACTGTGGGCCAGAGAGAGTCCTCCATCAGCTCCTTTCTGGCTCGAGACTCCGCCAGTCCGCAGATCACGTCAGACTGACGTTGGACTCGTGGTGATAGTTGCTATAAGTTCACCTCACCAGGAGAGAGAGAGAGAGTAAAAACATAATTAAATCACGAAAGGGAAAATGTATAGGAGATGTACCAGAGAGTAATTCAGCCATGATAGCCATGCGTGCTTTATATATAACTATTACTGATTACAGTAGTGGTGGCCGCAGCAGCTAGGAATATTTTCATCAGTAGCACCTGCAAAGGCATGAAAACCACGTAGGAACGTGCCCTCCTTTGGTGAGTTGACTTCGAGCCTGAAGCGGTTACAATTGCAGGACGTTCTTGAGAACCAGACTCTTGAAAGCCCTGGAGCATAGGAAACCATATAGAGAAAAGGTCACGAAGGAAGGTTGCGTGACGGCGAGAGGGCTGTCTCGTATACAGAGCAGCGTCGAGGAGCTGTGTGGAGGTGAGTAGAAAGGGGATGGGCTAATATTTTTTCGCTAGACGAAATTGAAATCTGAATCACACGCGAAGATGGAAATAAATATAAGGACGACTTCGACGTCTTTGAAGTTCCAGAGGCATGGTAGTGCGTTGGAAGAGGGAGACCAGGGGGAGAGGGGGAAGGGGGAGAGAACCAGAAGAGAAAATATTGCGGCCTCATCGCCATCCACACGGACTCTTTCACTGTGTCGGTGGAGNAGGCAAGGTAAGTGAGAAAGGGGGAGAGAACCAGAAGAGAAAATATTGCGGCCTCATCGCCATCCACACGGACTCTTTCACTGTGTCGGTGGAGGACTTTCTTTTTTTGCCGGAGGGCGTGTAGAATCCCCGTTTTCCCCTCTCCCAATTTTCCCTTTCGCTGCACGTTCGACTTGGCGATTTCTTTACGCCTACTCTGGCCTGACTGGCCGTGTGCTCTGATCGATGCGGGTCGGAATAGGAATATCAACGGACGAAGGAGGGGGTGGGCTTTGGGGTGAATAGAAGGAAAGGGGGTGGTTCTACTTTGCCGTGCCGTCTCTCCTCCTCCTGGTCATGTTGTTAACTGCAGCGAAGGGTGGAGCGAATCGCCGCGAACTAAAGACACGATGTTTGCATAAGACCAAAATTGGTTTTCCCTTCTTAATATTTCGCGCCCGTAAGCTGGCAAGTCTGCAATCCACAACACATCGTCGCCAAGCTATTGATGTAATGGTATTAAAAACCTGGACGGCCAACATTTTTTGTATCGAGCGCTTTAAGATCTCGACAGAATACAGGGATTACTTCAATGTTTAAGCGTAGAGTAAATAACTACCCAGAGACGAAACGATGTGGCGGTTCCTTTGATGTGGGGACGACGCTCTGGTAATAGGCCTTGTGTGTGATTGGTTACTGCATTCTGGAATATGTTCCTTATTGACTGGGCTACCGGTTGGCGCATAGGTTACTAGGCGTAGATTGGCGAACGGCGTTCCAACATTTTGCTGGACAATGACGCTATTTTGTTGGCGTGTGCGGTTGGAGTTCGCACTATAAGCGGCTGTTTCGCCTTTATATAATTAAGTACTCCGCGATTTAGACCGTTCATATTAAAATAATTTTCCGTTATTCGATTAAAACTAGGATACGTCAATGTTCACGCATTATCTCACCGTTTAGAAATAAGTCTACCAATTTTTCAGCTGAATTATTCTGCCAATTCAAAATACGTAGGTTTTTGTCTCATCGCCGAAACTTGTATTAAAATTTTAATATAAAACCTGGTCGCTTTAAAATACCTCTTTTTTATCATTCACAATTCAATAATTAAATATACAGCTCGTTTATCTATAATGACACGTGTGTCATCTCAATGAAATAAGTTACATTTTGATTATAAGAAATAGGTTTTCCCATTCCTGAATTATTTTTCTTTGTTTCTCTGAATGTTTTAGTGATTGGCTAACAGTTCTGGGCCAGTTAGAACATACGACTTCTTATAATATGGAACAAGGGAACTATATACCGAATAGGGCAGAATTCAAACGATAAACTTCTTGAGGTGATTCCTAATGCAAATAAAATGGAAAATATGCAGGGTACTTTCTACCAAAATGTAATATTACAGGGAAAATGAACCCTCAAAAACCGAGATTGTAAACTGCATTTTGTCAATATATCTTAAACGAAGTGAGGTTAAACTACACATATTTGAACGTAGCTTTAGGTCATCGGGATCTTAAAGGCTCAGAGAAGACTCTTATTAATACGTCCCTTCGTAATGAAAATAACAGGGATGGCACTCTTTTTTGCAGGGAAAATTTTAACCATCAAGAATTACGAACGTTTGAAGCCAGTTTATTGAGCAATAAAGCCTAACAAAAAAAGTAATTTTGTTGCAATTGCCCAGGACACACCGTTTGCGTGTAAAACGGACACAAATCTTCGGCTGTAGCGATATAGTGCCTAGCACTAAGGCAATAGTACTAACGTGCGTGTGTGGTACGCTGCTGTGTCCACTGCAAAAACGAAGGTGGAGGACATTTTAAAAGCCTACTGTATAGAGCATGTACTATACATTAACAAGCTAGCAATAGTGAAGCTATCTCTTTGTTTCCGGCGACAGTCAGTATGTGGTTCCCTGCAGGGAGTGTTGGTTTTGCCTACGCGCCTGGAACTGTGTCGCCACCGAAAGTTACTTGTGCGTTTTACACGAAAAGTGTGGATCCTGAGCAGTTTCAACATAAGGAATATTTTTCTTAGTTAGGTTATACTGCTCAATAAACCAGCATCAAACGTTTATAATCCGTTACAGTAAAAAAATTTTCTGCAAAAAGAAATTGTAACGCTTGCCATTTTCAATACGAGGGGAGGTATAAGTAAGAGTTTATTCTTAGACTTTAAAATCCCGATATCATAAAACAATGTTCGAATAATTCCAGTTTAAACTTCTTCGTTTCCGATATTTTGCAAAAATACAGTTTAAAACCTCAATGTTTGATGCTTAGTCTCTCCATTAATATTGCATGTATCACTCTAACTGCAAACTTTGAAAATTATGATTTAATTTCAAATATAAATATTCTACCGGTTACAAAACACAACTTGTTCAGTGCGTTTGGTGCTGATAGTAATGCAATCTCCAGAGATGTGTTGAAGTACCTCACGAGTTCAGAATGTGCCATCTACTTTAAAATATTAAAGTAATTTTTTTGTTTTCAGATTGTTTCCAGTTTTCCTTTCTGTTTGTGGGGAAAAACTTTGGGTGACGTTACTTTGGAAAAAATCAAAAGTTGGTATACAAAATTTGAACCTGCACGAAAAATTACAGTGTTATATCTCAAGAACTGCAGTTTTGACAAATAACTATTCTTGGATACAAAGTCTTAAAATGATTCTCGGTTTACTTAAGAACAAAGAGGAATAATATAAAATATGCCTTCCTTAAAGGTTCTGAGGAAGCTGGTTATCAGAGAACAGCAGTAGATGTTGGAGAAAACGTGTATTTACTTACTACTGTATGCGAGAATTATTAAAAATATGTACGAGGGTTATTCGGAACGTAAGGTCCGAATAGCCGTAACTAATCGAATGTCGCGCGAACATTGTAACGCGCATGCGCACCGACTCCCAGCATGCCTTGCTCGTCAAACGATGCCATTTTCATTGGTATTGTTGCAGTGTGCTGTTTACAGTGTCAGTTCAAAATGTTTAAAACAATTGATCAGCCCGCCGACTGTGAAATACGGCCAGTGATTCGGTTTTTGACAGCAAGGAATATTTCAGCAGCGGAAGTTCATCGACAGATAAGTCAAGTGTATGGCTCCAATGCGATGAGTGACAGCAAAGTGCGTAAGTGGGTGAGAGCTTTCAAGGACTGACGGGAAAATGTCCATGATGAACCGCGATCAAATCGACCATCAGTGATCATAGAAGATTTGGTCAAAGCCGTGGACGAAAAGATTCGTGAAGACCGGCGATTCACAATTTCAACTTTAGTATTGGAATTTCCCAATGTGGGTAGAACAACGTTGCACAAAATTGTCTCTGAAAATTTGCAATTTCACAAATTGTGTGCACGTTGGGGTCCTACGCTGATTACTGAGGAACACCAAATGAAAATAATGGCTTGTGATCTTGATTTTTTGGACCGATATCATAAAGAAAGTGATCAATGTTTACAGAAAATTGTCAGAGAGGAAGAGACGTGGGTTTCTCACAGGACACCAGGGTCTAAACGTCAGTCAATGGAATGGCGTCACCCGACATCACCAGTCAAATTCAAGGCCAAGCGGACAATCTCAACACGCAAGGTTATGGCAACCGTATTTTGGGATAGACATTGAGTTTTGTAAGTCGAGCTTATGTAGCAAGGGACAACAATCAATACAGCCGCTTACTGCGCCACCCTGACTAAACTTCAACGTGCAATACAAAATAAGTGACGAAGCCTTCTGCCGTCTGGAGTTTTGTTGCTGCATTACAATGCCAGACCCCATTCCGCCATTGACACCCAAAATCTGATCAGATCTTTTGGATGTGAACAGATTGACCACCCACCGTACAATTCAGACTTGGCGCCGAGCGATTTTCCCTTGTTCCGCTATTTTTAGGTACTCTTGCCAATTGGTATCACTTAATATATGAAGAGTGTCGAAAAATAAGCCTTAGATTCCCCGGAAAAGGATAGGTTAATGATAATAACAACTGAGAATGGTAATAGAGGTCCAAGGCCGAGCAGGCGCTAGCCAAAGGAGAGGTGATCAGGGGAAGCCAGGAATAGAAAGCTAGACATCCCTCACTTCTTGAAGATACGAGAAGGACCTAAATGCTCCCAGAGAGATCACCTGCCAACCATGACACGCAGGCCAATTGGGTGGGGAGGGAGCACTCCCTCGCATAGGAATGGTCACTCCCCCCCACTCCTTAAAAAAACTGCTAGCTATCACTCGCCCTCGCGGGCCCCAGGTTGTGGCCGTCACCCACGCCCTCAGACCCTCGAGGGGAGGAAAGGCACGTCCCTTTGGTTGACAGCGAGACCGGTTGGCGAATGCAAGGCCCACCAGACTGACACAATTTAACACAACAAAGTATAACACTCAGATCACACAATATAAAAAAATACCGGGCGCGGCAACCCACCCACCCACAATCCTACCAATTGAACATAAACAAAGAAAACAAGGAAATGTCCAAAAGANACGGCAATCAACCCACAATCCTACAAATTGAACATAAACAAAGAAAACAAGGAAATGCCCAGAAGACCACTGTAATCACGGGACATGGGTACACTGTTTGGTTGAGCGGCAGAAACGTCGCCAACACATTAGCGAGCCGAAGAGAGTGCGGGTAGGCACAGACCGCAATNAGGCCCACCAGACTGACACAATTTAACACAACAAAGTATAACACTCAGATCACACAATATAAAAAAATACCGGGCGCGGCAACCCACCCACCCACAATCCTACCAATTGAACATAAACAAAGAAAACAAGGAAATGTCCAAAAGACCACTGTAATCACGGGACATTGGTACACTGTTTGGTTGAGCGGCAGAAACTTCGCCAACACATAAGCGAGCCGAAGAGAGTGCGGGTAGGCACAGACCGCAATAGAGCCTCACTAACACCAAGCACCCTAAGAGAAGAGAGTGACTGGGGAAACCACACCTCCTTCCACGAGACAGTGATCGGGAGTACGGTCACCCCAGCCACCCCAAACACATCCATCACGGACTTTATAACGTCCTGGTTCTTCTCGTACCGGTCACGCTTTTTGTCAAAAGACCATTTTAACCCTCGACACTAGACGACCTGACCGTCCAGAATATAGGCGGATTCCTGACCAGGTTTGAAGACCCCCAAGTCAGGTTTTCGTAGTCCATTGGCAGTCGTATATCTTGATTCATGACGGAATTTGAACCCCTTCTCAACAAGGTGGTCTGCTACCACTACCACGAGGTGGTCGTGCCGAGAAATCCGCGCATCATGGATGCGAGGGCATTGCTGCACCACATGATATGCGGTCTCGGCATCTGCACACCCCACCCGACACTTAGGCAAGGATCCAGAGGGGCCCCTCCTGCCACTACTAGTTCTAACCCTTGTTGGGAGACGGTTGCTGATTAACTGCACATAACAAATGGCAAACGCCATAAGGTTGGCAAGCGCTTCATCACAGATGACGAGTTGAAAGAAGCAGTTACAGACTGGTTATCCTCACAGGCAGCAGACGTCTATGACTTAGGCATACAAAAACTTCTAGAACGTTATCACAAATGTTTAAACAAATATGGAAACTATGTAGAAAAATAGAGAAACATGTAAGGAATTAAATAAAAAAAGTTTTTTGAAAATATCTGTGATAGTTTATGTTTTATAAGAAATCGGACCTTACTTTCCTAACAACCCTCATATGTCTGAGTATGATAAAAAATATTTNTATCTGTGATAGTTTATGTTTTATAAGAAATCGGACCTTACTTTCCTAACAACCCTCATATGTCTGAGTATGATAAAAAATATTTGGGTGAATTTAATTCTCAATAATTTCTCTCTCCAAAAATACATAACAATCTTAGAAATGATGTGACAGTGCTGGTTGGGACTCATAAAAATTANAATAATTTCTCTCTCCAAAAATACATAACAATCTTAGAAATGATGTGACAGTGCTGGTTGGGACTCATAAAAATTATGTTGAGTTAGAAAAGACAAAAATAAGGGAAGTTAATAGTGAGAATTTATTGGCTGGAATGAATCGTTAATCGTAAATATGGATGACATCGTTCCGCGTGCGAAATCGGCAATTACTGCACAAGCCATGTGTGAGTATAATGTACTCATTTGAACGTAACGCATTCACATTCCTTGACTTCGTACTGGGCCGCCCGAGGCATAGCCCTCTTATTGATTTTGCGTCCCATGCTGGCCAGGAAACAAAAGAAAATTATCTTCATACTTTCATAGGCGTGAATTAATAATTCTCGTGGAACATCTGGCTTCCTTAGGGACGACAGGCCGCCGTCTCTTAGATGACGGCTGGGTCCAAGGGATCTTCCTTCTCCGGACTCGGCTGAGTACAATGCACTGTGCTCTTCCCTCTACAGCTCGTCTGTACATCTTTCACCCCCTCCCAAGCATGCACTAACACACTCCCGCCCACCCGCTTTCTTTTCCACGCGATCCGTCACTGCCTGCAGACCCCGGCCTGTCCTTTATCTCGGGAACCCATTATTGTTTCTACGGCGCGAAGGAACCCCCGTCCTGCATTTTTAATTTTTCCATCCGCCACGGCCAGACGTCGCGTCGGCCCGCCGAACAAACGATGTTAACATTCCCAGATGGCGTCTGCGGGGTTGTGCGAGAGCGAGAGCCCTTCCCTTACGCCGCAACCCTTTTTCTCCCCGACCCCTTACCATTACACGAGAGGCCGAGCGAGCTCAAGTAATAAACTGCGACGCCAGCCCGTCCTTCAAACTTCTTTCTTTCTTTCTTTTCTTCTACTCTCGCCTCCTGTACTCTTCCCCGACAACCATGAAAAGCGAGACGTTTGGGTTTTACGTCGCGCGGCTAAGCTGAGAGGCGGGATAACCTGGTTGCAATGGGCTCCAAATCAATGGACGCACACAATACGTTGCTGGAAAATGTTTCTTCATGCTGGAGGATGAGCTCAAACCTTCATCCTAGCCACTAAGGACCCCCTAAGATCGTCACGAAACATCAAAGGAATCGGGTCGCTTCATAATAATCAGGACAATGCGCCCAGTGGCTGTGTATTAGAGTCTAAAGAAACCGTTCTCTTGAAATACAAAGTTTTGAGATATTTATATCGGCAGCTGAAAACTGAGTATATGTTTTCATTACTAAATTCTCCTTTTTTGCCTATAAAGACGTAGCGAGGATGACATTTTCTTCTTCATCTGTAAAGATAAAGCAGCAAACAAGACATTATTATTTGTCTTTAGATACATATCGACAAACAAGACGTTTTCTTACTTTCGAAAGATGGTGGCAGCACTACACATGAACGAGTGCAGAAACTGCGGAGAAATATAGGGCGAATTCTGTCTGATAAATAAAGTATGGCACTAATGCAGCTACGGTCTGTTTCGTGAAAGGTTTCCATGGTGCGTGTTTATTTCGCTTTGCTTTCATCCCTNTGGCACTAATGCAGCTACGGTCTGTTTCGTGAAAGGTTTCCATGGTGCGTGTTTATTTCGCTTTGCTTTCATCCCACCGAATCCCAATACCCAGTGCTCACTTGGCCTCGTAAATTTNCGTGAAAGGTTTCCATGGTGCGTGTTTATTTCGCTTTGCTTTCATCCCACCGAATCCCAATACCCAGTGCTCACTTGGCCTCGTAAATTTTTCATATTATTTCGAAGAATCCGCATAACTATCGTTCGATGCTTCTAAAATATTTATACATAAATTTGACGCATTATATGTCATACCCGAGTAGTTTCTAGACAATACAAGACAAAATAATGACCTTTAAAAACACGGGATAAATAATATTTTAGAAGAGAATAGCCGACGGCGCTGTTATCTNCAAGACAAAATAATGACCTTTAAAAACACGGGATAAATAATATTTTAGAAGAGAATAGCCGACGGCGCTGTTATCTATTGGCCAGTGCGCTTCCCAAGCCACGCTCTTCCACGAAATGACTTACTTCGCATTTGTAAAATACAGATATATGAAAGAAAATAGAGGTTACATATATTCCGAAAGCTCTGAATATTGTTACAATTTCTGCAAAGTCAGTGGGCTTAGACAGGTTCGTTAAGGAATGGGGGTCTAAATTAAATAGAAGATTTTACTAAAATTTCCTAATTTACTTACAATAATTACAAATAAAATACTCTCGCCTCAATATCTCACATTCAATTGATATCACTTGCTATTTACAATGAATGAATTCAATCAGTAGCGTTCACAATGACCGCAAAAAATAATGTAATTAAAAACTTANACTTGCTATTTACAATGAATGAATTCAATCAGTAGCGTTCACAATGACCGCAAAAAATAATGTAATTAAAAACTTCAATCAGTCCCAAAAAAGTGTATCAAAACCTTTTGAATTACTTTATAAAATGTCTATCCTTGACCATTAAATTCTTTACAATAAAATTCGTATCACATGATCATTCAGACCCACATCAATTTAGTCCAGGTCCCACAAGTCCGGAATGTTCTAGAGTTGTCCNACTTGCTATTTACAATGAATGAATTCAATCAGTAGCGTTCACAATGACCGCAAAAAATAATGTAATTAAAAACTTAAATCAGTCCCAAAAAAGTGTATCAAAACCTATTGAATTACTTTATAAAATGTCTATCCTTGACCATTCTAATCTTTACAATAAAATTCGTATCACATGATCATTCAGACCCACATCAATTTAGTCCAGGTCCCACAAGTCCGGAATGTTCTAGAGTTGTCCGAGCACCCTGACGCCTTCACTCGATGGGGTTCGCGCCCTTTAGTCCGTTCACACCACAAACACCTCGTCCGCCGTCGTCTCGCAATCTCCCGTCGTCGTCCGTCCTCTTCACCGATGTCCCTCGTCGCACCAAACTTCGTCCGTATGCTGCACTCAGCCAGATGGTTTCTACCAAAAGACTCTCGGAGGTCATCACCCTAAAATTTCTCCAAATGCCGCGTTGCGCCGAGGGTCCCATTTCCCAGAATATTCTTGCACGTCCTTTAAACCCGTCGGCTTCTCCAGAGAGGGGGAAGAAGGACTGTGACGCCAGCCAGGTCAGCTGTCAATCATTCCCGGCCGCCCGGCGACGGGATCGCAAGCGGGTCTGCCTAGGTAACGGGAGGGTCAAGGTGGGTCAACCTCCACAGAGCCGAGTCCTACTATAGTGTCGGCGCTTCGTACGGCAGTCGGCTTGTAACAATAGCTTTGTTTCTCTCAACCATAGTTCGTGTAGTTCTGTGTAGTGCAGTACATTTCAGTGTAATGTTGTGCAGCGTTGGGCTGTGCAGCTACACCTGAATGCTCCGTTGGTGTAAGTTTGCACACGAAATTGATTGTAACGACATTTGTGCAGCGACTGCAGCATATTTGCTTAGGTTTGGCGGGATGGACGAAGGTGTAATACTAAATGAGATGTTAGAAAGCAGTGTCTGTATTGGGCGAATTGTATTAAATTTAATATCCAGAATATAATTTCAAAGACTTTATTAACTGGAATAAACGTGAAATGTCCATTTTTAATTACTGGTTTCCCTTTGTTTGAAAACAAAATCCTATAAACTTTCATTTCACGTTGATACCTTTACATTACCAAACCAAACGATTGGCCCAACCTCGTGAAAAAACAAAAGGATTCTCAACATTACACTACACTACACCAGCTACACCTCCTCAAAAGCTAGTGCAGTTTGTTTTACTCAAAGCTGCCCAAGATAATCTGCACTAACGAAAAGAAACAGTGCAGAAGAGTTGTGACGTCACATCCGACCGAGAGAAACGCTGTGCTGCTGTGCAACTTTGAGCAGATTTAGGAGATTATACTAGTTTGTACAGCTTAGGGAGTTGAGTAAAACGAAGATAATATGTTTTTAAAAAACATTCCAATGAGCATAGATTCTGCTTGATAAAAATGTATATGCACCCTGTTATTGGAGTATTGTCATTGCTCGCCATTGTCTCTCGTTCAACGCACGCCCTTCCTTCCCACTTTATCTAATTAAAACCACTCATTTATTTTTTACTAGAATAATTTTTAGGACAAATTATATTTTAACGTAATATTGCCTTCTAGTCACATGTTGTCTGACGATTTCACCGACATCCTAATATTTCCAGGTTTGTCATATAAGCTGGGATTTCCAAACTGCTAGTGCATAAGAAAAAACAATCACTATATAAAGACTTTAGACAAAATTATCGGTATATATTAATCAGTGTTTCACAGATTTGTGTCATGCTTTCAAGTGCACACCTAGCTACATAATATTACTTATAAGTGCATTTACTGAAAAAAAAAAATATGTAAGAGTTGCAAACACAATTTTTTTTTTATATTAATAAATTTTGTTTGTGATGATGAGTTTTAATACGGATGATAACAGGATTGAATTTTTTGTGTACATATAAGCGTATCTGAGATAATAATTCTAGTATTATTATAGACCTATTACCATCAGAAATCAAATTAATGCTATAGTAAAGATAATTTTTAAGTATGATTACTGTTGATGTCCAGCGAATAATTTTTGCTCCCGACATTGACTTTAAACGTCAGTAGTAATTTATGAAATGAACATTCAGTGAGAAAGCCGAATATTTTGCTTAATTATGACAGTCTCCGTGATAGTGGTCGCTATAACATTACTTCTGGATATCCAGGTACCGAGTTGAGTCTCGGATGTAGTTTCATGTGAATACTAGTCTACATTGTAATAAATTAGTAAGAAAACACTTTATTTATGGGACATTTCATCAACGAGTCAATCCAAACAAACGAACGCAAGCCTTTTAGCTTGTGAAAATTCTTAATGGTTTGGTTTATCACTCCTCATTATTTGTCATTGTAGCCGGGGTTAATAACTAACAAGGCCAATAAACAGTGTTCCGGAAATTTTACGAGTTCACTTGGCGATTAGGCTAGACTTGACAGTTATGTGTAGAAATCAGTCCCGTGATTTGCTGATTGAATTCCAGCACGACAAACGTTTCAGCCTGTTGGTAGATTGTACGTGATTCGCTCACTCTATTTCTACACGTATATCACTGGTCGACAGTCTTGCAGAGTTTCAGTAAACGAGTGGCTAAATCATAAAATTAACAATAAAGTACAAGCATTTGAAGTCTAACCTAGCAGCTCTCGAACTTGCGGAATTTCCGGATCCTTACTCGTGAATATGGACCGGGAATTTCACGACTCTATTTTAGGACAACATAGATTTCAGGCACATATAAACTGAAGTAATATTTTTGGAATGGGATCACAGTTTATTACACACACCTGAGGGCAGTCATGGGCAAAGTACGGCCCGCGGGCCAAGTGCGGCCTTTCGGGCTAGTCAATCCGGCCCGCGACATGGTTTGAATAACCTCTACAATTATATGTAGGACAAAATGTATTTTCTGCGTAGCTAGTAGAATAACGGTTTCCTTCTCATTGCGTTTTAANAATAAATTTTGTTTGTGATGATGAGTTTTAATACGGATGATAACAGGATTGAATTTTTTGTGTACATATAAGCGTATCTGAGATAATAATTCTAGTATTATTATAGACCTATTACCATCAGAAATCAAATTAATGCTATAGTAAAGATAATTTTTAAGTATGATTACTGTTGATGNATTATAGACCTATTACCATCAGAAATCAAATTAATGCTATAGTAAAGATAATTTTTAAGTATGATTACTGTTGATTTCCAGCGAATTATTTTTGCTCCCGACATTGACTTTAAACGTCAGTAGTAATTTATGAAATGAACATTCAGTGAGAAAGCCGAATATTTTGCTTAATTATGACAGTCTCCGTGATAGTGGTCGCTATAACATTACTTCTGGATCTCCAGGTACCGAGTTGAGTCTCGGATGTAGTTTCATGTTAATACTAGTCTACATTGTAATAAATTAGTAATAAAACACTTTATTTATGGGACATTTCATCAACGAGTCAATCCAAACAAACGAACGCAAGCCTTTTAGCTTGTGAAAATTCTTAATGGTTTGGTTTATCACTCCTCATTATTTGTCATTGTAGCCGGGGTTAATAACTAACAAGGCCAATAAACAGTGTTCCGGAAATTTTACGAGTTCACTTGGCGATTAGGCTAGACTTGACAGTTATGTGTAGAAATCAGTCCCGTGATTTGCTGATTGAATTCCAGCACGACAAACGTTTCAGCCTGTTGGTAGATTGTACGTGATTCGCTCACTCTATTTCTACACGTATATCACTGGTCGACAGTCTTGCAGAGTTTCAGTAAACGAGTGGCCAAATCATAAAATTAACAATAAAGTACAAGCATTTGAAGTCTAACCTCGCAGCTCTCGAACTTGCGGAATTTCCGGATCCTTACTCGTGAATATGGACCGGAAATTTCACGACTCTATTTTAGGACAACATAGATTTCAGGCACATATAAACTGAAGTAATATTTTTGGAATGGGATCACAGTTTATTACACACACCTTAGGGCAGTCATGGGCAAAGTACGGCCCGCGGGTCAAGTGCGGCCTTTCGGGCTAGTCAATCCGGCCCGCGGCATGGTTTGAATAACCCCTACAATTATATGTAGGACAAAATGTATTTTCTGCGTAGCTAGTAGAATAACGGTTTCCTTCTCATTGCGTTTTAAGTACGGTACTATCGCATCTAATATTAACTAAGTTTGCGTTGTGCCGTAGTAGATGTCTGTAGATCGGTAGCATGGCGATGTGGAGTACAATGCCTGTGTTGCTCGGCTAAGTTCGGAACGAATCGGGCGCTACCATTTTCGTTTCGTCTGTTCTTGAGAACCTTGAGGTCAGTGTAGTTCGAACAGTCACGCTAGTCAGTGTCAAGTCACCTCTGCGGCTGTGTGTCTGGCTTGTGTTTCTATAGTTTCGCTTTGTTGTTGGTGTTTGTTGAAATTTTTTATCGTTACAATGGCAAGTAAAAAATGTAAAGTTTATTCAGAATGTCGTGTTTTTAAAGATGAGTGGACTTGTAAATCGTGTTACCGCCTATTAAGGATAAACATGTGTGCCTAATTTGCAATGAAGCTGTAGTCGTATTCAAGGAATTCAACCTCTCACAACACTTCATGACAAAACATAACAACGCCACTTATGAAACTATGACCGAAGAGGAACGGAAGGAAAAAGCAGGAGCTCTACGTAAAAAACTGTCAGGTCAGCAAAATATTTTTAAAAAAACACAGCTGTTCTCAAAAGCTAGCTACACGTGCCAGTTACGCTGTAGCATACAATATTGCAAAAAGTAACAAAGTATTTTCTGATAGCGAATTTGTAAAAAACTTGTATGCTCCGAGTATGTGACATTTTGTGTCCTGACAAAACAAAGGATTTTGAAACAGTAAGTTTGTCTCGAAGAACAATTACTTCCAGAATTGAAGTAACTGATAAGCAGTTTGTCTCACAACTAGAGTCAAGGATAAGCAAGTTTAAATTCTGTTTTATTGCGTTGGATGAAAGTACGGACATAACTGACACAGCTCAGTTACTGATATTTATAAGAGGTATTGATGACAACTTTTGTGTTACTGAAGAATTAGCTTGCATGCGTTCATTAAACGGAACGACAAAAGGATCTGACATTTTTCAAGAATTTCAAGAAACCATCACGTCTTTGAAAGTACCTTTGACCAATATTTGTAACATTACTACTGATGGAGCACCGAATATTACAGGGATGAAATCTGGTTGTGTAGGCAGGTTTAAGGAATCATTTCCTGGGAACGAAGTTGTGTTTCTTCATTGTGTCATACATCAAGAAGCTCTGTGTAAATCTGATCTAGACATGAAGCATGTGCTTGATGTTGTTATTAAGCTTGTTAATAGCATTCGTTCACAACCACTCAATCATTGACAATTTTGAGAGTTTCTTGACTCATTGCAGTCTGAATATTCTGATCTACTTTACTACACTAAAGTAAGGTGGCTCAGTGAAGGACGGGTTTTCGAACGAGTTTGAGATATAAAATACGAAATAATCTCTTTCATGGAAGAAAGATTAATGAACGAGTGTGAACATTTGAAATATATTGTATGGCTTTCGGACTTTGCATTTTTTACAGATCTTCTTAGTCACATCAATAAATTGAACCTTAAACTCCAGGGAAGAAATCAATTAATCCATGATATATGGAGTCATATCAAGGGTTTCAAAATGCAATTGAATCTATTTTCCAAACAAGTAGTCAAAAAAGACTTTACTCATTTTCCAATACTAAAAACTATTGCAGTTAGAGAAGACAAACTTAGAAGCTATGATAAAAGCCTGAAATGTCTTCATGAAGAATTTGAACGAAGATTCCAAGACTTCAGTGTTATCGAACAGGACCTGGACATTTTTAAAATGCCATTTAATGTGGATTGTGAATCAGTCTAACCAGAATTGCAGCTCAAACTGATTGAGTTGCAATATAACACTGAATTGAAGCAACTATTTCTCAACGTTTCTAAAATTGAGTTCTACAAGGCCCTGTCAAAATCAAGTTTCCCAAACCTGAAATCTCAAGATCAGAAAATAATTGCGATGTTTGCATCTTCCTACATCTGTGAACAAGTGTTTTCTACTATGATGCTTCGAAAAAACAGCGTTAGAAACCGTTTGACTGACTACCATTTAGCTTCACTACTCCGAATCAGCTCATCCCAGTTTCTACCAGATTATGAACAACTTTTAGAAGCTCAGTCATAGTTTCATCTGTCACATTCGCCTTCAAACTCTTCTAAAGAATAATCATTTTTTGTAACTTTGTTTTCTAAATTTTTACTATTGTAGCATATAATATAAGTTGTGTATGATGTAAAAATAAAAAAAAAAGTTTATCACTTATAAAACTAGTTTTTTTTTTTTTTTTTTTTTTTTTTA